>CM029387.1:4912018-4932018 GCA_017165825.1 Hepsetus odoe
TTGAGGGAAGAGGCTCACAAAAGGAGTCAAGGAGAGAGAGAGAGAGGGAGAGAGAGAGAGATAGCATGGTCATGAAGGCTCCTCAGGTCAGTTTACTGTGTTTACCATGGGATTCGACTGCCTCGGAGAAATTCAATTTACCAGGAATGTCAAGGCCGCACTAATCAGGACACAAATTCCTCTCTTTCTCTTTCTAACTGCTGCCTATTTCAGCTCCGCTATCCTCTCTCTCTGTCCACACTCTTCTCTTACTTAGTGATCCATTCATCCTCCCTTCTCATTTTCTCCCTCTTCTTCTTTGTCCTCTGTTTTTATTGATTCTCTCCCCTCTGCTCATTCTATCCCTCCCTTATTTCTCTGTTTAGATCCACCCCCTAAAATTGATCATAATAAAGGTTGATTTTTTTCCAAAAAAAGACGATGAGGGGCTGCGTGTTGGGAGGAGTCACTGATTGGATGTCTGGGGTCGGGATGAGGCCCAAACACCACCACTGCTGGTTACTCAACAGTGAGCAGCCTCAATATGGATGTGTGGTTTTCGACATATGACAAAAACATTGTTCATTTTCAAATAAAAAAAGAAACCACTGGGATTTAAACAGCTTAATCCACAAAGAGGCGAGAAGCTTGCTGGGTCTCAAGCATTGGAAACTAATGCACACCATTTAGTATCATGTAAACTGTAAAATATTCTCTATAAATCATCTGAGGTGGTTCAGCTCAAGTTGAATAGACTGCTTACGTGCTTTCTACCATGGAAACACACGGTAATCTATAAAACAGAGCCAACGGTAAAGACAGAAGCCACTGGGAATCTGGGATTTGGCTCATTTTTAATGGATGTGCTACAGTGTCAGCAACCACAGATTATGTGAGATGTCTTATTGCTGCATTATTTTAGACTCTTTTTGAAGTGGTTAAGTAGTGACTATTTTTTGCCCACAGAGCAATGAAATTGAATTTTTTCACCACACCGTGCAGCGGGGCAGCTATTTAAAGCGCCTGGGGAGCAGTGATGGGGATGGTACCTTGCTCATGGGCACCTCAGGGCAAACTGCTGGTCTAGGATTCGAACCCATGACCTTCAGATGCTGGAGCCAATTCCCTAAACATTAGGCCACTGCTGCCCCTGTGATGGGAGGGTGGGGTGAAAGAAAAATGGGGGTTGATGAGCTGGAGGGGGTGGGTATTAATTTTGCTGACTGGGAGGCACTATGGAGCTTACAGCACCCATTCATATAAAATCACATTGTGAAAATGGTAATAAAATTTGGCAGAGTTTGAGTTTAACATCATCCTGTTTTGATAAACTGATGCTCTAAAGGAACAACTACCAACGGATTTGCAACAGCTAACACCGTTTAGCTTTGACGCTAAAGTTAGTCCTTCTCGTTTTCAGAAAGTTTATGCATTTCTGCACTGCCCCAATGGAACACCACGAATTTCAGACTTTTATTTTTATTTATGTCTCTGCAGGCAAACATCATGAGAAATAAAGGGTAATCCTAGCCATTGAGAACTAATGTAAGGCCCGAGCTAAAAGTGTTCACACCCCTGTTGATTGGTTAACCCTGAACCAAGCCATGGGTCACGATCATAATCCTGCTCAGACTTCAGCACATTTTTGACACTTTGGGCTTTTTTCTGGGCTGCAGGGAGACCCGTAGTTCTGTTGTTTTAAAGAGCAGTTGTAGTTCGGGCGCTCGTGATGATCGCTCACAGAGCTGCTTCATGACTCGTTTATGAAACTCTAGAACACTAATGATGACACTTCTTGACCCTGTGACTTTCCTTCGTCCTCTGTCCTGTGGATGTTGAGGACAGCTCGACGCACCCTGTGAAAGGTCCATATGTGCTCTTTTTGTCTTCAATTTCCTTGCGCTTACGATTTAAGAAGGGAACGAATTGAGGCAGTTGGGTTCTGTTTACCAAATACACCTTATCGAGGTCTGAGTGTGTGTTCAAGATAGAAAAGACTAGCATCAGGTTCCAGGAGGGCAAAGTGAAACGAGGACACATGTGCTTGGGGGTGTGTGTGTGTGTGTGTGTGTGTGTGTGTGTGTGTGTGTGTGTGCCACATAAAGAATCCACACACAGCTATGAGAACACAATAGACCTCTTGAGGTTTTAAACAGGGCCATATAGAAAAGACCTGCTGGCACCTGCAGAGAGAGAGAGGAGGCTAAAGACGTAGCTGAAAGAGTGGGTGTTATGTGAACCCACACACACACACACACACACACACACACACACACACACATACACAAAAGTGTGCGATTTTTCCAGTTAGATAGGTAGAGCTGTCCGTTCTCTGTCCACAAATGTGTTTTTTTGAAGCAAGTGTTTAAAGGTTGGACACAGAGTGTTGGATGCCTGGCGAAATGGGTTGTCAAACGTGTTTTCTGATTTTCTGAACTTATCAGAAATGACACACACAGCCGTGTTCCATCAGAACAGTGCATACACAGTGTTCTGCAGTAGCTTTAGCAGGTGTGAGGCTAACAAAGAACGCCTAGAAATGGAGGTGTTCATCATTTGTCTTCAGTCATCAACAAAATGTAAAAGTGAATGAAGAAAGAGAATTTAAACAACAATATTTGGTGTGACCACCCTTTGCCTTCAAAACAGCATCAGTTCTTCTAGGTACACTTGCACACAGTTTTTGAAGGAACTCGGCAGGTAGGTTGTTCCAACATCTTGGAGAACTAACCACAGATCTTCTGTGGATGTAGCTTCCTCACATCCTTCTGTCTTCTTCATGTGATCCAGACACTGGATGATGTTGAGATCAGGGCTCTGTGGGGCCAGAAGAACTGATGCTGGTTTGAAAAAGGTAGTAACACCAAATATTGATCTGATTCAGATTTTTCTTTTGTTCGCTCACTTTGCATTTTGTAAATTGATAAAAATAAACAATCATTATTTATATTTCTGAAAGCTGCTTGCTTACAGCGCTAAGCACACCTGCCTAAAACATTTGCACTATGTATATATATATATATATATATATATATATATATATATATATCCATCCATCCATTATCTGTCGCTTGTCCCAAACGGGTCGGGGAGTGTCGGGTGTCCAACCCAGCCACAGGGCGAGGACGGGGACGACTCGACAGGTCGCCAGCCCATCGCAGGGGATATATATATATATATATATATATATATATAAAAATACAGAAGAGAAACCAATGGGGCGGCCGAGTCAAACGAACTGAAATGAAAGTGGAACTGAAAAAGTAAGCGAAACTCTAATAATTGTTATCGTGTATGGGAAGATGTGCAACTTCGACAGCGGTACACGTATTATTACAGAAGCTTATTTCAGCAGATAATATTTAAACTTAAATAAGGAGTCTGTCTAAAAATGTGGAAAGTGAAAATAAGTAAACCTCACATTTAAAACAAAAAATAACACATTAATGCTGAAATATCAAGATAAAGTGTGTGTGTGTGTGTGTGTGTGTGTGTGTGTGTGTGTGTGTGTGTGTGTGTGTGTGTGTGTGTGTGTGTGTGTTTGTGTGTGTGTGTGTGTGTTTGTGTGTGTGTGTGTGTGTGTGAGCACTGAGAGCTCAGAAGGGAAGCCTTTGCAACAATTCAGTGTGTATGTATTTGTGTAAGAGGGCAAGTGTGCGGTGATGCAGGGGTGTGTGTGTGTGTGTGTGTGTGTGTGAGAGAGAGAGAGAAAGAGAGAGAGTGTGAGAGGTGTGTTTTCTTTGCAGCCACACATGACCCTTGTCAGCCTATAATTTTGAAGTGAGCCTGTCCCAGACAGGCAGGTGTGTGTGTGTGTGTGTGTGTGTGTGTGTGTGTGTGTGTGACCCATTTGTTTTCATTGCTCTGAATATTGGTCAGTCTGAGTGGTGTGCTCTGGTTTTCTTTGAGCAGCTGTCAGAGCCTCTCTTCAGCTCCGTCACTCCGTCTCACAAACGCTCTTATTTCTTCCATGAAGCTCCTCCTATTTACATGCCCATATTACCCTCTTTTGCTAGCTGAACTTGACAAAGCCTGACTTTGGCAGTGAGATCATTTGCTT
Organism: Hepsetus odoe; assembly: GCA_017165825.1. Classification (NCBI taxonomy): domain Eukaryota; kingdom Metazoa; phylum Chordata; class Actinopteri; order Characiformes; family Hepsetidae; genus Hepsetus; species Hepsetus odoe. Next base: position 4,916,058 of record CM029387.1, read on the forward strand.
TTGTGGCTTAAACAGCTCATTTTCTCAGGTTGTGGCTAGTCGCACTTGTGGCCGCCAGTATCCTTCGCAGACTGGGTGTAAGGAAGAGGAATGTCGCTGGAGTGGCCTTTCCTGTAGCTTTGGAAAACTGGACCTGTGTGTGTTGGGAATGAAGAGCTAAGAGCTTTCACTGGTGAATAATCCAAATCCACTTCTTCATTTTCCATCACATGATAGGACGACACGATATTGACACAATTCCAGAATACAGACACACACACCACACACACACACACACACACCTTGGGGTACTAAGACCAATCCACCTGATGTTCATGTCTTTGGATGATGGGAGAGAAACTGGAACTCTGGGAGGAAACACACACGTACATGGGGAGAGCAGGTCCACTCCACACAGGAAGGACTCGGACCACCCCGCCTGGGAATTGAACCCAGGACCTTCTCACTTAGGCGACTTAGCATTACCCAATGGTCCTTCTTGCTGCCACACACACAGTACTGTGTTTTAGGCAGGTGTGGAAAAATGCTGTAAACAAAGAACGCTTTCAGAAATATAAATAACGATTGTTTATTTTGATCAATTTACAAAATGCAAAGTGAGCGAACAAAAGAAAAATCTAAATCAAATCAATATTTGGTGTTACTTACCTTTTGCCTCTTCAAACCAGCATCAGTTCTAGGTACACTTCATAATAAAGTCAGGGATTTTGTAGGATTATAGTCGGTGTCTGATCAACCAGTTTTACCAAACAGGTGCTGATGATCATCAATGTCACAGGGAGGTTGAAACACAGTCATGTTTGGAACAACCTACCAGCCGAGTTCCTTCAAAAACTGTGTGCAAGTGTACCTAGAAGAACTGATGCTGTTTTGAAGGTAAAGGGTGGTCACACCAAATACTGATTTGATTTAGATTCTCTTTTGTTCATTCACTGCATTTTTTCACACCTGCCTAAAACTTTTGCACAGTACTGTATATATGTATATATATTATATATATAACTTTACAAATCATGAATGCAGGATGTATAGAATATATTCTGAACTCTTTAGAAGAAACATGAAACCCTGACTTTGTTAAACACTACAGCGCTGTTGATTTAAGTACTGGAACTTCAGTCAGCGCGAGTCTAGAAAGGTTGTACTTCACTGAGGAGCCATCTGTCTCGGCTCCTCCGCTCCGGCCAAAGGACAGTCACTGAAAATTAGCAAATAAAATCAAGTGGTGGCTGCAGACGGTGCAGGGAAACTTTTGGCTCAATATTTAACGCATATGAACACATGTGTGTGCGCATGTGCATGTGTGTGTGTGTGTGTGCGCATGTGTGTGCGCATGTGTGTGTGCGTGTGTGTGTGTGTGTGTGCGCACGTGTGTGTGTGTGTGTGTGTGTGTGTGTGTGTGTGCGCACGTGTGTGTGTGTGTGTGTGTGTGTGTGTGTGTGTGTGTGTGTGTGTGTGTGTGTGTAAAGGGCACAACCCTTTTGAGTGGTGGCCAGACATGTATCACCTCACCCTTGCCCTTCATCACAGTTGCATACAAAGCATTCATTGTATGACCCTCCCTCTCTCTCTCTCTCTCTCTCTCTCTCTCTCTCTTTCTTTCTTTCTTTCTTTCTTTCTTTCTTTCCCTCCATCCTTCTCTCTCCAAAGTTCTCTCCCTTCTTTCTAATTTGTTTTCCCTTTTTTCTGCTTTAACTCTCCCCTTCATTTCTTTCCTCCGCTCAGTCTTTTACTCCCCTTTGCTGTTCTCTCTCTTCTTCCCCACCATTTCCCCTCCTCTCTCTCTGTCACTTACTCCTCCCCTCCACCCCGCAGTCGTAGCAGGCTGGCTAAATGAACGGACAAAAGGCTCACTTTTAATTAACTTGAAATCTGTCAGTCTGTCATGTTCTGTGCCAGAAAAGCGTGTCAGATCCTGCACCATTTGATCTTTTAGGAGATTCTCTCTCTCTCTCTCTCGCTCTCTCTCTCTCTCTCTCTCTCTCTCTCTCTCTGTGGTGTGTGTGTTAGAAATGTAACCCAGAATGCAATGCAGGCAGCCATGCATTTCCTATTGTGAGAAGAAAGGTACAACTTAAGGGCTTGAATATCACCCCCCCCCCCACACACACACACACACAACAACACCAACAATCTATGTTCACATGTATACACCCTCTCAGTTCCACATTCTTTTATTCACTCTCTCTGTCTCTCTTTTATACACACACACACACACACACACACACACACACACACAAGCTGTGTGCTTCAGTCAGCCTGATGGCTTACACACAGCAATGCATTCCTCTACTTTTTCACTTCTAGGCTTTAGCTTGACTTATCCTGGACCTTCCAGAATGAAGCCCAGAGTAAAGTCCCTCTCTCTTTGTCTCCCTCTCTCTTTCAGTGTCTCTTTCACTCATTTCAGTTTATCAGGTTTAATCAGCAGGACCAAATTCAGTTCGTTTGTTTGATCAATGTCTCACAGATACTAATGAGCAACTCCTCTTTCTGAGCAAATCCCTTAAAAGAGATGTTTTAAAAAAAGACTCTCTGCTGGATGGTCAGCGATAGACCAACTATTTTTCGCTGTGAGCACACCACAGCACACAGTGCAGTCCAACAAAACGCTTCCTCTGTGTTTAACCCGTCCACCCAAGCGTAGCAGTGGGCAGCCATACATCCAGTGCCCGGGGAGCAGTGCTGGGGACATTGTTCATGGCTACCTCAAAATAACCCACTGCTCTCAACACATAACCTTCTGATCTTGGGATTTTAAAAGAAATCCCATCATTACTTAAAAGTTAGCTTTGCCTTGCGTATGAATAACTGATTCACATAAAAATAGAAATGAATTCTCATGTTTTCGGCCTCAGACGCTCATTAGCTCCTATTAGTTATCACAAGGTCAGAACTGATCCTAGATCAGGTCTCTTATCAAGTTAAGTTGATAGTGCTCTCTTTCTCTCTCTCTCTCTCTCTCTCTCTCTCCCTCTCTCCTTCCCCCTCTCTCTCATCTTTTTGCCTGGATTACTCTTATGTTTTGTAAAACATTGGACCATACTAATGATGCTGCTCTAGAATCAACTCTATTAGACATCACAAGGTTAAAACTGATCCTAGAACAGGTCTATTAGCCTGCAAAGCTGATAGTGCTGCTGGATTTAAATCATGACCTTCTGATCTTGGTGGTAAAGTCCTGAACCACCAGACCACAACTTCCTCCCATAGTATCTCTAATAAAGGATGCTATGAGGGATTTCCAGAAGAATATGAGGTCCAAAAGTTGACGTTGGACCTCAAAAGGACTCTGATGAAAGGATTTGTTTGGTCAGCCTGAAATTGGAAGAGCTGCACCCATTGTTGACCAAAGACTCCAAGCAAGATGTGTTGCTTGTGCAGAAAACACAAAAAAAGTAGTTCCATTCAACCACGTTTGCTTTAGAAGACACTGGATAACTGGCTGGCGGGTTATCGGTGGCTGTTTCTGGCCAACGCAGTTCGCAATTCCACCAACACAGAAAAAGTTAATGTAATATAGGAAGAATAGACAACTGTGTCCAAGGAAAGAAAAGCAGTTCGATTTGCATTTGGACTAAACGATTGTACCATAGAGGTCAAAGGAGCATGGCACTGAAGAATTAGAGTGATGTATTCTTGCTAGCAGCAGCAAATGTTTAGCAAGTTGTCCTCAGATGTGAGGACACATCTGGAGCCATGTGATTAGGGTTAATGGCCATAATGTGGTATTTTTACTCTTTATTTTGCAAAATCGGTGAATTAAATTTTTTAACTTTCGACACCTTTGTATAGACTTTGCAAAGGGAAGAATAAAGGGACAGCATTAGCTCTCCTTCAGGTTGCAAGAGAGTGACGGGCGTTTCACCCTTTTCCATCAATGAAAAGCTGCCTTTCAACACAGCCATGAAAGAGGGATTATGGAGAGGTGAAGGAGAAGAAAGCACCCAGCATTCTTCTTCCACACCTCTTGCATTCATCCGTCAAAACGCTTCGATTCACCCTCTGTCTCACGTGGGGGCGTCCATAAGCTCTTTCATAAGAGAGCACGTAGACGCCACTTTTCCTTTTTTTTTCCTTTTTCTTTTTCATGAACCTCCGTCTCTACGGCCAGACCCGTCAACACTGATTCAGGAATGGCTTCTTCTGCCCAGACACTGCGAGAAAACCTTCAGCCATCAGCTGAAAAGGGAGAACATTGCGCTCAAAGAAGCCTAAAGCTCTAAACGTCAACCCTCTGACACTTCCAATGGCCTTTGACATCAGTGAATATATTTGGTATGAAGCTTGAGCTGTGTCTCAGCTGGTGCTCTTGGACTTGGCAGACACTTTACACGTCCATGTTTTGTGGACGCTGTCAGCACGTTCATCAGCGCAACTGCACTTCAAGATCAGGGGGTTTCAGCTCTTCTGCCTGTTTTCCTGGCTGGAACACACTCCTTATGCAATTATGAAGCTCTTGATTATCTGTGTCAGCTGTGTGAGAACTAAAACAACACAAACATGATCCAAATTGATGAGACTTCCAGGAATAGAAGCCACCTTAGAACCACTGCTTTGCTTTTATTGGCCTATTTGTTGTATTAGAAGCTGCGACCTTGTAGATTCATCCTTGCTGGTGACCATTTAGAGTCTGTAATATGTCTTACTTTCATCGCTGGGCTATTTCTAACCAAAGAGATGCTCTGAGATGAAAAAATTCAGGGTTTGGGCCAACACATTAGTGAAAAGTGTAGAAATCCCAGAAACAAGGCCAGAGCTGATGTAATTATCACTACCAGATATATAACCATGTCAAAGTGCCGGTACATCTACATAGCAGCTCGAGAAGGTATATAATGTGGGATTGTAGGGAAAGGACAATATAGACATCTGCTAAAAATAGTAATCAATGGATCAGCTTCCATAAAATATTTGACATTGACTCTATCAATAACTATTTACAGTTAATTTACAAATTCAGCGGAATTACTTACATTGAGTCAACATCAGAAATGTTGTTAAAATGGATCATTTCTGTCATTTCTTGTTTTCCCAGTGAACAACAAATAGAAGCCTAATGTTTATCCATTTGCCTGCATTACTCTTTGGCTTCATAAGGCATTGGCCCATGCTAATGGAGAATCAGCTCCTAGAAGATAAACAAGGGCAAAACTGATCCTAGATCAGGTCTCTCAGCATGAAAAGGCCTAAAGCTGACAGTAGCAGTGGATTCACCGACAATGAGCAACATGCTCGTGTGGAATTCCAGGATTTAAAATTGGGCTGAACTGTGAAGCAGACAAGAACAGATGAGGTATTGTGGACTCTTTCTCCTCCTCGCCATACCCACCACCATCACATGCACCGTGCTGACTCGGTGAGGCAGCACATGACTCAGCTCTTTCTGCATGTCATTCAGTCATGAAATGGTTTTGGAATGATGAGTCACATCTAGAAGGGAAGTTTGGCGTGATGTAGAATTAAAGCTGATTATTTAATCATGAAATCAGGACCAGTTTCCTTCATGATATTCGGACCATTCTATTTGCACTATTCCATTCTCTTTACCGGCCCTTTTCCGACAGATTGAGGCTTTTGTGAGAACGTTCACACTTAGTTGGGGCAGCGGTGGTCTAGTGTTTTAGAGACTAGGCCTCATGATCGAATCCCGGACCAGAAGCTTGCCCTGAGCTACCCTTGAGCATAGTACTGTCCCCATCACTGCTCCACAGCCACTGGACATGGCTGCCCACTGCTGCATGTTGTGTGTGGGGTAAAAGCAGAGGTATTTCACTGTGCGGTGTTTCGCGGTGACAAATAGTCACTTTCACTTGTTTGGCTAGATTAAATTAATCCTAGGTGTGATTGCTTCATTAGTGTGGTTGGTTTGTACTAGTGCAATTGAAGGTCTGGATTCCAAAAAAATCAGGGAACTGTCACTCTAATGGGGAGTTCCAAGAAAGCCTTGGTGGGAAAATGTAATACACGCTGCAGGAAATTAAATGGACTCATTTGGGATATTATATAGGACTGCACATTGAGTTTCACTGAGCTCTTTATTGCTTATCCAATAGTAAATGATAAATGATATGCCAAAATGCATATGTAACACCCTCCAGTAGAAAGTCCCAAATGGTCACAATTACTGCAAAATGATCAAACCGTGTCCCTTTCATTATGAATTTTTAAAAGGCATGTAAACCTTATTCCATCTAGAAATGAAATGTAACTTTTGTGCTGGTCCAGACCGTCCATCCTTCCATTATCTGAGCTGCTTATCCTGTTAAAGGTCATGGGTTCTCAATTTGATTCTTAAATTTAGTTTTTTCCTGGTTCTTCTCTTTTCATGTTCTCTGGTTTGGTTTATGGAATTTTCACGTTTCAGTCTTGGTTCCACTCATTATTTACTCTCATGTTCTTAAGAGATCTTTGCTTTTATGTACTGGTTCCTCCAAATATTCACTTCATGCTCTCTGGTTCCTGGTTTCCCTCCAGTCCTCCAAAGGAAGTTTTTTTTTTTGTCTGTCATTCTTGGTTTTGGAGTCTTGGATTCTCTCAGTGCCACTCAATTGTCTTAGGAAGTGTTTCCATGTCTTGGAGTCTTCAAATAAACAAAAAAATACGTTTTACTGGTAGAGTTTCAGTGTTTTTGTGACTCTATCATGTGCTCTTATGCCGTCTAATGAGCCTGCTTCATTTACAGCATGTGGGCATATGGTGACTCCATTTCCCAGAATGCATTGTCTCAGATGCTGAGAAACAGTCTGGCAATTGTATGTGCCATGTGTGTCATTGAGAACGTGGACCACTGCGGTAGAGCTTTGAAGGGAAAAGAGAAAAGTGTGTCATCATTTCATTGTCCTGGATTAGGAGTTTGACTTTACCTTTCATTCTATATTAGGAGTATGGCATCACGGCCCGAGGCTAATATTAGATGATGAAGTTCCTCTGGGTAATAAAGCAGATTTAGTCTGCCCTCTACTACAGCTACACTTTAGCTACAGATCTATTACAACATATGCACTCACTCTAGCCAGAGATGCCAATTCATCCAACATCTACCTGGTATCTACAGCATATAGGCACACTTAATAGCCCACCTTTGTGCGGCACAACCCATGCCTTTACCCATCAATGGGAAGGGAACCGGACCTCTGTCCATTCTTAACACAGCCCTGGCACTGATATGGTCAAAAGCAAATGCAAAAATCACGAAAAGGATTTAAGAAGCAATTGTTTTAGGAGATGTTCTGGAGTGGTAAATTGTCAAAAAAGGCTTCAGTGCAGGTGCAGGTCATCATTGTGGATGCTTGTTTAGAAACCAAGAGGGTGCAGGGTCAAATCCCAACTCCAGAATTACTTAGATGCAGTGGTGGTTAGGTGCTTGAGTCCCGGACCAAAAGGTTATGCTGAGGAACCCTTGAGTTAGGTACCGTCCACATTAATGCACCCTGGGTGCAGTCCTCACAGCAAGGTGCTCCTGGTGTGTGTGTTCATTATTGCATGTTCGGATGGGTTAAATGCAGAGGACAAATTAAGTGCTCACTGTTCACAGTGCATGAGTGCCAGCACAGGAATTCCATTCATTTCATTAATTTATTCCTAACAAAGTGAACGTTACCTTGAGTTTACACCACAGTCCTTGAGGTTCAGTGCACCTTTACTAAAGGAGGCAGACTTGTACTTAAAATACAGAGATACAGAGTCAGGTCAGTAAACTGAGTCTCTCCACCGTAAAAGCTTTCATTGCAGTAGATTATGCTGGAATTATGTTCTCTAATTAAAGGTAACCAAGGCGTACCCTTCAGGGTGCCACCCCAGTGATGCGACAGGTACCAATCATTGTACCTTTATATTTACATTTACATTTACGGCATTTAGCAGACGCTCTTATCCAGAGCGACTTACAGGTCCTAATTACAGGGACAGTCCCCCTGGAGCAACTCAGGGTTAAGTGATGGTAGTGCTAGAGGTGGGATTCGAACCGGGGACCTCTTGATCCAGAGGTCCGTAGGCAAGTACCCTACCACTAGACCACCACCACCCAATAGTACCTTTTTTTTCCTGAGAATTCAATTGGCTTTGGTTTCTAAGTGTGTAGAATTTACATTTACATTTACATTTACTGCATTTAGCAGACGCTCTTATCCAGAGGGACTTACAGCAGTGCTTGGTCTCCCCATTTGATCTTCATATTAGTAACTAGCTACGATAAACAACTGCTTATTCACTATTATAACCAAGTAACAAACTTATTAACCCTGTGACTAGAACAAAAGAAAGTGCCATTATTTTATTTATTTATTTATATTTTTTTAATATATGAAATGAGAAGAGCAAAGAAAGAACAGAGGTAAAAGAGCAGGACTGTTTGGGAAGATTATTTCCTGAGAAATTCCTTGAAAAATGATGCTTGAAGACAGCAAGGGATTCAGCATTTCTGACCATCAGGGGAAGGTCGTTCCACCACTGAGGAGCCGGGACTGTGAAGAGTCTTGATGCATGTCTTCCTCTTCTCTTCAATAGTGGAGGTTTAAGGTGAGCAGTGGTCTGAGAGGATGAGAAGAGACACGTTGTTTAATAGGTGTGGTCAAGTAGGAGGGTGCACGACTGTTTTTATCCTTGAAAGCAGGGGTTAGAGATTTAAACCTGATACAAGCAGCCACGGGGACCCTGTGCAGGTCCCGCAGCAGAGGCGCGGTAGAAGAGAACTTAGGATGGTTGATAATGAGTCTTGCAGCGGCATTCTGAATCAGTTGTAGTGGTCTTGTTCAGTGGAAGACCTGCCAGAAGAGAGTTGCAGTAGTTCAGTTTAGAGATGACCATGGACTGGACAAGAAGCTGGGTTGCCTGGGTGGTGAGGAAAGGAAGAATTCCTCTGATGTTGAAGAGAAGGTGTCTGCAAGACCTAGAAAGATTAACGATATCAGAGGAGAAAGAGCTCATCATCGAATGTGACACTACGCTTACTAGCAGTTCTGGAGGGGACAAGAAGTGAATTCCCAAAAGTAATGTGAAGATCCAGTCATGGTGATTGATTGCCTTCAAAGAAGAGAAGCTCAGTCTTGTTAGGATTAAGCTTGAGGTGATACGATGTCATCCATGAAGAGATGTCAGACAAGCAGTTAGTGAATCGGGTAGGGACCTATTGATCGTAGGAGAGAAAAGGGAGGATTAGTTGTGTGTCATCTGCATAAGAATGATAGGAGAAGCCATCATTCCTCCCTTAGAGAGCCTGTATATAGAGAGAATAAAAGAGGACCAAGGACAGAGCCTTGGGGAACACCAGTTGTCAGACTTTGTGGTGCGGACTGACAGCATTGTCATGACATTTGGTACTGCTGATCCTATAGGTAGGAAGAGAACCACAATTCCAGCAATTCGAAGCTCGGAGAGAGAGTGGACAGGAGGATCTGTTCACTGTGTCAAAGGCTGCAGAGAAGTCCAAGAGAATCAGAACTGAAGACTGAAGTTGTTTGATCAGCGTGGAGTTCTCTAGAGACAGCCAGTTGAGCAGTTTCAGTTGAATGTGCTGGTTTGAATCTGGACTGGAAGCGGTCTTGGTTTTGAGCTTAAAAGACATTGAGTTGATTATATACAGCTCGCTCTAAGATCTTAGAAAGAAAGGGGAGGAGAGATACCGGTCTGTAGTTGTTCAGGTCTGTGCAGTCCAGAGAGCGTTTCTTCAGAATAGGTGTGATAGGTAAATTGCCCCTCCTAGGAGTGTGTGAGGGGTGTGTAGCTGTCCTGTGATGGACTGGCGACCTGTCCAGGGTGTTTCTCTAAGTTGAGATTTGCAGTTGCGATAATTACTTGCTGAAGGTTCTCTAAGGGTGTATCGGCTTCTGCTGAGGCAGAGTTTTGGATGAAGAACCTCACACACTCTACTTTTTCTGTGCTCTGTGCTTTAAGTAACCTTTGCTTACACTTACAGGCCTGATCCGATTGGCTAGTTGCCATGACTGCCTCCTACTTTGGCCACTTTGGCTCTGTCCCATTAAGCACCCATCCTTGCAAGATAATACTGACTTTGCTGCTCACGGTACTTCAGCCTCTTCCTCTCTCTCAAATGTGTGTGATGTTAGGCTTGCTTACGGTGCTTTGGCATCGTCTTGGATCTTGACAGCTTTTGCCTCCAGCTGCTTTCTACTCTCTTTCGCTTTACCCAGCAGTCACGGAGGGTACCTGTCCCTCGAGGAAAAAGCATTTTCTCCAGCAAACACATACACACATGCTGCGTCTTAAATCGAGCACTTTCATAATGCACTAGCCACTTGCACTCACACTGGGAAATGAAACAGGATGCTCTACTGTGATAAATGACACCCTGAAACCTGCAGTCTTCCTCCAGGTCTGCTCTCGTTGACGTCAATTACATGTAGACCCACTGGGCTGTCCTGAAGGGCACTAGATTAGAAGTGTTTGTTTTGAGTATGTCTCTGATATGCAGGCTATGCATGTCATCCTTTTGAGGATATTCAGTTTATCCGGTGATCTTTCAGGGATTAAAAGCACATTGTAGCTAATTGCGTTAATCTCATTGAATGTCTTCTCCAATGTCTCTGCCATCTACTATGATTTGTCTTACATCACAAGATATCTTGAATGTTGAGTCTGAATTGAGTCCTCTTTTGAGCACTACGAGGCCAATTCATTAGTGTTTGCTATGCACTAAAGATTTGGCATCAAGATATAAAAAAGATTTTATTATATTTTATTTACAGCTAGATATTTTGAATCGCAAATAGTATGTTTAGTATCGGACCACCCAGTTTTTCAACTGAATACTGGAGCAGAACATTTTAAAGTAAATGAGGGGGTTGACACCTTTTATAGGGCAGCGTTGGCCCAGTGATTACGGACTAGGCTCCAGGATCAGAAAGTCGCTGGTTCAAGTCTCTTGAGCAAGATATCGTCCCCATCACTGCTCCCCGGGTGCTGGATATGGCCCTCTGCTGCATTGTGTGTGGGTTAAAGGCAGAGGGTGTATTTCATTGTGGGTCACTTTGTGCAGTATTTTCCCAACAATAAATGTTTCTTATTCGTACTGGAGGAATAACGAAGTAACAAAGTACAGAGAGTATCATGTATTGGAACATAAAACAAATTTGACACCATGCTAATTTTCTCTTTCGCATGGCCAGTGTCATTTGTCTGCCCGAGTTGTCGCACATATTCTTCATGTGACAACCTCATTCTCTCTCCCACCCAGCAATCAGTGGGGTACTCGTTCCGTGAGGAGACATTGTTTTCCCCAGCAGACACACTCTGCTTGGTGTCTTGCCAGCTCCTATCCCCTTCTCCACCCCCAGTCCCTGAGTGTGAAAGTCTGTCAGATAGCGTAGGTCCCCGCTGTTGACAAAAAGCAATGTGCTCAGTCAAAACACACACTGACACAGAAACACATGCATCGTCGGCTTGTTTTACACTTCCCTGCATCCGTGATGCAGCTCAAACAGCTCAGAGCCTCTAGATTAGTAGAAGCGTGTGGGTCAGATTTAGGACCAAACCAAACAAATGGGTTGTGGGGGGAGTGGGTTTCTCAGTTATTTCTCAGGAGGGATCTGGTGTAGCTGTGGTTAGAGTTGGCGAAAAAAATTATCTTTCTATGACGTCAGTACCTAACCTCAGCAGTGTTCCTCAAAATTCAACCTTGCAGTGACCTGGACAGTGATGTTGTCGGGATGCTGTTGTGTTGCATTTGTTACTGCTTTTTGGAAATAGGTTTTCAGTTTGAATGTTATTTTTAACCGGGGCCAACAAGTGTACAACAACAGGAAACACAAAAACACACAATCCAGCTTGCTGGTATAGGACAGCGATGTTATAGGACAGCGGTGTCCTCCTACATGACAGGCACTTTGATTGACGGCAGAGATTTACCACGAACTGAGCTCAGCCCATTCGTTCATTCAGAGATTAGCAGAGCGGTGTTCATGAGTGTGAGTGTGTGTTTGTGGGACATTGAGTCTCTATCTTGAGTCAATCATTGGGAGATTATATTACCAGGTTGTTGTCTTTGGGCAAGTGTTTAGTAGAAAGTAAGAAAGATGATCTCCTTCCTTTACAGAGTGTTATCTGTCCAGTGGCAGATTTCTACCTGATAGAGATCTTTTTCTTATAATTGGGTAAAATGAAGAAGTCTCTCTCAGCGGCAGTACAGACAATGTAATGAATGCCATAGAAGGGGGACAGTGAAGTCTAATACCTGCAAGCTAATACCATGTACACTCTTTCTCTGTCTCTCTCTCTCCCTTTTCTTTCCTTCTGAACAGTGTTACAAAATGGGTTCTTCCAGATTCAGATAAAGGAATGCAACACTGGGCAACATGATGTTGGACAACATAACAGACAATGTGATGTTGGACAACATAACAGACAATGTGATGTTGGACAATATAACAGATAATGTGATGTTGGACAGTATAACAGATAATGTGATGTTGGACAATATAACAGATAATGTGATGCTGGACAATATAGCAGACAATGTGATGTCAGACAATATAATATGTAATACAATATGCAGCTGGACTGTATGATTTTGGAAAACGTAGTTTTCCTCATCCAGTTTGATGTTGGACAAAATGATGGAGGAGACTATGATGTACAGTTTGATGAACAGTATAGTGGATAAAATGATGTTGGAATATGTGCAGTTTAAAGTTCTACAAGATGTCGTGGACAGTATTGGACAGTTTGATCTTGGACTGTATGGGGGATAATAACATGTTGTACATATCATGAAAATGATGATGTTGGACAGTATGATGGACCATGTGAGGTTGGACCAAATGTTGAAAATTGAAATGTACAGAATGACGAATAATATGATAAGCCTAGGACAGTATGGTGGATAATGTCAGGTTGGTCACTAAGGTGGATAATAATACGAGGTTGGGCCATATGTTGGAAAATACAGTGATGTACAGTTTGACAAACAATGTGATGTTCAACAGTATACTGAATTAAATGAGGTTGGACAGCATAGTGGATAACGTCAGGTTGGACAGCATGGTGGATAATATGAAGCTGGACAATATGAAGCTTGAGCTGCGCAGTGGTTGCCTAGTGCTTAAGGTGTTGCCTCTGCATCAGAAGATTGTGGGTTCAATTCCCCACCAGTAGGTTGCCCTGAGGTACCCTTGAGCAAGGTACCGTCCCTGTCACTGCTCCCCGGGTGCTTTCAATAGCTGCCCACTGCTGCATGTTATTTGCATGGGTTAAATGCAGAGGTCCAATTTCGTTGTTGTTCACTGTGTGCTGTGCTGTGACCTCGCAATGACGAGGATTGTCACTTTCACTTTCACTTTATTTCCTCCAAAGTAGGGTGCAACTCCAGTGCCTAAAAATAGACTAGTTTACTGACTCTTTATGTTTCTATATTACGTCTAATGCTGTTATCACTTTATCTCCAGAACAAAAGTGATGTGATGTGGCTGCACTAAAAGCTTCAATTCTAAAATGTGCTGTAATGTTTCTGCTCTCTCTCTCTCTCTCTCTCTCTCTCTCTCTCTCTCTCTCTCTCTCCCTCCCTCTCTTTCCATCTCGTCCTTGGGTAGATGATGAAGCTCTGGTTAGGCATGGCAAACAGCCCAGCTCTTTACAAGCATCCTGCTTCTGACAGACTGTGCTTGTCCCTGCTGACAAACACACACACACACACACACACACACACACACACACACACACACACACACACACACACACACACATAGACCAAAAGGTAGGTATTTGCTATTTTAGTCATTTGGAAGCGGAGACACACCCAGCCTGGCAGGCACTCAGTAAACACACACACATTAACACACACACTGAATCTCGAAGGAAATGCTTTGAAAAAAGAATCACATGCCGAGCTTGTGCATGTTAAACTGGGCGCCTTTTAACTCATGTCATGTTATCTCCAGTTCGCTCTGTGTGTGGATCACTGTTATTGCATTTGACAAGCTGTAAGAGTGTGGCTGCACCTCTCTGGTGTACTATTAGGCTCTCAAGCCCATGTATAGATGCACAGTTGGTGTTAGCCATCCTCTGGCACTACATCAGTGAGCAGTGTTTGACTGCAGAGCTGCTCTTGGCTGGATATTTTTGGGCAGTGGACCAACCTAGCAGTGACACTGATGTATAAAAAACATCACTGTGCCTGAAACACTCTTACTAGTGTCACACACACACTACCCCATCATGTCACTGCAGTGCGTGGGGTCCGCCTCCCATGTAATATGCCAGCAGTGGTCCTGTGTCTGTGGTTTTATACAAATAGTGGACATATTGAAAAAACATACCATGAATATAAGAACAGTCTCTCCTTTCCTTCAGAACAGCTTCCATACTTTATTTATGCACTAACCCCAGAAGCCTCTGTAATTGAATACTGGGCATTTGTGAAGGTTCAGAAAGGTAGAAATCAAAGCAAGTTAATGATTTAACCCGGTGAGAGCAGCAGTTCACTTGTGTGGTCGTATCTATGTGGGCACACAGAGGGGAAAAAAGAAGATTAGCTTTGACTGAAAGCTTCAAAAGAGGCCAAGTCTGGGAGTGCTTTTCTTAACTGAAGGATAAAATGTATAAATATAATATATAGTCCTGCGATGGGCTGGCGACCTGTCCAGGGGGCGTCCCCCGTCCTCGCCCTGTGTGCGCTGGGTTGGACACCAGCGCTCCCCCGCGACCCCGTCTGGGACAAGCGGCAGATAATGGATGGATAATATATAGTCATATTATACATATATGTATATTTTTCACACCTATGTAGTAGATCTATACTATGGGTTGGTGAAGAACAGGACGCACATCTGTGCTGTAATGAAGAAGTGCTCCTGTTCATTAGTATTCATATTTATTTCACCCTCTAATACTAGATCTCTTCTCAGCGTGGCTGTTTTTCGATGACTGTATAAAGTTAGCAGGAAGTTAAATCATTTCCAGCAGTACATCAGATTTCTTCAAGATTATCTTCATCTATGAATTCTGTGAGATCTTCGGGACAGTGTGATTGGCGTGATGGCGCGGTAGTTTGTGCGGTTGACTCCGGGGGAGAGGATTCCAGGTTGGACTCTCAGCCAAGGAGGCCGAGTTGCTTTCATTGTGCAGTTCGTGCTCTTTGCATGGGCTCCTTTAGTGCTTTGGCTTCCAACCAAGTGAGATGAATCGGAGAAGCATGTTTGTTTTTCTTGGTGCCTGTCCCATGATTGACTGGTGACCTGTCCAGGGTGTTTGCCTTATGGGAGCTGAGATGCACTGGTTTGGATGAGCAGCTAAGATGATCTTATTTGTTCCCAAAGGTTGTTTACTTCACTGCTTTCTCTGATCAGTTTAGTGTCATGCAGGCCAGGCAAAGAAACTGGGCCAGCAAGGCAGAAGACACTCTCCTGCAAGCACGTCAACGTGTGTTTCGATAAAGCATGGGCAGCACATCCAAAGAAATATGCAAAAACTAGCTATTCAATGCCAACGGTTGGCACCTGTTAACCCTTTCCCTCCCATCCTTGTGACTGGGTCTACCTGGCATGAACAAAAGAACTATAACATTTCTGTAACAAATTATTTCCTGATATAATTTTATATGGACAAAAATGACAAAATGCAAAGTTTTAAAGATCTTTTTTCAGACTTACTGCAAGCTCTAAAATTAGCAAAACTCATAAAGCAGTTCAAAGAAAGGCTGGTCACGAATCCATTTCCTCTGAATTCATTAAAGTCTTTTCACAAAAACTGATTCTAGATCAGCATTGCTCCGCAGCGATTGAAATTTGGTTCATTTTTGTAAGTCATACTTTGTCCTAAACCGCACTGACAGGTCTGCCCAGATCTGATCGGGTTGAATGAAATTTTGGGCATGTGTTTAAATGAACAGCTAAGCAAAATGCATCGTTTTGAAACATGGTTTGATGATCAGCTACATAAAAAAGGTGTTCGTTTGATATCTTAACTAATATAAAAACTTTAATTCAATACTTTAAATAATAGATTCTGC
>CM029387.1:4937018-5029518 GCA_017165825.1 Hepsetus odoe
TGAGCAGACAGAACCGCTGGTGTCTGGATCGAGAAGTGGCTCTTAAGAATAGTGTGTTTTCTCTCTTTCTGTTTCAACCACACACTTCTTCTGTGGGACATTAGTGCTCACTGGCTGCTTACACACACATCAGCTCACGTCAATGGAAAATGCATCCCCAGCAGGAAATGTTTGAATAGTTTTTCTGTTTAAACTAAAAACTGATGGAAGTGATGGAAAGGGAGCTGAGTGTTTTACTCATCTGGCCATCCATTCCTGATTTTTGCCGCCGATCCTTATTAGGGCAGGGGGTGGTGCTGGAGCCTGTCCCAGAGCTCACAAGTTGAAAGGAAGAGGAACATCCTGGACACCTCGGCGTTTAGCTGTGGGGCATAGTGGCCTAGTGGTTTGGGAGTTGGGCCCCAGGATCAGAAGGTCATCGAGTTCGAATCCCAGTCGAATCCCAGGCCAGTAGGTTCCCAAGGGTACTTAAGGACAACCTATTGGCCTGGGATTTGAAGCCATGACCTTCTTCTCATGCCGCCTAGTCCCTAAACGCTAGGCCACCGCTGCTCACGTTTAGCTTCGTTGAAGTGGTAAAATAATTCATTTAGGGAGGATAGCTATGACTAAAGCTCATCCACCTCCCAATGTAACATCCTCTAGATTCCGTCATCTTGGAATTTCCTGTGATTAAGTTTTCTGACCCTGCCTCTTCATAACTTGAGGAGCCCAGCCTTCTGGCTCAGGCAGACGTCACCCAGAAATCCAGACCAAGTTCTCAGAGTTCTCCTCCCTCCTACAGTCATACAACATCCATCCATTACCTTATTGTTATCATCTCTATTGCTTAACCTGACTAGGGTCACGGGAGGTGATGGAGCCTGTCTCACACACTCACATCATGGGGACAGAGGACAGTAGATTATCTGTTTCTTCAGTCTTCTAGCTGAACTGTTGATGGCCACTGTGCGCAATGGAGCCAGTTTTTATTTTCGAAGGTGTGCATGGCTGATGTGTTCATGACTGTGTGTGCCACTGTGCACTTCTAGGTGAGTGTGTGTGTGTGTGTGTGTGTGTGTGTGTGTGTGTGTGTGTGTGTGTGTGTGTGTGTGTGTGTGATTAATGAAGTGACTATGGGTATTTCAGAATAGGATTGTATATGTGTTTATACACCTTGCTGAGTGTGTGTGGAAGTGTGTGAGAAAGAAACCAGGGGTACGGTGCGTCTACAGTGTTTGAGTGTTATGGAAAGTGAGACGTATTGAGGGAGTGTGTGTGTGTGTGTGAGTATGTGTGTATGTGTGTGTAGGTGTGTGTGTGTGTGTGTGTGTGAGAGAGAGAGCAAGAGAGAAAGAGAGCAAGAGAGAGCAAGAAAGAGAGAGAGAGAGCAAGAGAGAGTGCGAGAAAGAAAGGAGTCTTGAGAAAGAAGACAAGAGAGAGCAAGAGAGAGAGAAAGATGAGAAGAAGAGAGAGAAAGAAGAAACAGAAGAAGCGAGGAAAACAGAAGAAGAGAAAGAAGAGAGAGAGCGAGAGAGAGAGCGAGAGAGAGAGAGAGAGAGAGAGAGAGCAAGAGAGAGAGAGAGAGCGAGAGAGAGAGAGAGCGAGAGAGAGCAAAATATCTTATTACTCCACATTTCTCTCATAGCAACACATGTCCCTCATTTTAAATAGTGTGTTTAAGTGTGTGTGCATATGTGTGTAGGTGCGTGTGTGTGTGTGTGTGTGTGCGTGTGTGTGTGTGTGTGTATGTGTGTGAGACTAAATGCAGGGTGCTGTAATATTTTAGGGCCCAACCCTCCAACCTCAATCTGAGCCCTGAAGCAGAGATTACAGGGACCTCCCTGCTCAAACTACCACCCTGTACATCACACTCGCAGAACACACACACACACACACACACACACACACACACACACACACACACACACACACACACACACACATACACACACTACCATGCTGCATCCATTCCTCCATCCTTTTAACAATGCTTGTATTTGTCAGTTAATCGTTTAATTTAATATTTTTTGAATTCAATGTTTTAATCCTTTTGTCTGTCTATGAGTGTTAAATAAATAGGCGTCATGATTAATATTTGTTTTAATAACAAATTCCATGTCTTCAATTGCACCAAAATATGCATTCAGTAAGACGTTCCTAAACTGCTGGCTGGCGTTCGGCTCGTTTAAAGTGTGTGAGCTGTTCACTCTGGGGGGAAAAAGCACTAAAACAAAGTCTTTCTGCTTGTCTGGGTTTGACTCCGATATCCGTGTAATTAAAAGATCACAATTACAATGAGCAGCTTCACAGATTCAACAGGGAGGTTAAGTATAGATGGAGCAGTGTGCGTATGTGTGTGTGTGTTGGGGTGTTTTCTCTGTTTAACTCTCTTTGTAGGACCTCGTTAGGAGGCTCAGTTGGAAAAGGTGAAATTTCTTTGTCATTTTATCCTATAAAGTTTTAAATGCAGACGCAATTATTACTGCTAGACAGGCGAAATGTTATTATTTTAAAGATTTGTGATCCCACTGTGATAGCTTTAGGGCAGACAGATGTTGGATGGCTTGTTCTGGATCATAAATACCAGTCAAATCATCCCAAAGGTGTTGGATTGAGGTCCATCACTCCCGATGCTACTTTGGGACGTTGTGCCTGAGATCGTTTACAACTGTATACGTTTGATGTTTCGCCAAATAAGTAGATGAACTGACTAATGAAGAAGAACATCTGGATAGTACCGGATGTGTTGCATTACCTCTGCTCCATTACCTGACAGTTAGGAAGGGACATAGTGTCCTTATTCTCAGTGTTTGCTGCTCTGCACCGTCCCATTGTATCACTAGGGGCGTTAAATGAGCTGTGATTGTTCAATGGGACACCTGCCTCGACGTTGAGTTCCCCGTATAGTTAAAATCGAATTTTAGTGAAGCATGCAGCTGAGTCGTTCAGATTAATTGTACTTTTCTTGTTATACATTGGATTCAAAAGAAAAATGAATCTAAAAACATTAGAACTGAAGAGATGATCACATTGTTTCAATAAAATACATTCTCATGAAGCGTCGTTTAGGACACAGTATGACCCATATCTAGAACGCCACTTTTAACCCTGACGTACTCTGTAAACACAGGCCCTGATGTCTAAAGTGGTTGCCCAAAGCATTGCGCTACAGTATACCATAACGTTTTGTTCATTTCTATAGCACATAGTAAATCCCAGCATGTTTAACCCTGGGTCTGAGCAAGATGTATCAGCTTTGTAGCTCCAGTCCAGCAAAATTTGGACAAACATGCCTTGGCTGATCGATGACATCTGGAGTTGAGATGAAAATTGTATACACTCGATTTTTCCCCAAGAAGTGGATGAATTGACTAACGAAGAAGAGCATCTGGATATTTCTGGATCCGCAGAATGAAAAACACTTAAAAGCGCTGCTTAAATAGACTTGCAAGAAAATGTTCTTTGCTTGTTTATTTTATTTGAACAAGTTATTTCTTCTTCCTACATTTTTACACAAATATCTGTACTTTCTGTTCCTGCCTACTTAAAGATCTCAGTCTAAATGGACAAAACACAAAAAACATCCCTGAGTATCCCTGAGTGTCCCTGGGTGTCCCTGAGTGTCCCTGAGTGTCCCTGAGTGTCCCTGGGTGTCCCTGGGTGTCCCTGAGTGTCCCTGAGTGTCCCTGGGTGTCCCTGAGTGTCCCTGAGTGTCCCTGAGTGTCCCTGGGTGTCCCTGAGTGTCCCTGAGTGTCCCTGGGTGTCCCTGAGTGTCCCTGAGTGTCCCTGAGTGTCCCTGGGTGTCCCTGAGTGTCCCTGAGTGTCCCTGGGTGTCCCTGAGTGTCCCTGAGTGTCCCTGAGTGTCCCTGGGTGTCCCTGAGTGTCCCTGAGTGTCCCTGGGTGTCCCTGAGTGTCCCTGAGTGTCCCTGAGTGTCCCTGGGTGTCCCTGAGTGTCCCTGAGTGTCCCTGGGTGTCCCTGAGTGTCCCTGAGTGTCCCTGAGTGTCCCTGGGTGTCCCTGAGTGTCCCTGAGTGTCCCTGGGTGTCCCTGAGTGTCCCTGAGTGTCCCTGAGTGTCCCTGGGTGTCCCTGAGTGTCCCTGAGTGTCCCTGGGTGTCCCTGAGTGTCCCTGAGTGTCCCTGAGTGTCCCTGGGTGTCCCTGAGTGTCCCTGAGTGTCCCTGGGTGTCCCTGAGTGTCCCTGGGTGTCCCAGAGTGTCCCTGGATGTCCCTGAGTGTCCCTGAGTGTCCCTGGGTGTGCCTGGGTGTCCCTGAGTGTCCCTGAGTGTCCCTGGGTCCGTCAATGGAGATCACACATAACTGATATGATAAAAACATAACGAGATGTAACCGAGGAGGAGAGAGTGTGGATAGTGGAGAAAGGATGTGTATTGAGTGTGTTAGAAGAACTTGTAGATGAAAGTGAAGCAGTGAAGATAAAGTTCATTATTATCAGTAGATTATTTTTAATTGGAGGTGGAAATTGAATGCTTTAATTATCTTTTACTGGCACAGCTTCTGTTCGCTCACTCCCATTCACAACTGCTTGTCCTGATTGGGGTCGCGGGTGGTGCTGGAGTCTATCCCAGCTCTCACAGGGCGAAAGGCAGGGAAACATCCTGGACAGGTCGTCAGTCCATTGGGGGGCAAACACAGACAAACACTCCCACCAAGGGGGCAATTTAGCATCTCCAGTCCACCTGACGGAGTCTTTGCACCGTGGGAGGAAACCGGAGCTTTAGAGGGAACACACCTAGACACCGGGAGAACATGTCCACTCCAAACAGAAAGGACCCAGACCATCCCGTCTGCAAACCGAACCCAGGACCTTCTTGCAGTCAGGCAACAGCACCACTCACTGCCCCAACATGCCATCCCTTCAAAGTGTTGCTTCTTACTTCTGTATGACGCATTTCAGAGGCAGTACTTTTTACTTTTCCTGAGTAAAGATGCAGAATCAGTTCAGTATCTTTACTTCAGTTATGAATGTGGGCACCTCTGTCACCTGTGCTGTTCTGAAAGTGAAGCACTGTGCTGTATTCAGATGCCTGTTAGACGGCTGAGTTTAATTATAAGGCTGCATTATGAAGCCCAGAACATCATGGCGGGGTGAGTGAGATTGTTATCTCTTCTGATTTATTGTATTGGGGCTTACAAATAGGAGTATTTTTACACCACACGGCCTATTAGTGAAACCCAGCATCCGCTAATTATTTTTCCCTAAGCTGAATGAATCAGA
This sequence comes from Hepsetus odoe, assembly GCA_017165825.1. Lineage (NCBI taxonomy): Eukaryota > Metazoa > Chordata > Actinopteri > Characiformes > Hepsetidae > Hepsetus > Hepsetus odoe. The sequence goes on from CM029387.1 coordinate 4,942,235, forward strand.
TATGGCCACGCTCCTCAGTTTGCTTAGCAGCGCTGTGAGAGCAAGTTGAGGGGCTATTAGCGGATCACATTCACAGATAGCGAGGGAATACTTTCAATTAGACAGACAGTTTTCAATTCATGCATGAGCGCTATTTCCTGGGCTGGAGGTCACCTCTGATGATGTCATCAGGCGACAAGGACATCCACGCCATTGTCCCTTCCTATTGGCTGTTTTCCTCCCGTCACCATGCAGCTCACTTCACAAGGGAGGGGTCATTATGAGCCTTGCTTTCTATATTTGCTGTTCGTGAATCTTTATAAGATGATGAGCTTATTCCAGCCAGAGCGACGGTAAAAGTGCACACGCACACGTAGGCATGCTTTTACCTCTTTAGCTCTGGAGTCATAATTCATTTCCTTTCTCATCTGTCAGGTCCTTTTGAGTCAGTTTGTGCCTGCGGATTTGTGCACAGTTTCTGGCCACTTTATCTGAAACCCCTCATAGTTTCACATCAGTGATTTAAAGACTGTAGCCCATCTGCTGATGCACTGTTTGAGGAATTCTTCCACGCTTTTCATTGCAGAGCGGCCGATATTTTTGGGACCAGCCTCGGTCAAGCGGTGACAGTGATTTGTGTAAAAACTCCAGTAACTCTGCAGTGCTTACACATGTAACCAGCACCACACACTGCCCTGCTACCAACCTGTCAGATAAAAGTGATGTCTAGTCGTAATGTGAGATAAAGCACTGAGCAATGGATAGTAAGGGAGCGATGGAGTGATGGAGACGGCAAATTTTTCAGTGGTCCCAGACCAGTAGGTTGCCTTCAGTTATCCATGAGCAAGGTACTGTCCCTATCACTGCTCCCCGGGTGACGCATATATGGCTTCCCCCTGGTGCACATGCAGGGAAATAGTTTTGTGTGACAAAAATGACAAATAGTCACTTTCACTTCACTTCACTTAGTAATGGCATTTGAATGTTAAATATGGGAACTTTCACTGAACCAAAGTGACAGAAAACGCATAGTGTAGTAAAATGTACAGCAGGACAGGCATAACAGTTCTGATAGCAAATCGCGGCATGTTTCTCTGCACACGTCACTGCATTTAATACTATTTCACAGAAAGAGTCTTGGGCTAGATGAAAATCAGCCTCATCTTACTTTCTGTTTGTCCTATTTGACCTGTTGTGGAGTTGCTTGTAGGCCCACCGGAGTTGAAAGTAATGATCTTGTAGACGTTAGTCAAGCAAGCGAAATGATGCAGATGGCAAAGTTAAACCATATTTTCTTTTTGATTTTTTTGTAAGAATGCAGGAGAAGCATTTCATTGTGAGCGTTACACTGATGTGTGAAAAAGAGTCATTTTCACTTTCATGAGCCCTCCTCATAAACAGTAAACCTATTCTTGGCTTTCAGAAGAGCTTCATCCTTAAAGATTTAAGTCAGCCACTAAAACTGAGTGAAGACCCATAACTGCGCAATGCAACTGGAAAATTGTTGAAGGTGGAAGGACGTCGAAATCAAATTCATTCATCATCCAAAATGGCCAATGAAAGGTCAATAAAGTATCAATATTCTGGATATAGGGAGGCGTAAGGGAGGCACTAGAAGGAATATACTGTCATCTTGGTGTTCATGATGCCACCTACCGTAGCTTTGTTTAGCAGTGAGTTGCATTTTCTTCTAAAAGTGTGGGGACATTGTGAGATCAAGGTCTTCGCACCACAGGAGGTACCTGGCCTCAAGTCAAGTCCTTCAGTTATTTTACAACCGTGATGGGAAAATGTCTCACATAGGAAAGTCCATCACAGCAATGGCACTTTGGGTTAAAGACATCCTTTTGCTTTCTCAAAACATAAACATGTCCAGACGGAAAGGAGTGAGAAACAACTCATCAGACCATGTTACATAATGTGATCATCAGACCGCGCTGCCTGCAGGGATTTGAGCTTTTCCTTGTGCTTTTTATGCAGGGTTATGTTTCCTTGTGCGATGGCCTTGAACAGAGCTGCCATAAATTACACCCTCATGAAGCTGACAGTGTACAGAGGCTTGTGGGTATACGTGTGTGTGCATGTGATCAGGATCCACTCAATGCATTGTACAGTGGGAAATGGCGCTGAGTGAATTTTTGACGGATGAAATTTAATAAGAGAATTTATCATGAATTTCTACTTCCAGATGTTCTTTTTTCTCCTGACACCAACTTGCAAGATTACATTAAACAGTAGATCAATGATGCAGCAACACTTTATGAAACCTAAAAGCTTATTTATCACATGCAGACGCTTTTGTCCAGAGTGACTTCCATTTCCTAATAACAGGCAGAGTCTCCCTGGAGCAACCTGGGGTTAAAGTTCTTGCTCAGAAACCCAGTGATGGTGCTGATGGAGGTGGGATTTGAATCTGTAAGCTCTTGGCCCATAGGCGGGTATCCTAACACTAGACCATCACCACCCTAAAAATGTAGGACTCTAAAGATGAATGGACTGGGTGATGTTAATATTCAACACGATCATGAAAGTAACCGTCAGAAATCTGAATACACCAGGCTGAGGGTACAAAATGCTTGATAATTATTGGTACCCGTGATAAAGGTGAAGAAAAAAATAGCGGCAGATTGGCTTAATCTCCTACGGAAAACTAGTTGATGAAAACTAAATTTACTTTAATTAAAGTTAATTTACATTTACCAGACACTTATCCAGAGCGACTACCATCTCCTAATTACAGGGACAGTTCCTCTGGAGCAACTCAGGGTTAAGGGTGTTGCTCAGGGACCCATGGTGGTAGTGCTGGAGGCAGAACCTGGGACATCTTGATCCAGGGGTCCGTAGGCAAGTACCCTACCACTAGACCACCACCACCTGTTGGTTCATTGAAACATTGTTTCATTGAAACAAAAACCACATGGTAAGTTTATCAGCGCACTTTGTTATTTAAGGAGTTATTATTTTGTTATACCAATCAATTCAGCACCAGCAAGGCTTCTCCTGCAATGCCTGATGGGATTAGAGAATGCAGAGCATAGCATCTGAGGTCACTCTCTCAAACTCGATCTGAGGTCACTCACTCAAACCAGATCTTTCATGCTCCTAGGTTTCTTCTTTTCTTCTCTCTTCTCAGGTTCCATTGGGATTTAGATCAGGGGACCAAAATGACCACATCAGACTTTGTGGTCATTGAACCATTTTTGTGTTCATTAGGACACCCATGTTGGATCATTGCCCAGCTAGAAGATCCAAACACCATATTTTAGCTTTTTGGCACATTTTCATTTAAAATATCCTTTAGTCCATGATGTCATTGATCATAACAAGGCTCCCGGGGTGTTTGGAGGACAAATAGGCCCAAACCATCCCAGATGTTCTGTCTCATCTGAGTGTAGAACCTGGTTCCAATCCAGTTCCAGTAGTTACTTGTGATGATATTTGATATTGCATGGATAAAGATTCTCCAGGCACACTTGTAAAATGTGTTGGTGTGGAGGTATGGTCTTATTATAGCTTTGAAGACTTGGTGACCTCGAAATCCTCAACTCTTCTGCAACTCTGCCTAATTACAGATTAAACCTGAACAAGTTCTTGAACACTCAGATGGTCTCAAAAACTAAAATATGCTGTAAATGAAAACACGCTCCTGTTACATTTTCTTGGGTTGCCAATCGAATTATTTTTTTTTCTAAATGTATTTCAGTCAAATGCGTTCAGTTAGTGATTTACCTTCTTCAGTCTTCAGCGTGAGATGGAGCTAATTAACCACAAAAACATTTTTTTCTTGACCTTTTCTACCCTTTTCCATCTTAACTACAATGAATGCACAATATGTTTGAAACCTCAAAAGACATTTCAGTCTAACAGCTTATATCTAATGGCTTTAAATCTATTCTAATACCAGATATAAATACCGAACATACATTGAAGCAGAAGGCGGTTGAGGAATCTAACATATCTCATGCACTAAATGAGCTTCACAACCCTGATATTGATATATTAATATGAGGCTTTTTTATATTAATATGAAGTTTTAACATTACTGTTTGGATTTGATTGCAGTGTGGGAACTTGAGTGAAGTTAGAGATGATATGACTGGTCCGGATCACAAACCCCACTTCTATTTTTCCCAAAGGTACTGAATGGACCTCCACTCCAGAGGACACTGGAGTTCCACTGTTCTACCACCCGATGTGGACGAGCTTAAAATTTCTCTAGACACTAGACACTGGAAATGGTGACCTTTGAGTCACTTCCTATGGATAATATGCAAGGTTTTTGCAGGAACTGAACAACTTTTGGGTCTCTGTAAATTAATATCTCCACTTCTTCTTCTTCTTTTCCTTTTAGCTGATCCCATAAGGGATCCCCATAGTGGGTCAACCATCTCCTAATGTCTTCAACAAAATGCTGGAAAATATGGGAAATAGAAAAGAAAAGCTAAACACCCTTTCTGTTTTCCAAACTTTCCCTGGGGTTGTAGTTTTGACCTTGGTTTTGAGAAAAAAAATTAAATAGAATGTTTGGTAAAATGAGAGAAAAATAGAAATGCATTATGTATATATAAGGAAAGTGAACAGTTTGGCCCTGTTTGAACATCCTGTACAGAAGTGACAGATACAGAGAGAGAGATGTCAGTGTGAAGCCATTCATTATCTTGTGCAAAGATTCTTCGCAGCGTCTTGTTTACCCAGAATGAATGGTTGATTTGCTCTTTGACAGGACCTTTATGTGAAATGTAATTTTGTGTGGAGGGGTTGAAACCAGCAGTGGACGATGAATGAAAAAGGAAAGTAAGATTAAGAAAAGGCTGAGAGAATAATCATCTCTGATGTTGGCAAACTGTCCATCCTGTTAAGAGACAGGAAAGAAAGTAGGACTGAGTGTGTTTGTGTGTCTGTGCTCTAAGTTGCCTCTTTAAGTTTCTTGGTACTAGACCCCAGCAAGGTCATGGGTTCGAATCCTGGACCAGTTGGATGTTCTGAGGGACCCTTGAGCAAGATACCTTCCCCTTCACTGATCCTCAGATGCTGGACATGGGTGCCCACTTCTGCCTCCAGCACTACCACCATGGGTTCCTGAGAAAGACCTTTGCTCAAGTTGCTCCAGGGAGGCTGTCTCTGTAATTAGGAAATGGAGGTTGCTCTGGATCAGAGTCTGCTAAATGCCGTAAACGCTGGCCATTCGCAATATATCAGTGAAACAGCCATGACGGAGGAATTGATTGAGTTTACTGCTAGGTTGAGAGTGGTCCATTTCCCAAAAATCTCCAACTTAGAGTAGCACTCTGTTGGGAATCTGACTATTGGGTCAGCACAGGATACCTGATAAGCCATGCATCATTAAATAGGCTGCAATCACTATAAAAAAAAAAAAAAAATAAAGTGTATAAAGATGCCATTAGCACTTTCATACCAGTCATACCAGCTGCAGTCGTTGCCACCATGTAAAGGTGTTTGTCCCTGGAGATTAGTGAGCTCCCTGCTGACCACAGGTCAACTTTATTAATAGATTTTTCTTTTTTGACTGAAAAAATACCATGAGCTGCCAAATCAGCACCCTTTAGAAAGAGCCCTGAAAGGATCATGTTCTAATGGTGGCCAAAAAATAGAAAATTGATGAGAAGTTAAGAAGAAGGAGATGCTGGGCACACATTAGGTCAGACACAGTTAGAAAAGTCAGTATTTTTTTCTCAACTTAGCACTTTGGACATGGAAGACGTGAGGCTTTAAATGAGGACTGTTCATTTCAAACGTGTAAGCTCTACATGTGCAGTCATACATTCAAATATCTTTACTTGACTTTGCCCGGGGACCCTAGAAACACCAAGTCTGCCTCTGTGCACCCACCCTAACACACCACTAGCAGGTTGATGGTAGAAAATGGTCACCAGTGGTCCGATGATGGATGGTAAAGAGGAGAGCTGGACCATTAGAGTAGAAGATTGGGTTTAATTAGTCAATTCAAACCTACAGTGTTGGAAGACGTTTCTAATGAAGGTACCAGTAAGTGTAGCTCCAGGGTAGGAGTAACTAATAAACTTAGTAATCTCTCCCTTCCTGTTAATCTTTCCGTGTGGGTGAGAGAGTGTGTGGTTTTGTGTGCCAGCACACGTAGTTGTGTGTGCCCTGCTGTACATTTAAAGATGAGAGAGAGAGAGAGGGGAGAAGGGGGGAGGGGGAGGGAGGTGGAGGGTGGGGTGGGGAGATGAGGGGAGAGAGTAAGAGAGAGGGAGAGAGAGAGAGAGAGAGAGAGAGAGAGAGAGAGAGAGAGAGAAGATGGACAGTTGCAAATAGAACAGAATAGGGAAGATGGAGAGGTGGGTAAGGAGATGATAGATGAAGACACAGGAGAAGAAATGGGGAGTGAGGGAGATGTAAGAGGGGAACAGAAGGGTCAAGGTGATGAAAAAGGGAGCGGGAAGATGAAGAAGAGATATGTAAAGAGGGAAAGATATTTAGAGATAGTGGAGAGATGAGTAAAAGTAAAGAGAGATGTGGAGATGAGTAAGAGTTGCCTCTTTAGTGGAAACCTAAGCAAAGACTTGTGGATTGAAGAAGTGAAGAAAGAAAGAGAACAACAGAGATCTTGGGTAAGGAGAGAGATGATAGAAAGAGAGAGAGAAAGAGACAGAGAGAGAGAGAAAGACAACAATGAGGTGGTCATTTGAAAGGGCAGCGAGAGATGGATGGAGTTGTCCGGAAAACAGGCTGGTGAACAACATACGTCAGCAGAAAAACAAAGAGAAAAAAATACCCATAAACCCCTGAGGCAAAGCCCACACTCGTTCCTTTCACACTTATTTAATTCACTCGTTCATCGCTCTGTCAAAATGGACAAATACAATTAAACTGAATTGAATCCATTTCCCATGTCTATTACTGATGTGCACCACCACCATCTCTTTCTCTCTCTCTCTCTCTCTCTCTCTCTCTCTCTCTCTCACTCACTCTCTCTCTCTCTTCCCTTCCCACTTTTCTCTCCATCACAGACATGGCCACAAATTAACAGACAAGCTTGTCCTGATACAAAACCACTGATGCTATTAGAGCTGCTCGCCTGTCACAGAGATGGATGGAGAGAGAAAGAGAGGGATGGAGGGAGGGAGGGAGAGAGGAGTGTGACAAGAATGCAACTGCAGTTGTTCTATCATTGTCTTTTTCTGTGTTATTTTTCATCATTTATTTTTTTTTTGTTTTCTCTTTCATTCTTTCTTTGCTTTTCCAACTGACATTAAATGCTATTGTCTAAGATCTGGAATTACTGGCCACTTTTTTGGAAACACATACTTTATACTTCCATGTACTGGCCACTTTATTAGAAACAGCAACGCTGAATTTTCCCTACGGTGCCACTTTATTAGAAACACTCACCCCATGGCTCCACCGTTAAAGATATAAAGAACATTAATTATTTATTTAATTGAGTGGTTTTATGAATCATTGTTTATTTAATTGGTAGTTAAACGTGTCCCACGGTGACTCTGACATTTACCGGGTGCAGGATTCGCTTCGGCTTGCCAGGAGAGCTCCATTAGAAGGAAAATAAGTGAAAGGTTTTGTTTTAGGCTATTTGCTCAGCATTGACGCTGCTGATGTTAAACAAAGTGTAAGACTTTCTGTATTTTAATGTGCTGTTGAGGAACAGGAACCTGAGGAACTCCAGATCTTCCTGAAGGACACAGTCTTTGTTTCTCATTTTCAGTTCAGTCTCTGTACCTGATCATTTGATTGGTTGGTTAATCCACACAGTGATCTACGTCTGAACCTTCAAGCAGAACAAAGTCTAACTTAAGACTTGAAGCGGTGAAGAAACAGGAGCAGATGATTCCAGATGATCAGGTGGTTAGTTCACTGCTGATGCTGAACACTAAGTGGCTGGAACCCCTTTATCTAGAACCTTGGATCTTTAGATACTTTGCAACCTGGAGCACTAAAACATTTGTTCCCATTTCTTTCATTTAATCTCCTCAACATGCCAAAGACGAGACAGTCTGAGAGGCTTTAAAGAGTATTTTCGCATCAACAAAAAAACTTTTGCACAGCACCAGACATGGACAGAAGACGGAAACCACTGGGTGCAATGAGACGAACAATATTCACAACAGCTCTCACACACAGTCGATGCACAGACCAGGCCATCTTGGAATTTGAGGTTGTTGTTGGTGAGGTTCTTCTGACCCTCCAAGGAGGAAAACCAGTATTGTCTGATATTGATGCTGTTATTGTCAATCTATGCTTTTCCAGTAGAAACCCAGATCTGTGTTCAACTCTTGTTTACTGCCCACTTTGTACTGCTGTACAGCTTCCACCCCACTTTACTGTGAAATCCTTTCCCTCCAAGCGTTTCACTGACATCAGCAGCCACAGCGCATTTACATTAAGGTCTATTAGGAGCTTAAAGAAACCACTAACATTTATTGAGGTCATTGATTTTGTGTGCTCTGACCTTTAAATAGTGTGTATTTGTGTTTGTGTGTGTGTGTGTGTGTGTGTGTAGGAGACTAATCCCCATTTCACTATGATAAGCCTTTTTTGTTTTGTGGGTCATGGCGAGAAATTCCAATTAATCCACACCTCTCACACAATCATTTCAGCTTCAAATAATGTAGCAAAGTGAACTGTCAGTCTCGGAGAAAAGGTCAGGCCTGTTAAGCTCAGCCTCCATTTGATTAGAGCTCAGCCTCCATTTGATTAGACTAAATAAGTTGCAGTATAATTACCATAGTAATAAGAGTAAGTTTAGCCAGATTGCGCAATAAGTTGTCTCTCCTTGCTGTTCTTTGCACAACGTCGATGATGAGTGTAAAGGTGGTGCAAATTTTAACAGCAGTTTGGGTCAAATATACACTTCTTTCTTTCGGCCGCTCCCGTTTAGGGGTCGCCACCGCAGATCAGCCATCTCCATTTCTTCTGGTCCTCTGTATTTTCCTCCTTCAAACCAACCACCTGTGTGTCCTCTCTCACCACATCCATAAACCTCCTCTTTGATCTTCTTCTTCTCCTCTTTCCTGGCAGCTTCAACATCCTCCTTCCAATATAATCCTCGTCTCTCCTCTGGACAACAACGCAACCTTGCTTCTCTAACTTTGTCTCCAAAATATCTAACCTGAGCTGTCCCTCATGTCATTTCTAATCCTGTCCATCCTCGTCACACCCAACAAAAGTCTCAGCATCTTTTACTCTGACATCTCCAGCTCCGCCTCCTGTCTTCTCATCAGTTCCACCGTCTCCAACCCATACAACATAGCTGGTCTCATTACTGCCCTGTAAACCTTCCCTTTTACTCTAGCTGGAACCCTACTTACTCTCATTCCTCTCCTCTCTAGAGCATATCTCCAGCTCTCCAGCTTCTCTGCAAGCTGCTCCGTACTCTCACTGTAGATCACAACATCATCAGCAAACATCATCATCCACGGAGACTCCTGTCTAACCCCGTCTGTCAACCTGTCCGTTACTATTGCAATCCATTACTATATATTATTATGCATATATTTAAATGACTGGCGACCTGTCCAGGGTGTGTCCCCCATCCTCGCCCTGTGTGTGCTGGGTTGGACACCAGCACTCCCCCGTGACCCCGTTTGGGACAACCGGCAGATAATGGATGGATGGATATTTAAATGAAAGTGACTATTTTGATTGTGATTGCACAGCACAGTGAATCAAAGTGAAATGCATCCTCTGAATCTCTGCCATCACACACTTTTATCAGGGGGCAGCTATGTCCAGCGGCCGGGGAGCAGTGACGGGGACGGTTCCTTGCTCAAGGGTACCTCAGGGCAACCTGGGATTTGCACACATGAGCTTCCAATCCTGGGGCCAACTCCCTAAACTCTAGGCCACTGCTACCCCAAAGATTTATAGAGTATTATTTTTATTGCATTTAAAACACACAGTACTGTGCAAAAGTCTTCATTCCTAAGAGATTTCAAGCTGTGTTGAAGAATAACGGTGGCCGTAACACATAGCGACGTCAGAGCTGATTAGACTTTTCTGAAACATATTTGTTTCAACATGTTGCAATAAATCACTCTTTTCTCACTTTCCTAGTAAATATAAAGAACTGAGGCTCGAGACTTTTGCACAGAACTGTATCTAAGCCTGTGCACTTTTACAGTCACTCCTTCTGTCTAGAGGTGCAGCATTAAGCCATTTTTTATTTGTAACAAATGACTGATTTGATTTCCACCCACATTCTCTGCCTTATCTAGAATGTCCAGAAGGGCCGAAGTGACCTTTTCCCACAGAAATTGGTCCCACTGGACAGAACTCAAAATGCGATTGGTTGACTCCTCAATTTAAATGAAAATGCATGTCATTTTTAGTTTCGTGGAATAATTCAGCCTCTCTGAAGACCTCGAATGCGCTGAGGCCTCTGCTTTCCAGAGTTTAATACAGTTTTTATCCCGCTGACAGTGGTCCATAGTTCCCAAATGACTTGGCCTCTTATTTTGCACACTGTTGTAAAAAAGGTTGTCAGTACAAGCCCGGCCAGGCAGCCTTATGAATATAATTACATTAAAGCTAGAACAGGCTAGCTCGCAGCGCGCTGACAGAAGTTATTAAGATGATTTTGAGCGAGAGGGGATTAACAGTGACACAGTTTTGGCTTGTGTCAGCGGTGGCGCGATCCCTTCCACCGCTGTTAATCTTTCCGTGTTGGTGAGAGAGTGTGTGGTTTTGTGTGCCAGCACACGTAGTTGTGTGTGCCCTGCTGTACATTTAAAGATGAGTGTCACGGAAAGTGGGAAGTGTCACTCGTCTCTCTCGCTATGACAACGGGAGGAGAGGATGCAAAAAGCAGTTTTTGACAGCGTATAAATACGGCGACGGTTATTTTTGTCAGCTTTTAATTTGATCCAGTTTTCTGTTGTTTCTGTATTTATTCAAACTTATATCAATTCTTTATTGGTTTATTATATATATTTTTTCATTAAATATAAATACATATGATGTTCTACAATGTTCTAGAAATATAAATGTTCTACAATAATAATTAGAATTATAATAATTCTAATAATAAAGCACATTTTCTGCCTTGTTCAACGTACACTCAACCACACAGGATTAAGCCTACCTGGCCTTCATTTTCTCTCTCTCTCTCTCTCTCTCTCTCTCTCTCTCTCTCTCTTTTAATCTCATATCAGTTAGATAACTCTTTCACTGGGTCACTGACAGCTTATGGATTCACAATCTTACATAACATTCTTCATGCTGATTGTTTCTGCTGGCTACATGCAAACTGTGTGTGTGTGTGTGTGTGTGTGTGTGTGTGTGTGTGTGTGTGTGTGTGTGAAAGAGAGGAGGTGTGACCCAGTTTTTTACTTCTTTCGTCCTGCATCAGTGATCTTATGTCTGTGCTGGTTCTGCACTGATAAGACTTCAGGTCTTCAAAGTGGAACATGAAAGATGTTGTATCTGTGAAGGTCTTATTTCTGTGACAGCGTGTGTTGGTGCCGGGACGGAATGACGTTATTTCTCACAAGCAAGTGATGTGACACAATCTGATTGCGTGAATCACAGCACCCGACGGCAGCAGTCCAGCAGATTTTTGGAATAGTTTTTGCTTATTTGAATGTCTGCCATGTTTATTGAATATGGTCAAAATGACCTCAAGTGGCCTAACGAGGTTACAGACCTTGTTTGGTTTTGGTCAAAAGTATTGGGACTGGTCATTACACCAGACTGGTATTGGGACCAGTATTGGGGCTGGTCATTACACCAGCAGACCTGATTCCAACTTTGCAGTTCTAACAGCCTCCACTCTTCTGGGAAGGCTTTCTACCAAGATTTTGGAGTGTGTCCGTGGGAAATTCTGCCCATTCACCCAGAACACGATTTGGAAGGTCACTGATGTTTAACAAGGAGAATTGGTTCTCCAATCTAGTTCATCCCAAATGTTTTTGATGGGGTTGAGGTCAGGACTCATTCACATTCAATGCACATTCAATGATTACGATGTCTGTCCCAATACATTTGTCTATATAGTGTACGAGTAATGCCACGAGTAATGCCACGAGTAATGCCAAGAAATGCCACGCGTTTAAATTGCATATGACAATAAGGTCTGTTTTCAACACAGGTTATTTCCGGGAGCTGTTGAACCGCTCGGAGGCATCACTCCAGGACACCTTCAGCACAGGTTTTGGATCGTTCTTATCCCAGAACTCTCAGGTTTTCCAGGATCTGTACTCAGATCTGCGGTTCTACTACCGGGGCTCCAAGATCAACCTGGAGGAGGCCTTCAACGATTTCTGGGCACGGCTACTGGAGAGGCTGGTGCGAGCCTTGAACACGCAAAACAGCATCTCTGAGGACTACCTGGAGTGCGTGGCCAAGCAGTCAGAGACGCTACGGCCATTTGGGAACACACCCAAGGACTTCAAACAGAAGGTCATCCGCACTTTTGTGGCAGCTAGATCTTTTGTGCAGGGACTGGTGACGGCAGGAGAAGTTGTCCGAAAAGTATCCCAGGTATGAGAATCCACCTTTTGTTGCTGTGTTCATATTTTATATTTTATAGGCTTGTATGTAAATATTGTTAAATCTTTAGGTCGTCCACTCCCCATCCATCGAGTCCATTTAAGAAAAGCAAGCTACAAAACAGCCCGTTCCAGAACCAACAATAAGAAACCCATCACATACAGTTCTGCGCAAAATCTTGACCTGCGTCTCAGTTATATTTATACCTTGTTGGTGGAAAAGTACTATTTGAAGCCTCATAAGGACAGTTTATCTTTGGCATAAATTAGATTCAATGAAAGAAATGGGAACAAATGTTTTAGTGCTTCAGGCAAGTGTCTGAAGATACAAGGTTCTAGATAAAGAGGTTCGAACCACTCAGCGTTCAGCTGATCATCTGGAATCATCTGCACCTGTTTCTTCACTGCTTCATGTCTTGTCCTTTGTTCTGCTTGAAGGTTCAGATTTGCACCACTGTGTGGATTAACCAACAACAAACACTCAAATACTCAATAACACTTTTGATTGCTTTCAGCCAGTTATGTGGCCTAGTGTTTAGGGTGTTGCCTCCAAGATCCGAAGGTCATGGGTTCAAATCCCCGACCAGTAGGTTGCCCTGAGGTACCCTTGAGCAAGGTACCATCCCCATCACTGCTCCCCAGTCACTTTCAATAGCTGCCCCCTGCTGGCGCATGTGTATGGGTTAAATGCAGAGGTTGCATTTTGTTGTGGCTCACTGTGCGCTGTGTACTCACAAGGACAAGAATAGTCACTTTCACTTAACGGTGTTGGATGGTTAGGCCTGGCTTAAACTCCCACATCCCATAGGTATTGGATAGAGCCCTGTCGTTCTATTGCTCCAAAGCACAATGCTGGGGGACTTTTTGCTCCTCTAGAGGTTTCTCAAGATCATCCCTTTCTTCTGGCAGTGTTTTTCTGTGGATCTAAAACAAGCTCTGTGTTTGAAAATGAAGGCATCCGGGCCAACGGAAAGCAGATGCATTCCACATACGTCAGCTCAAAAGCCCAGCTTGGCGTCTCTCCAGGTCGGATGGGGTTAAAGAAAACTCAACCGTTGGCAGACTGTGGGGTCACCTGGACTGCAATAAGCAGATATCAGTGTCTGTCTGCCAGTCAGCTGCCTGCTTCTCTTTCTCCCTGTCACTCTCTCTCTTCTTTCCTTCTGTCTGTTCCTGCCTGTTTGACTTGAGCTTTTCATCTACCTCTCCTTTGAAGTCTCTGCCTTATTGTCCATTACTTCTCTGATCGTACACACTGTTTTCTTCTTCTGATGCCATGCTTGATTTAATATATCCTGGGTACCTCATCAAGTCTCATTCTTCCTTACATGTTTTTGTCGTCTTTGCTCGGTTTGTTTCCATGTGTTCCCTCTTTGCATTCACCGAAACAAACACACACACACACACACATATATGTATATATATGTATATATACTTTTTTTTTTTTTTTTATGTACATTGTACATTGGACATCTATTAGGAATGTCCATCACTGCCTTACTAAACAACATACACAGAACTGCTTGTTCGAGGAAAACGTGTTTTTGCTGTTCAGTGGTTTAGCACATTTGAAGCACATGCTCAAATAAACAGGGTTCTGTGTTATAGGTTATTTAACTTATTGAGATATAAATGTCTGGAAACAGAATCTGAAAATCTGATATCTAACCTCATGTTCATATTTTGAACTCAAACCCAAATCTCTTCAGCACTTCAGCAAAAAAATAATGAATCGGCCTGCCTGTTCCGATACTTTCGGAGGGGCCCGTCTGCAATTTATATGCAAACAAAACAGCTGCAGGTGTAAATTAGGCCGTGTTGAAAAAACCTGAGCATCAATATGGTTGGAACGACGTAGGAGCATCAAGAGCAACCCTGAGGCTCAGGCAATCAACATGCGCAGACACACACACACACACACACACACACACTTTGCCAAGGCAATCAGCTGCAACAGCTGCAATTAATGTCAACATTGCTGTGAAATATGTCCCCTGCCCATCTCCACCAACACCTACCCACACACAGACACACACACTAGCATAAATTCCTGCCCATCCCTGTTGAAGTCTTGCATAACCTCCATAGGAGGTCTGTTATCCTTCCCTTCTACATCAGAACACAATAAGGGTGTGTTCAAGGAATGTACACATGTCGAATCGTCTCCGATTCCCTGTCTTGTCGAAATATCGTGGAAACATATGGAGTCTATGATGCAGAGACACAGCACGCAATCAACAGTCGTCAGTTTGATACGAGCCCTGCAGCTCAAGTGGAACCTATAAATGTATAAAATAGAATGTATGATTTCTGGTTAGCCAATTACAACAGCAAGATAAGAAACTCAAGAAACTTCTGTTAAAGAATGCTTAAAGAAGCATGAAGCCCTGACCCACCCAAGAGAAATGTGGAAGGCCACAAAGCAAGCAGTTAATGGAAACTTGCCAGCAAGTTGAAGCTGTTCTGTACGAAGAGAAGGATTAAAATTCCTCCAAGATGTGCAGAACTGATCAACAGTTACTGGAACCCTTAACTTGCAGTCATTGTTGCACAAGGAGGCTCAAACCAGACACAGAAATCAAAGGTTTGCATACTTTCACCACTTACAGACACATCATTTTGGATCGTTTTCACACTAAATAATGGAGCAAGTATCTTTTTTTTTTTTTTTACATTTCATTTTATACTGAATGAAATGTTGGAGCAGGCGAAAATGTGATTTACTTTACTGTCCCACAACCCCAGGATTCTCCAGGGACACTGTTCCTGCAAGTAGGAAGCGGACTTCACTCTGGATACGAGTGTCAGCTAAATGCCATAAATGTAAATGTGAACTTAAACTCTTGTCCAGCTGTAAAAGTGAGAGAGCGTCTGTGCAGCTATAGGTGCATGTTCAGGTAAGGGGTTTGGCGTTAGCGTGGTTAAAGTAGGGGCGTTTAGAGTATGGCATGTGCATGAAGATAAGCAGAACGTTAAGCTTGATCGTGCAAATTCTTACAAGCATTTTGATCTGAAATGCGACCAAACCAAGCCCTCCTCTCCTAAAGTGCCACAGTGTGAAGTGGCACTGTGTGTATTACCAAATCACTGCGGCTAGTCTTGGCAAGTCTAGCTATCATGAGCTCCAAAGTAATATCTTGATTGATTCTGTTTAATTTCCCCGAGGAGCTGAGAGCAGTGAGCACCATGCGTGAAGGTGGATGGATCCCAGCTCATCATGTCTGTTCAGTTATTTGATTTGATTAATATATTTGAAGATACCCCTGTAAATGGGAGTGGAAATGCCTGTGATTTTGGGCACAATTGCAGGGCTAGTCTCCCTGTCCAGCCTACCAGGCACCTGTGCAAGAACAGTCATGTGAAGATGTCTACAAGTAGGCTTCAGTAATCTGCTGAGAAGATAAAGCATATATGTGCTGGATTCTCATTTGTTGAAACGGATTTTCTGTTAACTGAGTGCATGCGTTTCACTAACACAACCTGGTTATGAAGTGTTTCTTTCTCTAATTTTCCATAACAAGCTCCCTTCTTGTGTTTTTTTGGAAAAGCAGTCTTGCTTGTCAGGCATCTGAGCTACATGTTCATGAGTTTTTAATGGCGAAGGCGAGAACGTGGGAAGAACTGCTGATGCTTTTGCTAAATGTCTAAATGTCACTGAGCCTTGGCCTGCTTACCCAGGGAGGTCAGGGAATAACCCACACTTGTACACACACACACACACACACACACACACACACGCACACACACACACACACATTTGCACTTTCACACTCCAGGCCCTGGTATAAAGCAACGCGATGGAGGCCTTTCGGGAGTTTTGTAAAAGATTGATTTGACCACTGAATGATTTAACCCTTAGTACTGTTCCGCTCTACTAGTCAAAGTATACACAATAATAATTAAATAATTATTAATAATTATTAAACCACTAGCGATGCATTTCTAAAATGAAATGCATTATATATTGCATGGCAGCAGGAAGAATAACTTATGTTGGCCTTCAATCATTAAGCGCATTTAAGCTTGTAACCCTCTAAAAACACACTCAGACACACAGTTATAAGTTCTTCTTTAAATTATAATCATTAAAATAACTTCTTTAATCACTGGGTGGAGACGTAGGCAGAAAAATATAGCTTAAAAAATACTGGACACTGAGACTGAGGTGGGATTATTGCTAGTTGTTTATGGGGCAGCGGGATGGGTCATGGGTTCCAATCGTGGACCAGTAGGCTGCCCTGAAGTACCCCATCACTGCTCCCCTGGTGTTGGATATAGTCACTTTCACTTCACTTTATTGGTGACATGTGTAATGAGAGCAAAAAAAATGGTATAAACATCTGAACCACGATTATTCTCATCCATTGCAAATATGAGAATGAGATATAAAGCCCTTTTAATTGCCAGTATTAACCCTTTCTACCACACATACCAGTGACCAGTGGGGCCTTAACTGCGGCATGAAAGTGTCCCTTTCTATTTGGTTTCATGATCTGGGTCTTAGTTCTTGGCAGGGACTTGATCAGCGCTTGCCTCTAAATTTGTAAATGGGAGTGAAGGCCAAGGACTCACTCAAAAAGCCATATCGGTCCTATTTCACAAAAGCTTTACTTTAAAAGTCCTTTAGCCAAACTGGGCATTTCAGTTCTTCAGTAATGCTGTTGGACTATCTTCCAAATGGACTGGGTTTGATTCACCAAACCTGTGAAATTGACTTTTTTAAGTTACCAAGTGAGTCAGAGTTTTGGTTCAATCGTCATTGCTCACTAGCAGCTCAAGACAACACTTATAGTAACCAATGGTGTCCTAATTTATACAACAAGAGAGTTAATAAAAATACACTATATCTATTATAAATTTACATTCAGCTGTCCTGCAGAAAGAGGCTATGGTGTCAGATAAAGGACTGAGAGGCTGAGGAAGAAGAGACTGAGTGATGAATGAGCACAGAGACACGACTTTTTAGTACAACCTCTGCCAAAAGTCAAGGTTGGCCTCATGCAGAGAGACTGTCAACACTGTTTCCCAAAAGGGCAAAAGTGTTTGTAGAGGGATTGGTGGGTGTGTGTGTGAGGGATTGGTGGGGATGTGTTAGAGGGATTGGTGGGGGTGTGTGTGAGGGATTGGTGGGGATGTGTTAGAGGGATTGGTGGGGATGTGTTAGAGGGGTTGGTGGGGGTGTGTGTGAGGGAGTGCTGAATAAGTGCTGAATTTTCTTTAATGCTAAATGTCTAAAGGTTTGTAGGTATTTGGATGCCAGTGAGTGTCAAAACACCACAGTGGAGAGGATATTTACATTTCTGCCACCCTGTTTCTGCCCATTGGTTACTTTCACAGTGTGCAACAATATTTTTTAAACTTTTTTAATAGAAATAAACATGAAAACAATGGATAGTTACTGTAATGTAGTTATAGTGTAGTTATACTACTAATTCTCTCTCTCTCTCTCTCTCTCTCTCTCTCTCTCTCTCTCTCTCCTCTCTATCTTTGCTTCCTTTCCCCTCATTTACTCTCATTCCTCTTTTCTCTCTAACTTCATACACCCCACCCCCAATCTGAGAGACGTGCGTGGTCCAGAAAGAATGGTGTAAAAGAGGGAGTTTGACTTGTCTTAACTGGAGTTTTGAAGAACTATGAGAGGAGAGCATTAAGAAGAAAGAGGTGATGAAAGGAGAGCTGGAGCACACCTGGTCTTCTCCTAGCTTCCTTCATTTTGATGAAGGACAGTGTATTTCTTTTGTCCATGTTAGTGGGCCAGGCAGTGCATTTTTGCCCTCACTGAAAGGGAGGAGATCTCTCATATTTCTCTCTAATTACTAAAGAAAATGCCTTTAAAGAGAACACGTCTCCTCTTTTGAGCTGGCAGCACATCCTTCACCGGAGACGGCATTTAGGGACAGCAGTATGAATAGAGCATTAACGAGAAAGAGTGGGAGGAAGGAGCGAGAACGAGAACGAGAGAGAGAGAGAAACTAGAGCTATAAGCTTCTGCAGAAAGAGCAAAGCTACTGTAATTCATGGTTACCGTTATTTGCATGAAAGTGTAGTTTAGTCGCTCCAATTTGTTCAGAATGAAACCACATAAAAATGGTTCTTTAAGGTCCAAGAAAGCAAGTTCCAACATTTTACATCCAGGTTTAAAGATCCAACTGCATTCAGTCTGTGTTGTGTAGTTTACGAAGGCAGCAGAGCACAGTTTAAGAGCTTTAACACTTTAAGAAGCCATTTATTGTACTTGGGCATCTTTTCGGCACCTGCGGACACTGCCTGCTTCACCCCCATCATTACTCACACATTTGTCTTTTTAAAGTTAGAATAAAAAGTTGTGAATTTCTCTGCTACTCTGGGATTTACTCCACTGTTTGGGATTTCATTAGCGCCAGCCACAGCAGCTAAACTGCCAACAGGGTTGCCAGTTTGTGCATATGGGGTTTATGGGTTGCTGGTTGAGGCAGTTGATGCACAAGTGTGGAAATAACTTGGAATATATCCTCTGCTAATTGTTTTTGGAATATTGGTTTGTGCAGTCACAGAGGCCTGCAATATGCAAATGAACATCTGGCCAATCACAGGCTTACCAATCACAGCTCCAGAGTTATTAATGTTTTGATTTGCTTATCACTTAGAATTCAACAGCCTGGTATTACTGTGCTTCTCAGGCGGTATATAATAAATTCAGTGATATCTTTTCTGCCTGGCTTTTATATATTGCAGCTCTCCTAAAAGCAATTATATTTGGGGCCAGGATCGGAAGGTTGTGGGTTTGAATCTCAGACAAGTAGTTTACCCTGAGGTACCCTTGAGCCAGGTACCATCCCCATCACTGTTCCCTGGGTATTTTCAAAAGCCGTCCCCTGCTGCATGTGTGTGTATTGGTTAAATGCAGAGGCTGTGGGCCACCAGTGGCCTAGTGTTTAGGGACTAGGCCTCAGGATCAGAGGGTTGTGTGTTTGAATCCTAGACCAGTAGGTTGCTTTGAGGTACCCTTGAGCAAGTTATCGTCCCCATCACTGTTCCCCAGGCTCTTTAAATAGCTGCATGGTGTGAAAAGCAGAGCTTGAGTTCCGTTGTGGCTCACTGTGCGCTGTGCTTCCCAATGACAGTCACTTTCACTACTGACACACACGTGGTGATATGGACAGTTTAACACATCTAAAGCAATTGTAATCACATGCTGTCCATATTATACAGCACTCCCATTAACACAGATAAGAAAAGCTTTCTTGACTGCTGCCACTTGCTGTCGGCTACATAGCAACGCCACTAGAAGTGACACTCATTGTGTGGTCTAGTGTTGCAAGTCCTTGACACTGACCCAATGGCCTTCATTCTTTTTAGGGCTTTAAGTCTTTCTTTTAATATGCTATTATGTGGAAACAAGTCCCATAAAACCCAATTTGAACATTTCATCAATTGGCAGGAAAGAGTCAGGAAGGTAGACAAAAAAAGAAAGTTGAAAAGCAACAAAAAGCAATCTGGATAAATGGAGATTTCGCAGTATGAACGGGGTGAAGAGATTGAAAGGAGTGTGGAAGAAAAGAGAGAGTAGATTGAATTAGTGAGGAAGCCTCAGACTTTCTTATCCAGAGCCTGGGGTTCTTTCTTCTCTTCTAAAATGCCTGTTTTTTTTTTGTTGTTGTTTTTAGGACAGTTTATGTATCATAAACAAATCAATGTCCTCATCAGCTGAGGAGGTGAAAAAATATGCTTATACTAGATCTATAATAGACTGATTTTACCAGAAAGAGTCCAACTTTTGCTGAATTTGCATTTCTGAATTTACATCATACTAAGTGTTTTCTTAGGTCTTGGAATGGTGTAAACTATAAATGAATTAATATTTAATTAGATTTAGAAGTATTTTACCTTGCTTGACTTCACATCATTCATTTAGGCCTTCAAACATGAGCACCAACCACACTTCTTAAATGTGTTGGCCAAGATAGGGCTGATATACATCTAGCCCAAGCTGTAATTTTGTAATTTTGTCGTGGGATTTGACATGGCTGGTTCATGATAGCGATAGTGAGTATGTAAATCCTTCCTCAATAACTATTATTACCTTTAGTGTAGCACCTATTTTATAATATATAATAATGGATTGCGATAGTAATGGACAGGCTGACAGACGGGGTTAGACAGGAGTCTAAGGGGACGATGATGTTTGCTGATGATATTGTGATTTGCAGTGAGAGTAGGCAGCAGCTTGTGGAGAACCTGGAGAGATGGAGATCTGCTCTAGAGAGGAGAGGAATGAAAGTGTGTAGGTCAAAGGAGGGAGTGGAGGAGTTTAAATACTTGGGATCAACAGTTCAGAGTGACGGCGAGTGTAGAAGAGAGGTGAAGAAGAGAGTGCAGGCAGGTTGGAATGTGTGGAGAATAGTGGCTGGAGTGATTTGTGACAGACGGGTACCAGCAAAAGTAAAAGGGAAGGTTTACAGGACAGTAGTGAGACCAGCTATGTTGTAGGGGTTGGAGACGGTGGAACTGACGAGAAGACAGGAGGCGGAGCTGGAGATGTCAAAGATGCTGAGATTTTCGTTGGGTGTGACGAGGATGGACAGGATTAGAAATGAGTGGATTAGAGGGACAGCTCAGGTTAAACGTTTTGGAGACAAAGTTAGAGAAGCAAGGTTGAGTTGGTTTGGACGTGTCCAGAGGAGAGATGAGGATTATATTGGGAGGAGGATGTTGAAGATGGAGCTGTCAGGAAAGAGGAGAAGAGGAAGATCAAAGAGGAGGTTTATGGACGTGGTGAGAGAGGACATGCAGGTGGTTGGTTTGAAGGAAGAAGATGCAGAGGACCAGAAGAAATGGAGATGGTTGATCCACTGTGTTCCAGCGTGTCTCAGGTGGGATGGTCTTTCTGTGTGGAGTGGACATGTTCTCCCCATGTCTGAGTTCTTGTTTCCTCCCATCATGTGTGTGTGTGTTTGAGTGTTTGTCTGCCTGTGATAGACAACCTGTTCAGAGTGTTTTTCCTACTTTCACCTAATGAGAGCTGGGATAGACTCCAGCACCACTCATGATGCTAATCAGAACAAGTGGCTCAGAAAAGGAGTGAGCAAGTGAGTGCACAGACTAAACATAGCAAATGTCTGAGAAAGCTTTAATGGGGCAGTGTTGGCCTTGTGATTAGGTATGAGGCCCTATGATCAGAAGGGTTTGAGTCCCAAACCAATAGGTCACCCTTGAGCATGGTTCCGTCCCCCCACATGGGTGCTGGGTGTTTGACACCCTGCTGCTAAACTGTATGGGTTAAATAACAAGGAAGCTTTTTGCTGTGGTGTTTCAATGACAAATAGCCACTTTCACTATAATTTCAAAATTATAAACCAAGCAGCTCATAGTCTCTGAAAGTAGTTCTTCTGCAATCCCTGTGGCAAAAATTTTTCAAAATTTCAATAACCTTTAAGATTGTTAATGTAACCAATTACCCATGCCCTCCAAACGTACACACTGCAGCGAGTGGCTTCTGCATTCATCCAAAAGCAATAGGCTCAGAAGTCTTTAGACTCTTTTGCTACTATTTTACGTCTGATCATTTTTTTTGTAAATATATTAGTATTAGAGATTAGCAACGGGCATGTGTGTAATGTATGCCTTGCAGTGCCTGTTGTAATCACTTTATCAGCTTCAATCTTGTCACGTAACTTAATTAGCTCCCCACAAACCCCAGAACGGGCAGTTTGCCTTAACCTCCAGCCAGCGTAGCAGTACCGGGGTGGCTAATTCCATTAAGCTGGTTGTTTGGGTGTTTGATGCCAGATTTGTTCTGGCTGTGTTGAAGTCCTCATTAGTATGCGGAGGAAGCACTCTTTGAAGAAGTCCATAAGGGGAGTGCAATAATGATACAGCTATTTCAAAGGAGGCCCTGTCAACGAAGCATCAGGAACTTTTATAGGTGGATAATTCACAGCTTCCAGAGATGGGAAAAAAAGAGAGTCTTAGAATCCTTCTCGGTTTTCTGGTGGCCATGCACTCTGGAAGGCTGTTTTGCATATATCTTTTCCTGAATTACCAAAAACAATGACATTTTTCATGGTTTAATGCTCAGTAGTATTCAATCAAGGCCTTTAACATGCCCAGATATCTAGAACTTCATGCCCAAGCATCTGGAACTCAATACCCAGACATCTGGAACTCCATGCCCAGACTCGATGCCAAGATTTGTTACATTTATTGCCTATATTTCTAGAAAGCCATGGAAAGACTGCCATGTTCTGATTTCTGAAACTATATGCAGTACTGTGCAAAGGTTTTAGGAGGTGTGGAAAACATGCTGTAAACAAAGAACGCTTTCAGAAATGGAAGTGTTCATCATTTATTTTCATCAATCATCAAACTGCAGTGAATGAACAAAAGAGAATCTATATCAAATCAATATTTGGTGTGACCACCCTTTGCCTTCAAAACAGCATCAGTTCTTCTAGGTACACTCGCACACAGTTTTTGAAGGAACTCGGCTGGTCGGTTGTTCCAAACATGACTGTGTTTCAACCTCCGTGTGACATTGATGATCATCAGTACCTGTTTGGTAAAACTGGTTGATCAGACACCGACTATAATCCTACAGAATCCCTGACTTTGTGCAAGTGTACCTAGAAGAACTGATGCTGGTTTGAAGGTAAAAGGTAGTAACACCAAATATTGATTTGATTTAGATTTTTCTTTTGTTCGCTCACTTTGCATTTTGTCTACAGCTTGAATATCATTTTTATAACATTCTAGAAACAAATGTCTAGATTTCTAGAGACATCCCCAGTCTGGAGTCCTGTTACAGAATTGTCACTGGAGCTCTTGCTGGCCTGTGGACTTCATGAACCCACTGTTCGGCTTCAGTCCAGCCTTCTAATGACGTGATGAATCACAGATGCTCTTGGGTGGTTTGATGTGGCATAATTTCCCTCCATTAACATGTTCCCTCTCTCTCTCTATTCCTCTCACTCAGGCTCTCTCTCTATTCCTCTCTCTCTCTCTGTTTCTCACTTTTCTTGTCTCCTACGCTCATTCTAACTCTTATACACACACACACACACACACACACACACACACACACACACACACACACGGTTCCCCAATCTGGCTCCTATTTTCTGAGTCTGCCTCACAGTTTCTGCTTCTTCCCATCACCACTGTTTTCCTCCCACTTCCCCTTATCACTATCTTTACTGACCAAGCTCTCGCTCAGTCCTTCTCTTCTCCTTTCATGATTTTTTCTCTCCTTATTAAAAATGTGTGAGTCACAACTCCCTCAAGGGCCTCTGCAAGAGCATGTAGGTCTGTGTGTGTCATGAAGAGTGTAGGTGCCTGAAGGAAGGACCTTGTCCTCAGTCTGATTTGTGGACCTGTTTGGGTCAAAATGTCTTACATGAAAAAGTCACACACTTAGATTAGTTATAATCACATGTTAAACAACTGTGCTGGACATTCACTACTGAGGTCTACTATTACTAGACCTCATTCATTTATTTCCTTTCCTTTCTCTCACTTTCTTTTTCAAAACCTTCCCCTGCTTTCATTTCCTTTCCTTTCCTTTCCCTTCTAAAGGCTTACTTTGCTCCTTGGTTTCCTTTCATTAATAACATCTTACCTTCTTTTCATTTCTAGATCAAAACTTCCCCTTCCTTTCCTTTCCTTTCCTTTCCTTTCCTTTCCTTTCCTTTCCTTTCATTTCCTTTCCTTTCCTTCCCTTCCCTTCCCTTCCCTTCCCTTCCCTTCCTTTCCTTTCCCTTCCTTTCCTTTCCTTTCCTTTCCTTTCCTTCCTTTCCTTTCCTTTCCTTTCCTTTCCTTTCCTTTTCTCTTTTCTTCCCTTCCCTTCCCCTTCCTTCCCCTTCCCTTCCTTTCTTTCTTTCCTTTCTTTCCTTTCTCTTTCCTTCTTCCTTTTCCTTTCCTTTCTTCCCTTCCTTCCTCCTTCTATTTCTTTATTTCTTTCTTTACTTCCTTTCCTTTCCTTTCCTTCCCTTCCTCTTCCCCTCCCTTCCCTTCCCTTCCTTCCTCTTTCCCTTCCTTCCTTTCCTTCCCTTCCTTCCTCTCCTCTTCCTTTCCTTCCTTTCTTTTCCTTTCCCCTTCCTTTCCTTCTTTCCTTTCTTTCCTCTCTCTTTCCTTTCCTTTCCTTTCCTTCCCTTCCTTTCCCTTCCCTTCCCTTTCCTTTCCTTCCCTTCCCTTCCCTTTCCTTCCCTTCCTTTCCTTTTCCTTCCTTCCCTTCCTTCCCTTCCCTTCCCTTTCCTTTCTTTCCTTCCCTTCCTTTCCTTCCTTTCCTTCTTTCTTTCCTTTCTACTACTTCACTTACTTCACTCACTTCCCCTTCCTGCTTCTTTATCTTTTTGCTTTCCTTTTTCTTTTTGTTTCCCTTCCTTCCTTTGCTTCTCTTTCTTCTCTTTCTTCTTCTTCTTCCTTTCCTTTCCTTTTGCTTCTCTTTCTTCTTTCTCTTCCCTTCCCCTTTTGCTTCTCTTCTTCTCCTCTTCTCTTCTCTTCCTTTGCTTCTCTTCTCTTCTCTTCTCTTCACCCCTTTCCTTCCTTTCTCCTTTCCTTTCCTTTCTTTTCTTTTCTTTCTTTTCCTTTCCTTCCTTTCTTTACTCTTCCATCTTCTCTTCCTTTCTTTCCTTCCTTCCTTTCCTTCCTTTCCTTTCCTTTCCTATTCTTTTTCTTTCTTTTCTTTTCTTTCTTTTCTTTCTTTTCTTTTCTTTTCTTTCTTTCCTTTCTTTCTTTCCTTTCCTTCCCTTTCTTTTCCTTTCCTTTCCTTTCTCCTTTCCCTTCTTTTCCTTTTCTTTCAGTCCTCTTTCCTTTCTTTCTCTTCCTTTCCTTTCTTTCCTTTCCTTTCCTTTCCTTTCCTTCCCTTCCATTCTTTTCTTTTCTTTCCTTTCCTTTCCTTTCTTTTTCAAACCAATTTGTAAGATATTGTGTTGGCTTTTGCCCCCCAGAAAAACCCCAACCAGTAACATGTGGTGTGTGTATCTCGGCCTATCACACTTTAATCTGATCTTAGTGTAGTTTCGCGTTGTTGATGGTCTTGGAGGAACTTTATTTCGGTTTGCTGTGTATAGTTATATAATCGAACATTTAAAATGAACCCTCTCTTCAGCAAGGCCACCAAGCTCGGCCTGGCTTCTTTTAGAGACTCATGAAGCACCACTGCTACTAGCATGATGCTGCTGAAAAGGTTGACTTGCTTGGAGGAGAACACTTACTGCCACTGCTACCAGCTAACAAATGGCCACATAACTGATAGATTACAGGGGGGGTCAAAGCTCTTTCTCTTGGTCTTTTGGCTCAATCTCCAGTAATCTGAGTCCATTCTGTGTGAATTGGAACACTCTTTTTTTCAATAAGCAATGAAATGATTCTGCAATATATCATTCTTAACGGTCCCTAGTTAACTTAATCCTAGTGGTTGGGGCTAGGCCCCAGTATTGGAAAGTCACGGGTTCAAATCCCAGACCAGTAGTTTGCCATGAGGTACCCATGAGCAAAATACCATCAGCATCACTGCTCCCCGGGTGCTTTGACAAACTGCCCCCTGCTGCACGCATGTGTATGGGTTAAATGCAGAGGAAGCATTTCATTGTTGTTCACTATGTGCTGTGCCGTGTTTCACGCTGACAAAGTAGTCACTTTCACTTCACCATTCCATTTGAAGTCCCTGATGGACATCACACTGATCAGATAGCTTGGAGGCTGATGATACCCATTCAAATTCTACCTCTGTGATAAGTGTCCTGGATACCTGAGTGATTTGTGTCTTTTCCAGTATAAAGTCTCGGCTCCTGTTAATGGGTTTGGATGTGAGTTTGAGCTGATGGTGTAATTGGGTCTGTGGTGTTTAAGATACAGCTGTTTGTGAAACGGGTCTGGGTTGACACAGACAAGAGACTGTTGGTGTGATCTCCAGTTCCTCAGAAAGAAGGGTAATAGTGTATACTTTACATAACAGCTATACGCCACATCGTGGCCTCTGAGACTCGCTGACCTTGAGGCTGAAGAATTCGTCCCAACTTCGACTGACTCAGCAGAGTCTCCTCTTACACTCTTACAAATCACATGCTTAAAGCAACGACAAAACTGCAACTGTCTGGAAGATTATATAATCAATTATCTGTTTATCTGTTTATTTCCTCTCCTCTCCTTTGCTTTCATTTCCTTCCCTTTCTTTTGTTTCCTTTACCTTACTTTACTTTATTTAACTTTAGCTTTATTAGTTTCTTTTCATTTCTTTTTCAAAACATTATTTTCCTTTTCTTTTCTATCCTGTCCTTTTCTTTTGCTTTCCTTTCTCAAAAGGTAGAGTCTGGACTTAAGCCTCTGTTAGCAGTAATTAGACATCAGAACATGTGTTGGAGAACCTTTACAGCACTTTTGCATGAACAGTCAGATTTACTGCCTTCTTCCCGGATGAAGTGAACGCAGTCGGACTCCTTCTTCAGTTCCAAAACCATTCCAAGGCCTTATTATGTAAAACACATAAATATAAGCAGCCCGGGGACACAGTTACCATAGATTGTAAACAAACGTCATATCACGTTACATAAAACTGTCAAAACTGTTGCATAATCTTTAAGTACAGGTTCTGATGCTTTGGGGAAAAAATCATCTTCAAACTCAGTTTTAGTTTCATTTTAAAGACTAACAATAGCAGCTTTTGGTCAGTTTGGTTGGAGGAACGTGGCTTCAGTGAGGCCTGTGCTCTGCTGGGGGGTATGAGTGTGTGTTGCTCCAGCTTTGGGGGCAGATGATGGTTAGTAGGAGTGGAAAGAGCTGAAGAGGCTGGAAGTGCTGCTGGTTTCCTGCCCCGCTCCTCTCTGCTGTCTGAGACCAGCGCTGTGACCTGGGCTAAAGAGTTGGAGGGGAAATTGTTGAGGCTCGACAAAAGGAAATTACAGTGATTACCAAGCAATTTAGTGCTTATGCTCTTGTCCAGGTTGTTGAAAAAAGATTTGCTTCCTGAATGAATTACAGCTGTTTCCCTCGACTTTGATGGGAAACTTTAATCATCTGAGCCATGTTCCCACCTCCCCTCAAACAAAGCCCACACCATGTTCTCACCACGTTCCGCCTCCCCTCAAAGAAAGACCACACCATGTTCTCTCCACGTTCATCATCTTCTTTGTCTTCTTCTGTTTCTTCTTCATTTTCTTTTCCTCCTTTTTCATAATCATCTTCTCCTCCTTTCTTCTTCCTCTTCTTCTTTTCCTGTTTCTTCTTCTTCATTTTCTTAATTTTTTAATTTCTTCCTCATAACATCTCCTCCTTTCCTCTTCATTTCCTCATTCATTTTCTTTTCCTTTCTTTTTAATGTCATCTTTTCTTCTTCTTCTTCTTCTTCTTCTTCTTCAGAATCATCTTCTTTTTTCTTCTTCTTTGACCTCACCTTCCCATTCTCATCTTTCTTTTTCCTTTACTTCTTCTGCTACATCTACCTGTTCTCTCCACACTTTCTTCTTTTTCTTCATCATCTTCTTCATGGATGTTCATCTTTTCATTGTATTGTTCTTTTTATTACTATCTTTCTTTTTCATCATATAATTTCACTCTCTTTTATCTTCTTCACCTGCTTTCTTTCATTTTTTCTTTGTTTTCTTTTTTTATCCCACGTTCCTGTTGTGTAAGGTTGTTGGAAGAGATTCTCAGTGGTGATTCACTGGAATTTGAGTTTGGTCCAGTTTTAATCCAAGCTCATAAAGCAGTGCTGAACATGTTCGTTTATGATGAAGGACTTTACCGCGACTAAGTTAATGAATATGTTTACTTCTTCCAGGTTCCTCTGAGTGCTGAGTGTGTTCGGGCTCTGATGAAGCTGACCTACTGTCCTCACTGTAGGGGAATGGCTTCGGCCAAGCCCTGTTCCAGCTACTGCAGGAACGTGATGAAGGGCTGCCTGGCCAATCAAGCAGATCTGGACACAGAGTGGAAGAACTTGGCAGGTGAGAAAGATAAACACCTTTATTCATGGAGCATTTTTAAAAGATGGCATGTCTCACCATCTGCACAAAATAATCAAATAAACAAACAAACAAAAAATTATAAAATAAAAACAAAAGGCTGAAGTTACAACTGACAAACGAACAGTTAGAAATCAGTAAAAGGAAAAAAAAATTGTTGATTGACAGCAAAAACCATGCAAGGCAGATTGGTCAACTTCAAGATGCCCTGGAAAATAAATTCGTTTTTAAAATTGATTTAAAAATGTCACGAAACAAGAAACTGAGATGATCTTAAGTTGAAATTTTACAATTTTTTTAAATGAATTAATCAGTTCAATTAATTATTTTAATGCCATAATTAGACCATTAACTACACAGTCAATTACCTGATGAATTTCATTTATAGTCTTTGTGAAGAAGAGAGTGCAGGCTGGTTGGAATGGGTGGTGAAGAGTTGCTGGAGTGATTTGTGGCAGACGAGTACCAGCAAGACTGAAAGGGAAGGTTTACAGGACAGTAGTGAGACCAGCTATGTTGTATGGATTGGAGACGGTGGCACTGACGAGAAGACAGGAGGCGGAGCTGGAGGTGTCAGAGTTAAAGATGCTGAGATTTTCGTTGGGTGTGACGAGGATGGACAGGATTAGAAATGAGTATATTAGAGGGACGGCTCAGGTTAGACGTTCTGGAGACAAAGTTAGAGAAGCAAGGTTGCGTTGGTTTGGACATGTGCAGAGGAGAGACGAGGATTATATTGGAAGGAGGATGTTGAAGATGGAGCTCAAACAGCAAAGCCATCCTGTTGACATCCCTTCTTAATTACATATGTGTGGTTACACTATGCTAAGGCATGGAAACAGTCTCCTAATACAAGGCCATAAGTTTTTCGTTTAATCCATGGTCACGTCTTAAATGCAACCATAACCTTGTTTCCAAGTTTTACTTAATTGTGGAAACAATTTAAGTCTCACTTTTATCTTCTTATGCTATAAAAATGGTGTGTTCTTCCCATCCTTCACTGCATTGTACCAGCACTGTCTGACCTTGGTCCCGTGCATGTCAGAAACAGCTTTCACAGAAACACACTTGGTACTCAATTAAAGTGCACACTTCCCTTTTGACAGACCTTTCCAGCTTGTTCCAATGAGATATGAGGGAAATAAGAATATCTGAATAAATTACATGTGCTTTTGTTGTAGTTGGTGACTTCTATGGGTCACAATAATGATTAAGGGAGTGCAGTAGAGTTCATTTCTTTCTTCATTTGTAGAAAATCAAACACAATTACCCTCAGTCATTAATGGAAGAGCGTTAAAATGAAAGCATTTTCCCATTAAAACGAATTGTGCTCAGGAGAATAATTGAACAGGCAATTTTTCATCAGTGTTCTCTCAAGATAATTCACTTTATTGATCGCATGTTTGTGTGTGTGTGTGTGTGTGCGTGCATGTGTGTAGATGCTATGTTACAGGTAGCTGATAAGCTGAACAAACCCAACAGTATGGACACTGCCGTGCTGTCCATGCCCAGGCGCATCGCTGAAGCCATCATCTACATGCAGGACAACCTGAAAAGCTTCAACAACAAGGTCCAACTCCAGCTGCTCCAAACCATGAGCCAAACTCACCTTGTTTAGCCAAAGTGTGATGTATAATGTGTGATCTGGAAGCTACGAGTAGTGCATTGAGCATAGTAATTCATCAGAGTTAAGAACTAATAATAATTATAAGTCGCATTTAAATGATTTCTTTCACAATGCCAAAGACACATAATAATAATAATAATAATAATAATAATAATGATGATGACAATAACAGTAACAATGGTAATAATTGTTATAATAACAATAATGTTATATTAATAACAATTGTCACAATAACAACAACAACAATAATAATAACAATAACAATAATAGTAATAATAATAACAATTATTAAGAATGCAGCTTAAAGTACTTTACAGGAAGTTAATTAAAAGATAATTTATATATATATATCATTTACTTTCTGTGTTCTAACAAAAGCAGCTGGGGTGGAGCATGGATAGTTTGATTAGATTAAAAATAACGGCAATATCAATCAGTCCGTCCGTCCGTCTATCCATCCATCCCATTCAGGCTCATTAAAGCAGAAGAGAAGAATAGTTCCCATCCATACAGGCACATTAAAGAAGGATATAGACTCACAGTTTCTTTAGACATTGCCGTTATTGGATTTGTAGCTTCTCTTCAGCAGGAGCGTTAGCTGACTTGGCTAAATTGCCCAAGGCCAGCCATTAAACCTCCACTATTATTGCTGTCATTAAACACAATTAGCATCTATGAAATATTCATACTGCTTATGTAGAGATTATGATAATAGTGAGGGACTAAAATAACTGTGCCTCACTCAGCCTTTCCCCAAAGCTGTTACTATAAATTATTAACATACCACCAACCCAAGGGTTAGATTCAGGGTTTAGTTTAAAAATCATGTGACGAGAAAGCAGACCCCCCAGACTGCTGTGATTATGGCAGTAAGGGGGCTACTGGGAAAGACCATCTCACTGTTACTGCTCCCATGTGTATTCAGACCTGCTGAGATATTACGTGCATGCAGCGTTATATGCAAATGTTTTTGTTCAATATTTTTAGAAGTCTGTTTTATTAACTTACGCTGTTTGCAACAATGCAATGGAAAGCCCGCTGATTTAGTGGATGATAATCTATGCACCTTTTTGTTTATAATATGGTGCTCTAAGCTTTAATTTTCACAAGGTTATACATGATGATGACGATTATTATTTATTTATTTATTTAAATACGTATTTTAAAAACTCTCTCTACATTAGTGCTGAAAGGTTGCTGCGTTAAAGTGCTAATGTGGCTGCGTTAGTGTGATAAGGTTGTTGTGTGTTGTGTGAATTAGGTGTTCCAGGCTTGTGGTGCTCTTACAGAGAACCCCAGTCTGGGGGAGCAGATGAAGGGGGGACCAAATTTGGCAGAGGACGTCAGCAGCGCTTCAAGTGCAAGTCTGGAGAGACTGGTGTGTATATAAAGTCTGAGTGTGAGATATCGATGTGCTTTTCGCGCGTGTGCAACCATTAAAAAGTTGATATGTTACATGATCCCCAATTCAAATATCCAGTATACGTACTATAAATATATATAGTACGTATACTGGATATTGGAATTGGGGATCATATATCAACTTTTTAATGGTTGCGCGTATATATATATATATATATATAAAGATGCCTCGGCTATAAGAAGATTGCCAACACCCTGAAACTGAGCTGCAGCACGCTGGCCAAGACCATACAGTGGTTTAACAGGACAGGTTCCACTCAGAACAGGCCTCACCATGGTTGACCAGGGAAGTTG
Organism: Hepsetus odoe; assembly: GCA_017165825.1. Classification (NCBI taxonomy): domain Eukaryota; kingdom Metazoa; phylum Chordata; class Actinopteri; order Characiformes; family Hepsetidae; genus Hepsetus; species Hepsetus odoe. Next base: position 4,973,980 of record CM029387.1, read on the forward strand.
AGTGCACGTGCACTGCGTCATATCCAGAGGTTGTCTCTTGAAAATGGACGTATGAATGCTGCCAGCATTGCTGCAGAGGTTGAAGGGGTGGGGGGTCAGCCTGTCAGTGCTCAGACCACACACCACATGCTGCATCAAATTGGTCTGCATGGCTGTCGTCCCAGAAGGAAGCCTCTTCTAAAGATGATACACAAGAAAGCCTGCAAAAAGTTTGCTGAAGACAAGCAGACTAAGGACATGGATTACTGGAACCAACTCCCCAATTACTAGGCCGCTGCCTACTAGTTAGGGACTAGGCCCCCGGATTGGTAGATCGTTGGTTCGAATCCCTTACCAGTAGGTTGCCCTGAGATACCCTTGAGCAAGGTACCTTCCCCGCCACAGCTCCCCAGGCGCTTTCAATAGCTGCCCCCTGCAGCTATGTTTGTGTATGGGTTGAACACCGAGGCTGCATTTCGTTGTGGTTCACAGTGTGTTGTGCTGTTTTTCACAATGACAAGTCACTTCTCTTCATATATAACAATCAGTGATGTAGAAACTCTAGGTTCCAGTTCAAACCAAATCCATGCACAAGTGTGAGTTATGGAAGTATGGAAGCAGCTCTTCTACAGGCAGTGAAATCAGCAGTCCAGCAGGATTCTTAGTGGGGCTTATTTACCATTTTATTGTGTCTTCATAATGGCACCATCACTCAGAGCACATTTTTCAATGAAACCTGGTTACTTTTATTTCCCTGTTGACTCATTATATGATCTCATGGTATTAGAGGCAACAACATCAGTGCAAAGCAATCAGATCTCTTGAAGTTTCTGGGAGCTTTTGAGCATTTAAATCACATTGACGAAAATGTTCTCTGAATCACCTTGTTGCCTTTTAAAGGTTTGGTTCTCATTGCTGGGAACGAACGAATGATAATAAAGTTTTATCTGGTCCCTAAAGCTGTCAACGCTTAACATCTCTCCTACAGTTAAGATGGCTAACAAATAATGAGGGGGATGAATTTGCATCTAAACTAAAAGGATGCTGTTTATTAAAAGCGGCAGGCATGAAAAAAAGCTACCTGCCAAGTTTGAACAGACGTTTGCCAAGTTTAGTTGCTGGTTGCGATGTTAAGGGAGGAGGGCGTCGGTGGAAAAGTGGCATAATGTATAATTGTTAATCAATGTCATGTAATTAGCGTCCATTCTGATCACTGGCATTCTATATTGAACGTAATACATTTAAAATGAGACTAATGATATGTGGAAATGTGGCTAGTTAATTAATTTCATGTGATTATATCCCATGTTCATTTCTGCTCAAATGTCCCCCCTCCACCCCCCAGTCTTGACGGCATGAATTACAGCCCTCAGTATTACACAAGTTGATGCTTTCTCACTCTCTCGCTCTCTCTCTGTCTCTCTCTCTCTCTCTCTCTCTCTCTCTCTCTCTCTCTCTCTCCCTCTCCCTCCCTCTCAGTTATCAAACGTGTCCGTGAAGCTGAGGGATATGATGCAGTACTGGGTTCAGCTGCCCAATAATCTTTGTGTCGATCGTGAGGCCAAAGGCAGTGATGAGAACAGGTGCTGGAACGGCATGGCTCTAGACAGGTACGTCCTGCACCACAGCACAGTCAGGCTCAGTTTTTTCTGCACATCTGCTGAGTCAGAGCTGCAGCGCATTGACCATTTACATGATTACAGTTACAATGTTTCTTATATGAAAAGAACCAGAACTCCCATCGTTGGCATGCAGGATTTTTTTAATGACATATTTGCTTTATTCTTGGTTCACTGAATTAGGTGATGAACTGGTTTACAACAAAATTTAGGAAGAATAGATTATTGATTCATTTGATCAGAATTACACAGAATTCCGGTGTGTGTGTGTGTGTGTCTGTGTGCAATAAGGTGGTGTGAAGTGTGAAGATGTCATATGCTACTTTTAGGTCAGCTACTCTATTATGATACTCCAGAAGCTCACAGTGTATAGGCTGAGTCTGTGATGTGTATCAGGTATCTCCCGGAGGTGATAGGAGATGGACTGGCCAGCCAGATCAACAACCCAGAGGTGGAGATTGACATCACCAAACCCGACATGACCATCCGGCAACAGATCATGCAGCTCAAAATCATGACCAGTCGAATGAGGAACGCCCTCAACGGCAATGATGTGGACTTCCAGGACACCAGTGAGTACAGCAAATTTGTCCAGAGTGAACATAAGTATCGAGGATCAAGTTTGTTGCATTGATATGTTAGATTTTTCTTTTTCATTAGGAAAGAACTGAGCCTTTCATTTAGCTGACATCTAAGGCATCCATCTCCAGAAATGTGGCTACAGATGATCTGAAGGGGCCTCAAAAAAGCCGTTCCTTGTCTAATCCTGCAAACTCGCCATTTTGAGTTCTTTGGTGTATATATGTGGAACACCATTCATCCTAAGAACCATGTTTTGTCATGAAATAAGTCCATGTAGTTTGTGTTATTAATGTCACATTGTATTTTGCATGGGTGTAAAAGTGGGCAGCACAGTGGTACAAGGATCAGCTCTGTCACCTCACAGTGAGAAGGTTCTGGGTTTGGTTCCTGGGTCCTTTGTTTGTGGAGCTGTATCTGCATGGTTTTCCACTCATGGACCCAAGACATGCACATCAGGTTGATTGGAGAAGCTAAATTGCCCCTTATGGGTGAGTGTATCTGTCAGTGTGTCTGCCCTGTGATGGACTGGTGATCTGTAGAGGGTGTTTCTCTGCTGGAATAGGCTTCAGATCCACCTGTGACCCTGGTTAGGATAAGCAGTTGAGATAATGAATGAAAGCGTGTAAAATATCACACTTTTAAGATATCTACCTATCAGTCTATATATATATATAGCATGCAAATAGATGTATTTTGTCTTACATTATAGTCATGTGTGTTTTCTTTCTAACCTAGGTGATGACATCAGTGGCTCTGGAAGTGGAATCTGCAGTGATGAGCAGTGCATCCAGGACCCAATCACAAAAATAGACTATCCCAGCCCTCCAGAGAACAAGAAGGTAGTGAAAAGCCTGGGCAGCCGGAATGTCCCCTGCAGCGCCCTCTTCCTGCTGTCTCTGGCCACAGTCCTGCTGAGACGATAATCCATAGGCACTTTCACCAACCGGGACTCAGTATGGGGGCAGGGACGGATTGAGGAGGGGTGGGGATAGTAAGGTGGGGTAGGAAAAAATCATCAAACCCAACATACAAAAAAAATAACAATAGCAAAACAAGGGGAACCAATTGAATGGACTTTTTTGTCTGTATAAGAACAAATATTCTTAGATTTCTGTTCTTTCTGTCTCTTTTTGAAGTATTCTGCACTCCTAAAGCAATTCTTTTGCTGGTATTGTACATCTCTGGTGTGAGGGAAATGCATTGTGTACCTACGAGCTGGTCATTCTAGCTATTAAAGCAATGTATCTATTTGAGTTTCAGCACCACAAAGAGCTGCCCAACAAACATTTCCTCTAGTGTTCAAATTTCAACTGTCGATAATTTATTTATTGCAGCCAGAATACATTTCTAATCAAGAAACCCAAAGCATATAGATCCCTAATATGCCCAAAACAGATCCAATCACTAGTCTTTGTACTCACAAACCAAGGGATGATGTGTCGGTTTGGTCTTCAAAGCCTTTAACGTGCGAACAAGACCAAGAACATTCTTCTTGCAGTTGCTTCACTCTGTTCTCTCGCTGATGAGACCACTTTAAACTCAGTTTTCTCTCGTGCTTTTGAAGATTATTACTATGGTTTGCATTCACAGCTTCATGTGAACAGATAGGAGCAGGCCTGCAGAAAACCCTACCTATATTTTAGCACAGTTGGAAGAATATGAAGACAGTTGCTATTTTCAGGCAGATCGCTCATGGTCCTCAGCAAAGCAAAAGTTAAGATGTTTGCACACCAGCTTAAGAAAAGAAACATTTATCAAGATATCACGTGTGATCCGTGGAAGGAAATCTGTGAAACAGATTTGGATTTTGCAGAAAGATGTGTGTGTTTTCTGAGGTTTTGTAATAAATGAGACTGTAGAGGAACCGAGTGCAGAGGAGATCTTTGGATGGGATAAAGAAAAAACACCTATTGGAGTCATCACTGGATAATGAAGCAAATTTCTGGATGGTTTTAAATTCTGCAGAAAGCTACGTGCACAGTCACATTCAAGATTCATTTACTGATGAGGGAATCCCTTCCCAAATCGTTCTCTGTTCTTTTTCTTTTCTCCTTTAGAAATGGTTGGATTGTGATGATGCATAGGAGGGTCTCGCTGCAATACAAACCTTTAATGATGTTAAGTTGTTTCTCAGTGGGAACTTTATGAGGCACTCTGTAAATGGGCATAAAACGAGTGTTGAGAAGTTTCTGGAATGAGTGTGTATGTGGATAGTTGGAATTGTGTGTATATGTGTGTGGATTTGACTATGTGGACATGTCCCTGTTTTTAGTCCTGTTCATAGGTGAAGGGGTTACACAGATATGCATTTTTTACTAGTCAACTGGTTGTCGAAAAGACAGAATACATCACAGCTAAAGGAAGTGGAGCCATGTGGTGTTACCGATTGCTCAGTTTGCAGTTCACCAAAGATGGAACTTTTAAAGCAGATGTTCTCAAAGCCTAGGTCTGATGCAGGAAACACTGACTAAAATGGGAGTGGTTTCATTTTGTCTTGTATTGCCACTCCAGTAAAGTTTGTGTTTAGCAGAAAAACTTTTTTCTGAACTTTCCTCCTGGGTATGCACTGCTGTTTTTTTCTGTTTTCTTTCCCGCTGTACTTCAGACACCTTGACTAGTGAACTACGGCAGTCCAGTGCAGATTACTGGATTCATTAACAAGATGGCTAGTCTATGCAACCCCTAGCTTACTTAAGTATGGTATATTTGAATGTCTGTGTGTGTGTGTGTGTGTGTGTGTGTGTGTGTGTGTGTGTGTGTGTGTGTGTGTGTGTGTGTGGTTGGGGTGTTAGTAGTGGCACGTTAAGGTTAGAAGCACTTGTATGTTTCAGATATCTGATGTCTGGTTTAGAAGACCGTGTGTGTATGTGTGAGTTTCTCCTGACATTGGCGTGTGGACAGTGGGTGTATGAATGTATGACAACAGTAATAATAAATACTGCAGCTTGCCCGATGCTCAAGATTGCTGAACGCTTCAGCTTCAGTGCCTGTGACGGAACGCCTTTGAACTTGGCCGCAGAATGAGCCGAGGAGTTTGTGTTGGTGACATAAAGCGCACTTTTTAGGGTCTGGAGTTAATCTCATGGAAACTGATTCTCCGATTCAAGGCATTCGAGAATAGAATTCACTCCAAAGCTGTGGAATCGATTTCACACAGTGGCTTTCAAGATTGCCCACAGCCACGTGCTGTGCAGTATTAGATGTAAAGATTACCCAGTCTAAAAATCCAGACTCCAGGCCTGTGGTGTCCAGTCTCAAGCACTTTAGACTTGTTAACCTTGTTGTTTTAGACCTTCGTTTTGTGACCTTCGCTTAACGTCATCATGTCTGATCTGTGAGGCTTCATGGATGCAAGCCCTGCTAATTTGAGCGCACTTCAAGCCACTTGTATGGTTGGTGCTGACACCAAAATCTGCACATTTGCACATGAATCCTGTGTTCCTAACATGTTTTTTTTTTGTTGTTTCCTATTTGTCACTATGAATTTGGATTATTACAGGCAAAGGCTGCTGAAGTTTTCCAGGCAACCCTTCTAGAAAATCCCCTTAGATGATCAGCCAAGAAAGATGGTGAACATACTTGTGCATGTTATGAAAAGATTTACAGCATTTACCAGACACTCTTATCCAGAGCGACTTCCATGTCCTAATTACAGGGAAAGTCCCCCTGGAGCAATTCAGGGTTAAGGGTCTTGCTCAGGGACCCAGTGGTGGTAGCGCTAGAGGTGGGACTTGAACCTGGGACCTCTTGAGCCATAGGCAAGTACCCTACCACTAGACCATCGCCACCCAACTATGTCACTCCGCCACACACACGTTGCTCTAATTTTTAATTGCTCTTGAAAATATTGGAAAACAATGTCAAATGTACAACTTAGCTTCCATTAAGTTAACTGAGCTAGTGTCAGCTCTTCTTTTTTCCTTACTGAGATCAAATCCATCATAAAAACAGACATCTTGGTTCCTTGAGGAATAGAAAAGCACATTCAAAAGTATATTAACTGAATATTTTCATCAGATGTCTTTCAGCAGGCTTTTGGAATTAGATTATGGAATCTACTCTTGAATCTGTCGACTCCAACTCTAAGACACTCTGAGCAATGTGCATGTAAAACACAGTCTGCCATATGGGGCAGTGTGGAGGGAAAAATTCTCAGTCTGTCCTGGTCTCTAAGGCCACATAGGGTGTACTTTTTAGTCTGCCCCCATTAGTTATCTGGACACATTCCAAGGTAGAGTGAAAAATATGCAAGAAAAAGTGAGGGAAAAAATGCAACGGCATCAGAAAAAGGCTGTCTTTGAAAATTTGCACAGATTCCCTTGTGATCTTCCTGTTTTTCCAACGTATTTTTTGTGCCACATTCTTGATCCTCCTTTCCTTGACCAGCTTGAGTTGTTTTTGTGAAACAGCTGCACTTTTTGTGAAGCACCTGACCACTCCTTAATAGCGCGGTCGCCGGCTACACAACCTCGAAGGCTTGATGCTAGCCTGATGTTATCAACCATAGCAGTGCAAGAACCTGCTGAAGCGAACGGGGACGTATACAGTGTGTGACGTGCTTGCAAGCCATTGATGAACTTTTAACAGGTCAAATGGATCAGATGGACACCCAGCGCTAACATCTCGGATAGCACTGTGGATAAAATGCCTGGTAAGGGAAATGGGTGTAAAAATGTTATTTTGGGTCAATAACCTGCCTCGGTTCTTCTTTAGGCCTGTTTGTTCAGACAGAACGAGTGTCTCTGTGACCCTAAAGCATCAACTTTTATCATTGAATGTGGTTGGCATTGTTGAAATGTGCCGATTTGAAAGAAAGAAAGAGAGAGAGAGAGAGAAAAAAAAAACAATACATTCTGATATATGATTTATTCATTACTTTTGTGTTTCTGTTTTGTTTTCCAATAAACACCAATAGAGAGTTTGTGTTCATGGGTAGAGTGTGAAAAATCGTCAATGAACTTGACAAAAATTGTGTCAAATTTGCTGTTGTATGTTCTTGGGAAAAAAAAAGAATCTTGTGTCAATTATATACATCATACTATTTTCAAGACTGAGTCTGAGTCTGAGTCAAATTCATTTCTTCATTTTTAAAACATTTTGCGGTGAGAATGGAAGAACACATAACAGACTTCTTTGGAGAACTCTCATAAGGCCTCCCGGTGTATATATGTACCTACATTCACTTCAGATTTACACACAATGTCTTTTTACTTTGTACTTGTAACAAAAAAAGTGTGTATTCATAAGCATAAATAAAGATATGTTTAAAAAAATGTGAAAAAGTATCCAGACATCACAAGTTCATAGCCATAGTAGATGATTGCAAAGTTGTTGGCAATTATAGCCTGAGGGTGTCTGCAGTATGGAGTAATTAGCTTTTTGCGGGAATGTGGTTCAGTGTTGGCGTGTTAATCTTGTCAAACCATTTTCAGTTCCTGAAAAGTCAGATGAGGCTCTGATAAATTCAAAAATACATTTTCAGTGGTATTCAGGTTAGGAGATTGGACATGCTCCTTGATTATTTATCTAGAAAAAATAAAAATAATATATATATTTTATATTTGGGGTGGCTTGAGTTGTCAAATTCTTCTTTAATGTTTCCTGGTACACTGCTTCTTTCGTACTTCATTTGATAACATGTGCAAGCACAGTGCCTTTTGTGGAGAAGCGACTCCATGTTGTGACGCTCCCACCTCCATACTTCACTGTGGGTATGATGTTCTTCAGAAGTGTATCTTTCTTCTGATATAACAAGCTGAATTATCGCTGAAGATTTCAATCTATGCTTCTTTTTTTGCACTTCTGCACTAGGAATAAGAACACAAATGCACTGCAGCTGATTGCGTTTTGTTATCCACATAGCTGTTTTTCCTGCTGTTTACAGTTTGAGCTTTTTCCTACAGACAAATGGCCTCTGTCTTACCTTCCCCAGCATCAGTCAGAGTCTATCCTGACTCTATTAATGATCGCTTGTCATTCTATAGCTTTTCTTTTCGTCTGTTTAATAACGTTTTCTCTGATTACTAGGAATAGGCTTAACCTTAGTCATCAACATTACTTTGGCATTAAATCTTCCCAGCTAATTGCAATGTAATTCATAGTGACAGCAGGTACAAAATTTGTTTTTGACATTTATTCTTATAACCTGTGTATAATTTACTATTGTGTCTGAATATTTTGTATCTATCTATCTATCTATCTATCTATCTATCTATCTATCTATCTATCTATCAACTGTGCATCACTACTCTTGTACAAGCCATAGTATCAGGCTTTAGCAGTGTTTTTTCTTTCTTTGAATACCTGTGACATCTGTGCTTTGTCCACCAAATCTTATCCTTAACATTTCTCCTTAAGTTCCACTTTTATGACATTTGTGGAGTGTATAGATAGTGTCTCTTCTTCCGTTAAATAGCTAATTATCTTAAGTTTCAAATCCTCACTCATCTGCATCAATGAGCTCATGGCTGCTGAGGGTAAGTGCAACATCCTATGAGGTTTGCAGTGTCACACATTATTACACTCTAGATTTCAGCTGTAATGAGTCAGAAAAGTTCACAGACTTGGAAAAACACAAGTGGGCCAACTGAAAAGGGTGTACAAACTTTTGCATGTCGCAGGAAGTGTTTTTAGACCAAAACGCCAGGATCATGCTTTAAAACCTGGAAATGTTCTATTTAAGCTTGTTTCATGTCGATGTTGTAAGCAAACATGTCACACTTCCTTGCTCATTTGATAAATTTCCCACTTCCCACACTGAACAGTAAGTGAGAAATTCAAGTGAAGGACTGGAACAAAAAGCTGGACGTCTTAAAGAGCACTTTCTGCAGTGCTTTGTCTAGAACTCGGTGAACAATTCACAGTTTTATATTTGCATTAGATTTATCATAACTTATAATCACATCCATCGCTCTCAGTTCTAACATTTTGAAGCACTTTGGTGATCGCTATGCCTGACTGTAACACTATTGAAAAAGATGTGATAGCCTGAAATTGTCTTATTAAACATGTGCTGTGACACATCAGGATGAAATTACAGCGGCGCTCTTGTCAAATGAGAATAAGGCATATTAAAGATAAGGCACAAGAGTATCTTATCTTTTACTTTGTGGTAAATGAAGCACAGCCGCATAGAGGAGTGACTCCAGTTTGGAGTGATACCGTGTGTGAGAGCTCTTACAATCCTTTGTGAAGCTTTTATGTTCCAAGATGTCAAAATGTGCTAAAAATATTCCAAATTGTTTTCAGGAACAGCCTGATAAAGCAGCCCACCATCCGCAGACACACTATCACTGGACCTTAATGGAGCACGGAATGTAAAATAGATTTGGAGGAACCTTTTTCTTGAAGAATCTCATTTTTGGGTTGTTTTGACTCATTTTTTAAAGCCCTTAGAACACTATAGTATAGAGTATTGTGTCCTTTTTCAGCATGATAGGTAAATAAAATAATATGACTGATTTTCATTTAGATAAAAAAAACTGATTAAAAAAAATTGTTTTATTATATTTAACTGATATCATACATTTTTGTAAAAGTTAAAGTTATTTTTGTGTGATTTTTATGTCCATTAAGTCATTAATGGTAAAATTCCTACATTTTAAGTTAATGTTAAGGTTAATTCTACGCAGTGCAGAAACACTAAACAAAGGTCAGTGTGTCATCTATTGCAAAGAGTAGTGGAAGCGAGGTGAAGAAAAGAGGTGAGGATCAGTAAACAGCAGTATGGTTTCATGCCAAGAAAGAGCACCACAGATGCAGTGTTTGCTCTGAGGGTGTTGATGGAGAAGTACAGAGAAGGTCAGAATGAGTTGCATTGTGCTTTTGTGGACTTGGAGAAAGCATTACAGAGTGCCTAGAGAGGAGTTGTGGTTTTGTATGAGGAAGTCAGGTGTTACATAGATGGATGTGAGAGTAGTTCAGGATATGTATGAGGGCAGTGTGACAGTGGTGAGATCTGCAGTAGGAGTGACGGATACATTTAAGGTAGAGGTTGGATTACATCAAGGGTCAGCGCCGAGCCCATTCTTGTTTTCAATAATAAGAGAGAGTATGGAGCAGCGGAGAAGGATTACAGGACAGTAGTGAGACCAGCTATGTTGTACGGGTTGGAGATGGTGGCACTGATGAAAAGACAGGAGGCGAAGCTGGAGGTGTCAGAGTTAAAGATGCTGAGCTTTCCATTGGGTGTGACGAGGATGGATTAGAAATTAGTGTGTTAGAGGGACAGCTCAGGTTGGACGTTTTGGAGACAAAGTTAGAGAAGCAAAGTTGCGTTGGTTTGGACATTTCCAGAGGAGAGATGAGGATCATACTGGGAGGAAGATGTTGAAGATGGAGCTGACAGGAAAGGGAAAAAGAGGAAGACCAAAGAGGAGGTTTTTGCGGACGTGGTGAGAGAGGACGTGCAGGTGGTTGGTTTGAAGGAGGAAGATGCAGAGGACCGGAAGAAATGGAAACAGATGATCTGCCCCTGAATGGGAGCAGCTGAAAGAAGAAGAAGATTTTTTTCAGCACCACTATAAAGGAAAGCTTTTCTATGATTAACCATGTCACATTAACCTGTAAGACTTTGTTTATGTCCATGTAAATTATACAAAAATGGAAAACGATCAATGGAATTTTCCTTTAATCTCCATCATCTTCAAACAGCAAATCGCCTGAGACAGCTTGATATGATGTAAAACTACTTGATCCCCCTTTACATGATTTTATAAGTTGTACTAATAAACCCAAATGACTTAATGACAACTTAACGTCCATAATTCCAACCAGAAACCTTTCATTACAAACAAATATTCACACAAGATATTCAAAATTGGTAAAACTAACTGTTAGCCCCTAATTTTAGCCCTCTCATTCCTTACCTACAAAGCTCCACATGTAAACATGCTGGTCTGAGATCAGTTCCTGCATCATTGTTGATTAGCAAACATAAGGCATAAGCTGATCTCAGATCAGCACATTTGCTTGCGGATGGTTGATAAATATAGCCCTCAGGATTTCTGGGCTTGCTGCCATGCAGCTCACCTGTTCCCTCTCCTGGGTAGAAGCCGTCTGTTGCTGTGTTAGGAGAGAAGCCAGCATTGTACTGTTTGACCATCTAACAAACGACCTGTTTGAGTTCAGTGTTTTAATTCTCATTCATTAGTGTAGCTTGCTCTCCATCTTTGGGACCAAAAGGGTTCTTAATGGAACTATTATTGGTTTTCTTTCTGTCTGACTGTGGTGTCTGCAATGTATGACTTTACACGCAGAGAAAAAAACGAAATATTCATTTTCCTGCATGTTCACCTATATATACTGCACATTTTTTCCTCAGTGACAACCTGATTATTCTTTGGTTCATTCCTGTATCTACCAGGGTTATTATTTCTGACGATCCTCCCATTCGCCATGGCTCTTCCTGGCCTACGCAGGACTTTGATGTTTTAAATCAAAACAAAACATTTCTAAAATCTGAAAGATGAATGGTCACATGACTTCAGGCCATTTAAAAGTCAGTGAAACTTTTAGAAATGTCTTTTTCCGAGCTCTACTCATCAGAGTCTCAAACAGATCACGGCTTTGGATGTGTCAGGAAAAGAAAGGAAAAGAAAAGAAAAGAAGAAAAAGAAAAAGAAAAAAAAAAAAGAAAAGGTTCACTGTGATTTTTTTTTTTTTATGGAACCATCTGTATGAAGGTTTTCCAGGGAAATAAATGTGGTTCTTCATTGGCTCGAAGGACCCTGGTTTTAAAAACGACTGCTTTTCTTTCTCTCACAGTATTTCCATTTATCCTCCACTCTTATTACGGACCATTTTCTCCCACTCTTTCTCTCCCACCCCCACATTTGTCCAGTACTCATCCGTCATCTTTTGTGTGAATATCTTGGATGTGTACAGTTCTAACAGACATCTCTTTCACTGGCTCCACACATCTAACCTACTGTTCTTTCACATTGCAAGCGTAATGGCCTCTCAGTTCTCAAACCCTACTCTTTACTTAAACACATCACATGTTGCCTAGGACTGGCAGTAATTCCACGAGGCATGGCACAGTTTTATTTCTTTAAACGCATCCATTATGAAACGAGCCATACAACAGCTATACTTACCTCCACTGAACATTTTTAAGACAACTGAAGCACTGTAGACCATTTCAATAACACAGCAACTAACTTCAACATTTGAAAAAAGCCTTGGAATTGATTATCATGCTTGGTTTCTTCCTTAGCAGCTGCCATCTCTGAAAGTTTCTTCTTTTTTTTGGTAAGTTTTTTTTTTTTGGTAAGCAATTTCATATACATTTCATGTGGAACTCCAGTCTGTCCTGTCTGTCTGCTGTGTGCAACCATCTCAGAAGATCTGAATTCTGTATAAATAATCTCAAATCCCCTAAAAGCCACTGTGCTGTGAATCCCCAACTGTTCACTAACTGATTAACTAGAACCAGGCCAGTTAACTTACTAGGAGATGAAGATTAAAATGTCCTCCAGTAATATCATAGGCTTTGAACATAAGTATTTACTCTATGAGTTGCTTTCAAACAAGTAAAAACTGTGAACATTTAAGTGAAAGTGACTATTTTGTCATCGTGAAACACGGCACAGCACACAGTGAACCACAACTAAATTCAACCTCTGCTTTTCACCCAATGTGCAACTGGGGGCAGATATTTGAAATGCCCAGGGACCAGTGACGGGGACGGTACATTGCTCAAGGGTACTTCAGGGCAACCTACTGGTCTGGAATTCAAATCCACAACCTTCTGATCCTGGGGCCTAGTCCCTAATCACTAGTCCACCACTTTCCCAACATCTTTTGAACATCTTTGAGTGTTGCCATTAAACCATGGCTAAAGCTAAACTAGCTCCTGACTCCTTATACATATGTAAGATATGAAATTCTGGCTTCTGTAGCCAAATGGCCAACTATATGTCCAATACAGTGAACATCAGATGATCAGCCACAGCAGATCATCCGTTTTCATTTTTTGTGGTCCTTCGCTTCTTCTGCATTCAAACTGACCCCCTGCACATCTCACAGAATCCATAAACCTCCTCTTTGCTCTTGCCAGGCAGCTCCATCTTTAACATCCTTCTCCCAGTATGATCCTTGTTTTTGGACATGTTCAAACCAACCTTCTTAACTTTGTCTCCAAAACGTCTAACCTGAGCTGTCCCTCTAATAAACTTATTTCTAATCATGTCCATCCTCGTCACACCCAACGGAAATCTCAGCATCTTTCACTCTGACCCCTTCAGCTCCGCCTCCTCTCTTTCGTCAATGCCACCGTCTCCAACAGCATAGCTGGTCTCATTACCGTCCTGTAAACCTTTTACTCTAGCTGGTACGTGTCTGTCACAAATCACTCCTGTCCCTCTTCTTCATCCATTCCAACCTGCCTGCACTCTTCTATTCACCTTTCTTCCACACTCGCCGTTACTCTGAACTGTTGATCCCAAGTATTTAAATTCCTCAACCTTTGTCACCTCGACTCCCTGCATCCTAACCACACCACTTTCCTTCCTTGTCTTTGTGTTACTCAGTTTCATTCCTCTCTTCTCTAGAGCATATCTCCATCTCTCCAGGTTTTCTTCAAACTGCTGGTACCTTCGCTACAGATCACAGCATCCTCAACAAATATGATCCACTGGGACTCGTGTCTAAGCTCGTCTTCAATTGGTCCATTACCAGATCGTATTTATCAGTCAGATGTAGAGACAAAGGAGTTATTTCATTTAAATCTTCTGTTCAGTGTTTCCCATAAAAGCCCAATTGTCTCACTTGTGTCTCATCTTAAGTTTAAGCAAAGATCCAAAGGCATCTTGTACTTTGATTTCCCTACATATGTAAAGCTTATGTTCATCGGCAAACTGAACTTTCTGAATTTCATCTGACTCATATTTTTTTTTTTCCCACTAATGCTATTTCTCCTTTAGGAATATTAGGAGGAGCATCAGCGAGTCTCCTGAACCATTAAAGGGCAACATTCGTGGAATACAATTTTTCTCAGGGTTGTCTGGTTTGAGAAATCGCTGCACACTTAAATGTCATTACACATGCTATGAAAGGAATTCTCCAAAGCTTGACTGCAGATTCACTGAGCAGTGAAGCCACTCTTTCTCCTAGAGATCCATCTTTCTGCCCCTCCTCCCACCCCTAAACAGAACCATCACATCACAGAAAGCCTGAGCATCAATTACAGGTTTAGTGACGGGTGTATCTCAAACCCCTCTGACATTAAGCTATTTAGTTACCATGTAATGACCAGCGAAACTCTGATCTGTAATTGGTCTATAAAACAATTTTTTGGAAGTTATGAGACATAAATTCAAGGGTTGTGAGATGCTTGTCAAAATAATTAAGTGATACTGAAGCAGGTGTGCCCAACTCTGGTCCTTAAAGGTTTGATAGATCACCCCCTAAAACACACATCTGCTGAACTGTCACTAGGTTGATCCCCCAAGGACTCAGTAATTTTAATTAAGGGACATAATTCCACCATATTGCATGGCAGGTATGTTAATTAATCTGCACAGACTCTTTATTCCCCGTCCCAACTTCAGAATTTTTATTTTCCCATTGTACTTTAAAAGATCAAGTTATGAAGAGATGAAAATCTGCCCCTTTCAATGGATTATTTAAGGTAAAAAATTGGACCTTAAGGACCATGTTTTTCCTTTGAGGGTACATTTACATTAACAAAGCTTTCAGAAGAAGCCAAATCTGAATTCACTTTGCATGTGTGATCATGCGGCACCTTCACTTCCGCAATTCAAACCCTGAACTTTGCCTGACCATCAGAAGTGCTCAGAGCCTCACTGCCTTCTCATTTCTTGCAAACTTGGGCTCTAGGTCTTCAGAACCAGAACTCTGCTGTCATGGTTGTGTATCAGTGTGTTTAGTATAAATGTATGGGGGTGTGTTCGGTGCCCTCTTGTGGTTCTTAAATATGAGTCCCTTCCAAGTCTCAGCATCTGATCCTTCAAACACAGACATACACAGATACAATCATAGATGACCACATCCAGTCGCAAATCCAATGAAACGGCCCTTCCTCTAGGTGGTTCTTGCTCCCAAAATTGATCTAATGCTAGCTTAACTGTCTGTTCACACTGGAAGCAGCGAGAGTATCAAAATAACCAATGGCAAAAATGGTGTGGTGCAGCATGTTTTGGGCAGCAAGGGAATCAAAATAAACTTGTAGACCAGTTAACTTCATGATATTAAGCTATAACTTGGATCAAAAGCTCCTGAAATTAAAACAAGTGGTGAAAGTGAAAGTTCCTGAGCACAAGACTGTGCACTATTTGAGTATTTGTTCACACCAAACATTAACTCCAAACATAATAGAGGAGAAGCTTGTCATCACTGTGGCACATACTGAAAGCAACTACCTCTTGCTCATCCATATTAATTAGATCAATTCAAAAAGAACTGTGACAAAATGTAAAGGCAAAAATGTCCCTCCAGATCACACATTTTTAAGCAGCAATGCAGTTCACTGGCTTTTTGTTGACCAATTACTTGTGGCCACTCAAAATTGTTTTTCAGCCACTTTAAGACCCAGCAACAGGATTAGAAATGAGTGTATTAGAGCTCAGGTTAGACATTTTGGAGACAAAGTTAGAGAAGCAATGTTGCGTTGGTTTGGACATGTCCAGAGGAGAGACGAGGACTATATTGGGAGGGGGATGTTGAAGATGGAGCTGCCAGGCAGTCGGTTTGAAGGAGGAAGATACAGAGGATCGTAAGAAATGGAAACGGGTGATCCGTTGTGGTGACCCCCAAACCGGAGCAGCCGAAAGAAGAAGAAGAATGTTCAGCAGCTGCCAGAGCTACCAGAGAGAATGTTGACGTCCTCACCACTCCCACTGTGAACGCACGGTAACGGTTTACAGAAATGTCCCGTAAGTACTTGCATGTACTATAATGCAGAAGGCCTGTAGATGCGCCTTTAGTTCCCCTCCTCCAGTTTATTTCAGGGCTGCAGGGTGGCCCCACGGTGGCCCATTTGAAGGCCCTTTAATGTGACATGAATGACTCTCCTACATCCCTCGCATTCGGAAAATCTGGTAAACAGGCAGCAAGGCCTTTCCGTTTCAGTGAGACTTCAAACCAGCTGTGCTCTGCCTCCAGTGCCTCTTCAGTACGCTGTCAGAGGCCCAATTCAGCATGACATGAAAACTTCAACGTGAGAACGTGTCATCCTGCTCTTTTTTTTAAATTTGACTGCAGATCCTTTGCTTTGATATGTTCCGAGTGGCTGTAGGAAGACGCGTCTCTCTTTCCGTAGAGAGATGGATTATGGATTATGGTAATAATGTCTACGGTCTCAGTATCCAACGTCAACAGGCATATTCCACATTTCGGATTCTTCCGCATGTTTGCGGAAACGTTTCTCTGAGCGAATGGGTGAAAAACTGTCATTCCATTTTGCAGTGAGGCATTTATATGGGAGTTCAAAAATGGGTTTCTTGTGTTTGTGGTTAGGGCGCTGGCTTTAACTGCTATTTTCTCTCTCTCTCTCTCTCTCTTGTATCTCTCTCTCTCTCTCTCTCTCTCTCTCTCTCACTGTCTCTCTCTCTCTCTCTCTCTGTATCTCTCTCTCTCTCTCTCTCTCTCCTCTCTCTCTCTCTCTCTCTCTCTCTCTCTCCTGCTATCTCTCTCTCTCTCTCTCTCTCTCTCTCTCTCTCTCTCTCACTATCTCTCTCTCTCTCTCTCTCTCTCTCTACCTCTCTCTCTCTCTCTCTCTCTCTCTCTCTCTCTCACTATCTCTCTCTCTCTCTCTCTCTCTCTCTCTGACTCTCTTTAAGACATTTTTTCATGTGCAGATTAAAAGGAGTGTATCTTCATCTGCTGAGTGTGCTCACATTCTGACTCTTTGCTTTAAACAGTCCTGATCCTGGTGATCAAAACCCCCCTCAAAAATGAGAGAGAGAGAGAGAGAGAGAGAGAGAGAGAAAGAAGAAAGAAGAAGAAAGAGAAGAAGAAAGAAGAAGAAAAAGAAAGAGAGAGAAGACCTGATCAGAGAGAGATACAGACAGAAGAGAGAGAGAAGATAGACTATATGCTTGCTTGGGGATGCAGGGAATACATAGATAGACAAACAGATACATTGATAGATAGAGACAGATAGAACAGATAGAAAGAGACAGACAGACAGAAAAATACAGAATGACAGATAGAGAGGACAGACAGGCAAAAAAAATACAGAATGCTGGATAGAGAGATGGGGCAGGGGTGCAGAGAAATCATTTTTCTTTAATGGAACAAACAGACGGACGGACGGACAGACAGACAGACGGACAGACAGCCGTTTTCTACACAAAGAAAGTAACCTAGAGTTGCAGGTAAACTCAAAGCCTGTACTGCCATCTAGTGGTCTTTCATGTCACTCATCACCTCATTTGAAAGGGAATGAAAGAATGGAAAAGCTTATTTTTTCTGCTTCATAAATCTTGTGTAACCCAGCAGGTCAATGAAGACGACACTGGGTGTGTTCAGCTCATCCTTTCTTTTAATGTTATGAACGTGCAGGAGGTGTGTGTGGGAGTGCATATCCGCCCCTTTATTCTATTCCAGTCAATGCCCTCTCAAATGCAAGCAGCTTCTCAGAGCGGGTTTTGCTCTCCTCTTCACCCTGCAACACATATACCGCTGATGAAGAAGGACAGGACAACTGAACACTCAAACATTTATGCTGGAAACTTTTTCATGGTGTGTTATTTGACCAGAGACCTTGTAAAAAAGCAGTTGAGGACTTTGACCTTATTAACATGAATTAATAAAATATACAACGGTATAATTTAGAAGAAAGCTGACCTTGACTGGTGGCACGAGCAGCTGGCACAGTTTGTGTATCGTGTTTTTCTGAGACAGGATTTTCTTGTGCTTCCTGGACCAAAAGAATAGGAGGTAAATGCAAATGTAGACGTCATACAGAGCAGGTTGATTGAATCTTTTTGGCTCTTTGAACAACATGCATGGCTAAATTCTTAACAGGTCAGCTCTGTTTCCGCTTCCAACACCTTTGGGGCAATTATTTTCAATAGTGCAAACACCTGGGCACTAATATCGTTCACCCTTGCTGCTGCAACAGTGTCATCTCTCAAAGGAGGGCTTTCCATGTTGGACGGGATGGCCTGGTGCGCAATGCGCTTCCCAATTTATCCCAAAATGTGCTGGAAAATGTTGAGGTTAGAACTCTATGGAGTCCAGTTCTATAAAGTCCCGTTATTCCTCCTCCACCAAACTGCTAGATATTAAAGCATGTTCCTCACTCCAGTACGGCTCTATGCACTACGTATGATGTATCTCGGCTTTTGCTCGCCTGGTGAACAATACTTGTGCTTATGTTCCTCCCAAATGAAGTTTGGAACTTAGCAGTGAATGGATCAGACCTTTTTTTTTTTTACAAGCTACCAACAACAGTCTGTGAGGTGGTGTGAGCAGATGTGTGTTTAGTACTGTCAAAAAGTATTGAACCACTTCACATTTTTTCATGATTTTCTTCCAATTTCTTAGTCAAAATTTCTTACATTTTTAAATCTATCGTTGAGTTCTCCAGATCTTCCTGAAGGACAGTGTTTTTGTCTCTCATTTCCAGTCCAGTCTCTGTACCTGAGCAGTTCTCCAGATCTTCCTGAAGGACAGTGTTGTTGTCTCGCATTTTCAGTCCAGTCTGTACACAGGCATTCCTGATCGCTACAGAGGACAGGTATTATTTGTCTACGCATTTTCAGTCCAGTCTCTGTACTAGGCAGTTCTCAAGATCTTCCTGAAGAACAGGTGTTTTTGTCTCTCATTTTCAGTCCAGTCTCTGTACTGAGCAGTTCTCAGATCTTCCCTTAGAACAGTGTTTTTGTCTCTCGTACCAGTCCAGTCTCTGTGCCTGAGCAGTTCTCAGATCTTCTGAAGGACAGTGCTTTTTGTCTCTCATTTTCAGTCAGTCTCTGTACTGAGCAGTTCTCAGATCTTCTGAAGGACGGTGTTATTTGTCTCTCATTTTCAGTCAGTCTCTCTGTACAGGCAGTTCTCAGATCTTCCTGAAGGACAGTGTTTTTTGTCTCTCATTTTCAGTCCAGTCTCTGTACCTGAGCAGTTCTCCAGATCTTCCTGAAGGACAGTGTTGACGTCTCTCATTTTCAGTCCAGTCTCTGTACCTGAGCAGTTCTCCAGATCTTCCTGAAGGACAGTGTTGTCTCTCGACCATTCAGTCTCTGTACCTGAGCAGTTCTCCAGATCTTCCTGAAGGACAGTGTTGTTGTCTCTCATTTTCAGTCCAGTCTCTGAGCAGTTTGAGTGTTTTTTGTTGGTTAATCCACACAGTGATCTATGTATGAAACTTCAATCACAGCAACGTCTAACTTAAGACATGAAGCAGTGAAGAAACAGGTGCAGAAGATTCCAGATGATCAGGTGATTATTTTACTGCTGATACTGAACGCTGAGTGGCTGGAAGCCCTTTATCTAGAACCTTGTATCTTTAGATACTTTGCAGTCTATTGTAGTAAAATAACACTAAATACGTCAAAGATAAAACAGTATGACAGACATAAAATAGATAAAAATAAAAAATTTTCTGCACCAACATTTAAAGAAATAAGATGCAGCCATTGCTTCTATCATTCTAACCTGAGAAGTTGAACATGTTCACCCAGGTGCTTCTGCTGTAGATTGGTTAACTCATGTTCATGATGCGCCCAAAGAGAGCAAAGCTCCTTCTTGCGGCTGCAGGAACTCCGCAGTGTTTCTTCTAAAAGGTCTCGGTAGGTCAGTGAGTCTGCAGTGAGCAACAGGCCAGTTAAGGATGAGTGTGTAAGTTCCTCCATATATCCATGTATTGTGTATATCTATAATGAAAGAATACTATAGCATAATCACCACAGTCAGGGCAGTTTGAGAGTATAGAGTGTATAGTGGTGAGTGTGTAAGGGCAGTTTGAGAGTATAGAGTGTATAGTGGTGAGTGTGTAAGGCCAGTTTGAGAGTATAGAGTGTATAGTGGTAAGTGTGTAAAGACCGTTTGAGAGTATAGAGTGTATAGTGGTGAGTGTGTAAGGGCAGTTTGAGGTATAGGCGTAGTGGTGAGTGTGAGGGCAGTTTGAGAGTATGGGGAGTGTATAGTGGTGACTACAATAAAGACAGTTTGAGGAGTATAGACTGTATAGTGGTGACTGTGTAAAGACAGTTTGAGAGTATAGACTGTATAGTGGTGAGTGTGTAAGGGCAGTTTGAGAGTAAAGAGTGTATAGTGGTGAGTGTGTAGAGACGGTTGAGAGTATAGAGTGTATAGTGGTGAGTGTGTAAGAGCAGTTTGAGAGTATAGAGTGTATAGTGGTGAGTGTGTAAAGACAGTTTGAGAGTATAGAGTGTATAGTGGTGACTGTGTAAAGACAGTTTGAGAGTATAAGACTGTATAGTGGTGAGTGTGCTAAGAGAGCAGTTTAAGAAATTATAAATTATGTATAGTGGTGACTCTGTAAAGACAGTTTGAGAAATTATAGGGTGTATAGTGGTGAGTGTGTAAGGGCAGTTTGAGAGTAAATTGTATAAAAGTGGTGACTGTGTAAAAACATTTGAGAGTATAGATTGTATAGTGGTGAGTGTGTAAGGGCAGTTTGAGAGTATAGAGTGTATAGTGGTGAGTGTGTAATGAAAACCAGTTTGAGTATAGAGTGTATAGTGGTGATGTGTAAAGGGCAGGATGACATTATAAGTGTTAGTGGTGGTCTGTAAAAGACGGTTTGACATTATAGAGTGTTAGTGGTGAGTGTGTAAGGGCAGTTTGACATTATAGAGTGTTAGTGGTGAGTGTGTAAGGGCAGTTTGAGAGTATAGAGTGTGTATGAGTGGTGAGTGTGGCAAAGACGGTTTTGAGAGTATAGATTGTATAGTGGTGAGTGTGTAAGGGCAGTTTGAGGAGTATAGGTGTATGAGTGTTGAGTGTGTAAAGACAGTTTGAGAGTATAGAGTGTATAGTGGTGAGTGTGTAAGGGCAGTTTGACATTATAGAGTGTTAGTGGTGAGTGTGTAAGGGCAGTTTGAGAGTATAGAGTGTATAGTGGTATGTGTATAAAGACAGTTTGAGTATAGAGTGTATAGTGGTGAGTGTGGGGCAGTTTGAGTAAAGAGTGTATAGTGGTGAGTGTGTAAGAGAGCAGTTTGAGAGTATAGAGTGTATAATTGGTGGAGTGTGTAGGAGCAGTTTGAAATTATAGAGTGTATAGTGGTGACTGTGTAAAGACAGTTTGAGAGTATGGAGCTATGTGTGGTGAGTGTGTGAGGCAGTTTGAGAATTATAGGTGTTAGTGGTGAGTGTGTAAAGGGCAGTTTGAGTATAGAGTGTATAGTGGTGCTTGAGTGTGTAAGGCCAGTTTGAGAGTAAAAAGAGTGTGTAGTGGTACAAAGTGTATAAAAGGGCAGTTTGAGGAGTATAGTGTATAGTGGTGAGTGTGTAGGGCGGTTTGGTATAGAGTGTATAGTGGTGAGTGTGTAAAGACAGTTTGAGAGTATAGAGTGTATAGTGTTGAGTGTGTAAAGACAGTTTGAGAGTATAGAGTGTATAGTGGTGAGTGTGTAAGGGCAGGTTGACATTTATAGAGAGTGTTAGTTATTAGTGTGTAGGGCAGTTTGACATTATAGGTGTTATTGGTGAGTGTGTAAGGGCAGTTTTGACATTATAAGTGTTAGTGGTGAGTGTGTAAGAGACACGGTTTGAGTGCCAAAGTGTATAGTGGTGACTGTAAAGACAGTTTGAGAAATTATAGGTATATAGTATTGAGTGTGTAGACAGTTTGAAATTATAGGTGTATAGTGGTGGGTGTGCAAGGCGGTTTGGGAATTACAGAGTGTTAGTGGTGGCGTGTAAGGGCGGTTTGAGTATGGACTGTATAGTGGTGAGTGTGTAATGGCAGTTTGAGAGTATAGGGTGTTAGTGGTGAGTGTGTAAGGGCAGTTTGAGAGTATAGAGTGTATAGTGGCGAGTGTGTAAGGCCAGTTTGAGTAAAGGAGTGTATAGTGGTGAGTGTGTCTGAGGACAGTTTGAAGTATAGACTGTATTGTGAGTGAGTGTGTAAGGGCAGTTTGAGAGTATAAGTGTTAGTGAGTGGTGAGGCAGTTTGAGGTATAAGTGTATAGTGGTAAAGTGTGTAGGAGCAGTTTGAGAGTATAGAGTGTGCAGTGGGTAGGTGTGTAAAGACAGTTTGAGAGTATAGAGTGTATAGTGTTACAGGTGTGCTTAAAGACAGTTTGAGAGTATAGAGTGTATAGTGGTGAGTGTGTAAGGGCAGGTTGACATTATAGAGTGTTAGTTGTGCGTGTGTAAGGGCAGTTTGACATTATAGAGTGTTAGTGGTGAGTGTGGAGCAGTTTGACATTATATAGGTGTTGAGTGGTAGGTGTGTGGGCAGTTTGAGGAGTATAGAGTGTATAGTGGTGACTGTGTAAAGACAGTTTGAGAGTATAGAGTGTATAGTGTTGAGTGTGTAAAGACAGTTTGAGAGTATAGAGTGTATAGTGGTGAGTGTGTGGAGCGGTTTTTAGATTACAGAGTGTTAGTGGTGAGCATGTAAGGGCAGTTTGAGAGTATAGAGTGTATAGTGGTAAGTGTCTAAAGACAGTTTGAGAGTATAGAGTGTATAGTGGTGAGTGTGTAGGCAGTTTGAGGTATAGAGTGTATAGTGGTGACTGTGTAAAGACAGTTTGAGAGTATAGACTGTATAGTGGTGAGTGTGTAATGGCAGTTTGAGAGTATAGAGTGTTAGTGGTGAGTGTGTAAGGGCAGTTTGAGAGTATAGAGTGTATAGTGGCGAGTGTGTAAGGCCAGTTTGAGAGTAAAGAGTGTATAGTGGTGAGTGTATACGGGCAGTTTGAGAGTATAGAGTGTAGTGGTGAGTGTGTAAGGTAGTTTGAGTACTTGATGTATAGTAATGGGTGTGTGAGCCGTTTGAGTATAGAGTGCATAGTGGTAGTGTGTAAGGGCAGTTTGGAGTATAGAGTGTATAGTGGTGAGTGTGTAAAGACAGTTTGAGAGTATAGACTGTATAGTGGTGAGTGTATAAGAGCAGTTTGAGAGTAAAGAGTGTATAGTGGTGAGTGTGCAAGAGCAGTTTGAGAGTAAAGAGTGTATAGTGGTGAGTGTGTAAGGGCAGTTTGAGAGTATAGAGTGTATAGTGGTGAGTGTGTAGAGCAGTTTAGAGAGTAAAGAGGAGTGTATAGTGGTGAGTGTGTAAGGGCAGTTTGAGAGTAAGAGTGTATAGTGGTGAGTGTGTAAGGGCAGTTTGAGAGTATAGAGTGTATAGTGGTGAGTGTGAGGCAGATTGAGAGTAAAGGGGTGTATAGTAGTGACTATTGTAAAGACAGTTTGAGGAAGTATAGATTGTATAATTGGTGAGTGTGTAAGGGCAGTTTGAGGTAAAGAGTGTATAGTGGTGAGTGTGTAAGGGCAGTTTGAGAGTAAAGAGTGTATAGTGGTGAGTGTGTAAGGGCAGTTTGAGAGTAAAGAGTGTATAGTGGTGACTGTGTAAAGACAGTTTGAGAGTATAGATTGTATAGTGGTGAGTGTGTAAGGGCGGTTTGAAGTATAGGAGTGTATAGTGTTGATGTGCTTAAAGACAGTTTGGGAGTATACAGAGGAGTGTATAGTGAGTACGAGTTTGTAAAAAGGGCAGTTTGACGTATAGAGGTGTGTGGTGGCGTGTAGGGCAGTTTGAGGAGTATGAGTGTATAGTGGTAGTGTCTAAAGACGGTTTGAGAGTATGAAGTGTATAATTGGTGAGTGTGTAAGGGCAGTTTGAGAGTATGGGAGTGTATAGTGGTGACTGTGTAAAGACAGTTTGGGAGTATGAGCTGTATAGTGGTGAGTGCCATAAGGGCAGTTTGAGGTATAGAGTGTATAGTAGTGAGTGTGAGGCAGTTTGAGAGTATAGAGTGTATAGTGGTGAGTGTGTAAGGGCAGTTTGAGAGTATAGAGTGTATAGTGGTGAGTGTGTAAGAGCAGTTTGAGAGTATAGAGTGTATAGTGGTGAGTGTGTAAGAACAGTTTGAGAGTATAGAGTGTATAGTGGTGAGTGAGTAAAGACAGTTTGAGGTATAGAGTGTATAATTGGTAGGAGTCTGTAAAGACAGTTTGAGTATAGGGTGTATAGTGGTGAGTGTAAGGGCAGTTTGAGGAGTATAGGTGTATAAGTGGTGACTGTGGGGAGCAGTTTGAGAGTATAGATTGTATAGTGAGGTAGGTGTGTAAGGGGCAGTTTGAAGTATAGAGTGTATAGTGTTGAGTGTGTAGAGACGGTTTGGGAGTATAGAGTGTATAGTGGTGAGTGTGAGGCAGGTTGATATTATAGGTATTGGTGAGTGTGTAGGGAGCAGTTTTACATTATAGAGTGTTAGTGGTGGGTGTGTAAGGGCAGTTTGACATTTATAGAGAGTGTTAGTGAGTACAGATTGTGCAAGGGCAGTTTGAAATTATAGAATGTATAGTGGTGACTGTGTAAAGACAGTTTGAGAGTATAGATTGTATAGTGGTGAGTGTGTAAGGGCAGTTTGAGAGTATAGAGTGTATAGTGTTGAGTGTGTAAAGACAGTTTGAGAGTATAGAGTGTATAGTGGTGAGTGTGTAAGGGCAGTTTGAGAGTATAGAGTGTATAGTGGTAAGTGTCTAAAGACAGTTTGAGTATAAATTAATATAGTGAGTGAGCGTGTAAGGGCAGTTTGAGAGTATAGAGTGTATAGTGGTAAGTGTCTAAAGACAGTTTGAGAGTATAGAGTGTATAGTGGTGAGTGTGTAAGGGCAGTTTGAGAGTATAGAGTGTATAGTGGTGACTGTGTAAAAAGACAGTTTGAGTATAGACTGTATAGTGGTGAGATTAATGTAAGGGCAGTTTTGAGAATTATAGAGTGTTGGTGGTGAGTGTGTAAGAGGGCAGTTTGAGGTATAGAGTGTATAGTGGTGAGTGTGTAAGGCCAGTTTGAGAGTAAAAAGAGTGTATGGTAATTTTGATGTATAAGGGCAGTTTGAGAGAATTATAGAGTGTATAGTGGTGAGTGTGTAAAGACAGTTTGAGAGGTATAGATTGCATAGTGGTAGTGTGTAGGGCGGTTTGAGAGTATAGGTGTATAGTGTTGAGTGTGTAAAGACGGTTTGAGTATAGAGTGTATAGTGTAATTGCAGGTGTGTAGGGGCAGGTTGAAATTACAGAGTGTTAGTGGTGAGCATGTAAGGGCAGTTTGAGAGTATAGAGTGTATAGTGGTAAGTGTCTAAAGACAGTTTAGAGTATAGAGAGTGTATAGTGGTGAGTGTGGGAGCAGTTTGAGAGTAAAGAGTGTATAGTGGTGAGTGTGCCAAAGAGCAGTTTGAGGTATAGAGTGCTATGAGTGGTGAGTGTGTAAGGGCAGTTTGAGAGTATAGAGTGTTAGTGGTGAGTGTGTAAGGGCAGTTTGAGAGTATAGAGTGTATAGTGGTGAGTGTGTAAGGCCAGTTTGAGAGTAAAGAGTGTATATTGGTGAGTGTATAAGGGCAGTTTGAGGTATAGAGTGTGTATATTTAGTTTGAGTGTGTAAAGGGCGGTTTGAGAGTATGAGTGTACTTAGTGGTGAGTGTGGGCAGTTTGAGAGTATAGAGTGTATAATTGGTGAGTGTGTAAGGGCAGTTTGAGGTATAGAGTGTATAGTGGTAGTGTGGGGCAGTTTGAGAATTATAGAGTGTATAGTGGTGAGTGTGTAAAGACAGTTTGAGAGTATAGAGTGTATAGTGTTGAGTGTGTAAAGACAGTTTGAGAGTATAAGAAGTGTATAGTGGTGAGTGTGTAGAGTGAGTTGACATTATAGAGTGTTAGTTGTGCGTGTGTGAGGCAGTTTGACATTATGGTGTTAGTGGTGAGTGTGTAGGGCAGTTTGACATTATAAGAGTGTTAGTGGTAGTGTGTAAAGACAGTTTGAGTATAGAGTGTATAGTAGTGACTGTGTAAAGACAGTTTGAGTATAGAGTGTATAGTGTTAGTGTGTAAGACAGTTTGAGGAGTATAGAGTGTATAGTGGTGAGTGTGTAGGGGCAGTTTGAAATTACAGAGTGTTAGTGGTGAGCATGGAAGGGCAGTTTGAGAGTATAGAGTGTATAGTGGTAAGTGTCTAAAGACAGTTTGAGAGTATAGGTGTATAGTGGTGGTGTGTAGGGCAGTTTGAGAGTATAGAGTGTATAGTGGTGACTGTGTAAAGACAGTTTGAGAGTATAGACTGTATAGTGGTGAGTGTGTAATGGCAGTTTGAGAGTATAGGGTGTTAGTGGTGAGTGTGTAAGGGCAGTTTGAGAGTATAGAGTGTATAGTGGCGAGTGTGTAAGGCCAGTTTGAGAGTAAAGAGTGTATAGTGGTGAGTGTATAAGGGCCAGTTGAAATTATAGAAGGTGCTTATGGTGGTGAGTGTGTAAGGCCAGTTTGAGGTATAGAGTGTATAGTGGTGAGTGTGTAAAGACAGTTTGAGTATGAGCTGTATAGTGGTGAGTGTATGAGCAGTTTGAGGAGTAAGAGTGTATAGTGTTGAGTGTGCAAGAGCAGTTTGAGAGTAAAGAGTGTATAGTGGTGAGAATTGTGTAAGGGCGGTTTGAAATTATAGGAGGTGTATAGTGGTGAGTGTGTAAGAGCAGTTTGAGAGTAAAGAGTGTATAGTGGTGAGTGTGTAAGGGCAGTTTGAGAGTAAAGAGTGTATAATTGGTGAGTGTGTAAGGGGGCAGTTTGAGGTAAAGAGTCTTCATAGTGGTGAGTGTGTAAGGGCAGTTTGAGGTAGAAGTGTATAGTGGTGACTGTGTAAAAGACAGTTTGAGTATGGGTGTATAGTGGTGAGTGTGTAAGGGCGGTTTGAGACTATAGAGAGTGTATAGTGGTGACTGTGTAAGACAGTTTGAGGAGTATAGATTGTATAGTGGTGAGTTTGTAAGAAGGGCAGTTTATGGAGTATAGAGTGTATAGTGTTGAGTGTGTAAAGACAGTTTGTTTGAGGTATAGGAGTGTATAGTGGCGAAAGGTGTGTAAAGGCAGGTTGATGTACTTAAGGTGTTGAAGGCAAGGTGAGTGTGTAAGGGCAGTTTTTACATTACTAGAGTGTGTTAGTGGTGAGTGTGTAAGGGGCAGTTTGAGAATATAGAATGTATAGTGGTGACTATTGTAATGACAGTTTGAGGTAGAGTGTTAGTGGTGAGTGTGTAAGGGCAGTTTGAGAGTATAGAGTGTATAGTGGTGAGTGTGTAAGGCCAGTTTGAGAGTAAAGAGTGTATAGTGGTGAGTGTATAAGGGCAGTTTGAGAGTATAGAGTGTATAGTGGTGAGTGTGTAAGGGCAGTTTGAGAGTGCCGAGTGTTAGTGGTGAGTGTGTAAGAGACAGTTTGAAATTATAGAGTGGCATAGTATGGTGAGTGTAAGGCCAGTTTGAGAGTAAGAGTGTATAGTGCATTGAGTGTATAAGGGCAGTTTGAAATTATAGAGTGTATAATTGGTGAGTGTGTAGAGCAGTTTGAGAGTATAGAGTGTATAGTGGTAGTGTGTAAAGGGGCAGTTTGAGAGAGTATAGGAGTGGTGTATAGTGGTGAGTGTGTAAGAGCAGTTTGAGAGTATAGAGTGTATAGTGGTGAGTGTGTAAGAGCAGTTTGAGAGTATAGAGTGTATAGTGGTGAGTGAGTAAAGACAGTTTGAGAGTATAGAGTGTATAGTGGTAAGTCTGTAAAGACAGTTTGAGAGTATAGAGTGTATAGTGGTGAGTGTGTAAGGGCAGTTTGAGAGTATAGAGTGTATAGTGGTGACTGTGTAAAGACAGTTTGAGAGTATAGATTGTATAGTGGTGAGTGTGTAAGGGCAGTTTGAGAGTATAGAGTGTATAGTGTTGAGTGTGTGAAGACAGTTTGAGTATAGAGTGTATAGTGGTGAGTGTGTAAAAGCAGGTTGATATTATAGAGTGTTAGTGGTGAGTGTGTAAGGGCAGTTTTACATTATAGAGTGTTAGTGGTGAGTGTGTAGGGCAGTTTGACATTTATAAGTGTTAGTGAATTTGAGTGTGCAGGGCAGTTTGAGAATATAGAATGTATAGTGGTGACTGTGTAAAGACAGTTTGAGAGTATAGAGTGTTAGTGGTGAGTGTGTAAGGGCAGTTTGAGAGTATAGAGTGTATAGTGGTGAGTGTGTAAGGCCAGTTTGAGAGTGAGTGTATAGTGGTGAGTGTATAAGGGCAGTTTACGAGGTATAGAGTGTATGGTGGTGAGTGTGTAAGGGCAGTTTGAGGTATAGAGTGTATAGTGGTGAGTGTGGGGGCAGTTTGAGGTATAGAGTGTATAGTGGTGAGTGTGCTTAAGAGCAGTTTGCCCGAGAGTAAAGAGGTGTATAGTGGTGAGTGTGTAAGGGGGCAGTTTGAGGTATAGAGTGTATAGTGGTAGGTGTGTAAGACAGTTTGAGTATAAGACTGTATAGTGGTAGTGTATAAAAGAGCAGTTTGAGAGTAAAAGTGTATAGTGGTGGAGTGTAAGAGCAGTTTGAGAGTATAGAGTGTATAGTGGTGAGTGTGTAAGAGCAGTTTGAGGAGTAAAGGAGTGTATAGTGGTGAGTGTGTAAGACGGTTTGAGGTATAGGTGTATAATTATTTGAGTGTATAAAGACAGTTTGAGAGTATAGAGTGTATAGTGGTGAGTGTGTAAGGGCAGGTTGACAGTATAGAGTGTTAGTTGTGCGTGTGTAAGGGCAGTTTGACATTATAGAGTGTTAGTGGTGAGTGTGTAAGGGCAGTTTGACATTATAGAGTGTTAGTGGTGAGTGTGTAAGGGCAGTTTGAGAGTATAGAGTGTATAGTGGTGACTGTGTAAAAACAGTTTGAGGTATAGAGTGTATAGTGTTGAGGTGTGTAAAGACGGTTGAGAGTATAGAGTGTATAATTGGTGAGTGTGAGGCAGTTTGAAATTACAGAGTGTTAGTGGTGAGCGTGTAAGGGCAGTTTGAGAGTATAGAGTGTATAGTGGTAAGTCTCTAAAGACAGTTTGAGTATAGAGTGTATAGTGGTGAGTGTGTAAGAGAACAGTTTAAAGAGTATAGAGGTGTATAGTGGTGACTGTGTAAAGACAGTTTGAGAGTATAGACTGTATAGTGGTGAGTGTGTAATGGCAGTTTGAGAGTATAGGGTGTTAGTGGTAGTGTATGAGGCAGTTTGAGTATACGTGTATAGTGGCAGTGTATGAGCCAGTTTGAGAGTAAAGAGTGTATAGTGGTGGAGTGTATAAAGGTGGTTGAGAGTATAAAGTGTATAGTGGTAGTGTGTAAAAGGCCAGTTTGAGGTATAGAGTGTATAGTGGTGAAGTGTGTAAGACCGTTTGAGGAAATTATAGGTTCTTCATAGTGGGTAGTGTGTAAGGGCAGTTTGAGAGTATAGTGTATAGTGGTAGGTGTGTAAAAGACAGTTTGAGAGTATAGACTGTATAGTGGTGATGTATAAAAGCAGTTTGAGAGTAAGAGAGTGTATAGTGGTAGTGTGCAAGGCAGTTTGAGAGTAAGTGTATGGTGAGTGTGTAAGGGCAGTTTGAGAGTATAGAGTGTATAGTGGTGAGTGTGTAAGAGCAGTTTGAGAGTATAGAGTGTATAGTGGTGAGTGTGTAAGGGCAGTTTGAGAGTAAAGAGTGTATAGTGGTGAGTGTGAGGCAGTTGAGAGTAAAGAGTGTATAGTGGTAAAGGTGTGTAAAGGGCAGTTTGAGAGTGAGGTGTATATGTGGTGACTGTGTAAAGACAGTTGGAGTATAGTTTAGCCTTAATTGGTGAGTGTGTAAGGGCAGTTTGAGAGTATAGAGTGTATAGTGTTGAGTGTGTAAAGACAGTTTGAGAGTATAGAGTGTATAGTGGTGAGTTTGTAAGGGCAGTTTGACATTATAGAGTGTTAGTGGTGAGCGTGTAAGGGCAGTTTGAGAGTATAGAGTGTATAGTGGTAAGTGTCTAAAGACAGTTTGAGAGTATAGAGTGTATAGTGGTGAGTGTGTAAGGGCGTTTGAGGTATAGAGTGTATAGTGGTGACTGTGTAAAGACAGTTTGAGGAGTATAGACTGTATAGTGGTGAGTGTGCAGAAGGGCAGTTTGAGAGTATAAAGTGTTAATTAATTTGAGTGTGAGGCAGTTTAAAGAGTATAAGAGTGTATATTGGTGAGTGTGTAAGGCCAGTTTGAGGAGTAAAGAGTGTATAGTGGTGTTGAGTGTGTAAAGGCAGTTTGAGGGTATAGAGGTGTATAATTGGTGAGTGTGTAAGGGCAGTTTTGAGGTATAGAGTGTATAGTGGGTAAGGTGTGTAAGAGCAGTTTGGAGTATAGAGTGTATAGTGGTGAGTGTGTAAGAGCAGTTTGAGAGTATAGAGTGTATAGTGGTGAGTGAGTAAAGACAGTTTGAGAGTATAGAGTGTATAGTGGTAAGTCTGTAAAGACAGTTTGAGAGTATAGGGTGTATAGTGGTGAGTGTGTAAGAGGCAGTTTGAGAGTATAGAGTGTATAGTGGTGGCTATTGTAAAGACAGTTTGAGATTATGGAATTGTATAGTGGTGAGTGTGTAAGAGGGCAGTTTGAGAGTATAGAGTGTATAGTGTTGAGTGTGTAAAGACAGTTTGAGAGTATAGAGTGTATAGTGGTGAGTGTGTAAGGGCAGGTTGATATTATAGAGTGTTAGTGGTGAGTGTGTAAGGGCAGTTTTACATTATAGAGTGTTAGTGGTGAGTGTGTAAGGGCAGTTTGACGTTATAGAGTGTTAGTGGTGAGTGTGCAAGGGCAGTTTGAGAGTATAGAATGTATAGTGGTGACTGTGTAAAGACAGTTTGAGAGTATAGAGTGTTGAGTGGTGCAAGGTGTGTAAGGGCAGTTTGAGGTATAGGTGTATAGTGGTGAGTGTAAGGCCAGTTTGAGGTAAAGAGTGTATAGTGGGTGAGTGTATAAGGGCGAGGTTTGAGGTATAGAGTGTATAGTGGTGAGTGTATAAGGGCAGTTTGAGAGTATAAAGTGTATAGTGGTGAGTGTGTAAGGCCAGTTTGAGAGTATAGAGTGTATAGTGGTGAGTGTGTAAGAGCAGTTTGAGAGTAAAGAGTGTATAGTGGTGAGTGTGTAAGGGCAGTTTGAGAGTATAGAGTGTATAGTGGTGAGTGTGTAAAGACAGTTTGAGAGTATAGACTGTATAGTGGTGAGTGTATAAGAGCAGTTTGAGAGTAAAAAGTGTATAGTGGTGAGTGTGTAAGAGCAGTTTGAGAGTATAGAGTGTATAGTGGTGAGTGTGTAAGAGCAGTTTGAGAGTAAAGAGTGTATAGTGGTGAGTGTGTAAGGGCAGTTTGAGAGTAAAGAGTGTATAGTGGTGAGTGTGTAAGGGCAGTTTGAGAGTAAAGAGTGTATAGTGGTGAGTGTGTAAGGGCAGTTTGAGAGTAAAGAGTGTATAGTGGCGGGTTTGTAAGGATATGGAGGCTCTTTTTGGATCTGAGTTCTCTTCACCAGAAGGTCATGGCCCATGGTTTGCTTCAGAGTGAGTTTGGACATGAAGTGTTGAACCAGAGGTGAGTTTCCCCACACATTGAACACACAATGCTTGAGCTCCACACACTCATACACTGCATGCGACTAGGAAAAAGAGAGAAAGAAAGGAAGAGAAAGCAGAGGGATGGAGGGTAAATGTATGTATGACTAATCACTGAGCTGATATTAAGCAGTGTGCACCGATGTTAAAAAGTGCCATGCTGGACTGTGTTAAGGAAGCCTTTTGATTCAGCACACCCCTGATGGGTTCTTTATTTTCTGAGTTTTTACAGATTTCCACAGTTTTGGATTTGGTCCACTTTAAAGGCAGAATTAAAATACCTGTTAGTGGTGACCAATATTTCAAAGAAATCAGAAAAATGGACCAAAATTGACCGTAAAAGGCTTCAGCAACCTGCTACTCAGACAGGAAAATGAGTCATTTAGTATAACTGTAGTAATGCTACTGACCTCTCTGACTGGTGTGTGGTTGGTGTGGTCAGGAGGAGCTTTTGGGTCAGAGCCTGACTCTGAAGAACCTTTGTCCACTGAAATAAACACACACACACACACACACACACACACGGTCAGTGTTTAAATTCCCAGATGTGTTATGATTGAAGGTAAACATACACTGAAATCCAGAACTCCAACAATGTGCTTTTGTGTGTGTGTGTGTGTGTGTGTGTGTGTGTGTGTGTATGTGTGTGATTTTGTTGAAAGACAGCTGGCTTTGAGTTAGCAGCTCACTCACCCTCCCTAATGCTTGTGTGGCTTGTGATGGCCATGTTGTTCCTGGAGCACTCAGCACTGAGCTGATTAACATCACTAACACACTTCTGCAACCCACACACAACGCTCATGTGAACACAATACAAAAACAAGCGGGAAGCAAATTAAGTCATATTTTAAACTTAGACCTCTTTAGACCTCTTTCCCAAACACGTCACTGTCCGGTTTAAACTCAACTGCACATCTTGCATCATCACTGCCATAATAAAACCCTCTCATCTCCTTTATAAGAGAAAGGAAAACCCTTAACTGCAGTGCATACGACCGTTTCTATTGGTCCAGTCGTTCTGCACCACCTTTATTGGCTCAATGGTGCTGAAATGGACAAAGTGCTACAAATGTTTGGACACTTCTACAGTTATATTGCTGCTGTCCAAAAACGAAGCACTGTCCAGTATTATATAATGTAATGTTGAGGAATAGTTCTCCAGGCTTTCTGAAGGATAACCTTAGCAGAGCTCTTGAGAGACTTCCCTGGTAAAATGTTTGACCATGAGGTGACCTGTGTAATCACTCTCACTCACTCATTTTCATAGCCGCTTGTTCTAATTAGGGACGACCGGAGGTGCTGGAGCCTATCCCAGCTATCACGGGGCGAAAGGTTAGGAAACACTCTGGACAGTCCATGGCAGGGCAAATACACAAACACATGCACACACAAACACATGCACACACACACACATGCACACACACACACACATCCCTACAGGCAATTTAGCATCTCCAATCCACTTGCATGTCTTTGAACAGTGGGAGGAATTCAGAAGAAGAAAAGTTCTCCGAGTTTCCTGAAGGAGAGTGTTTTTGTTTCTCATTTTCAGTTCCTGAGCAGTTTGATTGTTTTGTGATGTAAGAGAAAAGAAAGTGACTACCCTTGTCATTGTGAAACGCAGCACAGCACAACACAACGAAATTCAACCTCTGGATTTCACCCATACACACCGTGCAGCAGGGGGCAGCTATTGAAAGCGCCCGGGGGCAGTGACAGGGACAGTACCTTGCTCAAGGGTACCTCAAGGCAACCTACTGGTAGGGAATGGACCTGATATCTTCTGATCTGAGGTGGCTCCCTACCACTAGGCCACCGCTGCTCCCCCAACAAAAACAAAAGGAGCCGATGATTCTAGATGATCAGGTGATTAGTTTATTGCTGAACGCTGAGTGGTCTGAACCCCTTTATCTAGAACCTTGTATCTTTAGACACTAAAACATTTGTTCCCATTTAATCTTCCCATAAAGATCCCATAAACTTCAAAGATGGAAGAAATCTTTTTTTTTGTAATTCTCAAGCAAAATATAAAGAAATGAAAGGTGGCTCAAGACTTTTTATCAGTACTGTATGTCATACTGTTTAAATCTCCATTTTATTCTCAGTGTCTGTAAGTAGTGTGGAATACAGTGTGAAGAAGTACACGTGAGAAATGAAATGAAACATAGACTTTTCAAAAGAAAAGTGCATGAATTTACTTTTGCTCTCTAAATATAAATATTTTAAATATTATAAAATCTTATGCATCTCAAAGAAACACTGAAATATTCGCCAGTTCCACTTTGATGTGTGTGTGCATGTGTGTGTGTGTGTGTGTGTGTGATACTGACCGGTCTCTTCAGGCCGATGGCTGTGAGACTGCTGTGCCGACTGTGAATAAAGGCTTTAGATAAAGAGGTGCTGGAGAGCATACTGTCTAAAAGATTCAGAGAGAAGCCTGTTCAAATACACATACACACACAAGCATACATATTCAGTCAACGTCAACCCTATGTTGACCAGCAAAAAAGGCAAAAAAAAAGGAGAGAAAAAAATGTAGCCGGTTTAAACTCAATTCTCCAGAGAGGCCTATTTAAACTCTGGTGCATTAGAACTGAATGCGACCCTGAATCGCTCCGGCATACATTACATCTTAGTGTTAAACCAACAATAAGCAAATCCGATGAATGCAGCAAGAAGATGTGAAAGCTCAATAAAGATTAAGGATTAAAGAGCAGAAGGAGGGTTGTAGGGATTAGATGGTTGTGACCTGCCTCTCCTTTTGCCCAGCCACTCTCACTCTCGAGATGCCACAGGCCTCGCTGGCCAGAGCCCCTTCAAAGTCCCACGTCTTATAGACACCAGGAGCAGGGCGAATCCCTACAGAAACCGAGGGAGAATAAGTAAGTGAAAGAAAGAGAGACACATTTCCATAACAGCATCTTTGATCTACATACTTGTGACCAATACTTCAATAGTTTATACAAGGACGATCCATTGCACTGATTTTCTTGCGTCATGGCTGGAAGATCTAAGCTCAGTTTATTGCTTTGACACTTTTCTGAAAAGGGCAGTGGTGGTCGATAAACTTGGAGAAAGCATATGACAGCATGCTTAGAGAGGAGTTGTGATTTTTGGCATAGAAGTCAGGGTGGCAGTATGAGAGAATTAAAGGATATGTATGAGGGCAGTGTGACATTGGTGGGGTCTGCAGTGGGAGTGACGGATGCATTTAAAGTAGAGTTGGATTACATCAAGAATCAGCACAGGTCCATTCTTGTTTGCGATGATAATGGACAGGTTGACAGATGAGCTTAGCTATGTTATAGCTTAGCTTAGCTATGGAGATATGCTCGAGTGAGAAGAGGAATACAAGCTAGTGGAGACCAAAAGACAGAATACATGAGTGTGAATGAAAGGGAGAGCAAATTGGAATAGTTAGGATGCAGGGAGTAGAGGTGACAAAATTAGAGGAATTAATATACTTGAGCTCAACATTTCAGAGTAATGGCAAGAGGTTAATGGCTAATGTTTCTTTATAATAGAGCTGAGAGGAAACAGGGATTGTGACATTAGCGGCACAGTTGTATCCATCCATCCATCCATCCATCCTGTCCTGAGTTTCTTATCCATACCAGGCTTGCAATGGTTGCTGAAACCATTCCCAACATTCAGCAGGAAAAAGGTGAAGAAGCACCCTGTTCAGGTTGCTAATCTTTTGCAGTAAGCAGTAATTTTCTTAATTTCTGGTAACAGAACCCCCACCATTGAAGTGGTGGGTGACAACCCTTGTCATTGCGAAGTCACAGACCTCTGCATTTAACCCATGCACACAAACACCATGCAGCAGTGAGAGCAGTGACGGGACGGTACCTTGCTCAAGGGTACCTCAGGGCAACCTACTGGTGGGAATCGAACCCACAGTCTTCCGATGCAGGGGCAACTCCCTAACCACTAGGCCACCGCTGAACCTACATGTGTACGCAGTTTGTATATAGTTTTACTTTTTATGCATTTTCCTGCTATTAATACATTTTATCCCTAGACTGTCTCAAAACTAGTGTAAAGGTATCAGGCTTAGGTATCAGGCTATTGTCTCAGGTATCAGGCTAGGAATTCAGGACCATTTGATATAATACTGAATCCTGTGAGAGATTCAATAAATGTATAGAGTGACTGGTTCCATTCACCACCACTGTAAACAGTTCTGAATCGTACAATCAGAATGGACCATTTTCCATCACACCAATCTAATGGCTTCATTTACATCTTCAAACTAAAGGTTGAAAAACGGAAATAATACTCCATTGCACCTCCTGTCCACTGGTATACAGTAGAGCACAGAGTGGTGAGGAAGGCCTGGTCACTGAAGTTGCTGGACTGAGGAAGCAGCAGAAACAGCTTGATAAAAGTGTCTGACTCAGGATATTTGGAACCCCTGGAAAGCAAAGCCAAGAGCATCTATCATGAGAAATTTTGCCAAATCCTTCCAAACAGCACAGATCTAGATGCCAAATTAGATTCATCAATCACACATTACATTCATTTTGGAATCAACAGTAAATCTTCTTAAAAATGTCTTAAAATTGGCCTCAAATCTACATAATGCTTTTAAAATGCTGTTTTGTTTTGTTTTAAAAACTGCAACATATGCATTTAAGCTCTGTTCAAGAATTATTTTGCATCTCATTCCAATAGCAAACTGGATTGTAACGCTCCTTTTAGCACTCTTTTTTTGTCATTGAGGAAAAAAATAAAAATAAAAAAATAAATATATATATATATATATATATATATATATATATATATATATATATATATATACAGTACACAATAAAGATTTTAGGCAGGTGTGAAAAAATGCCTTGTAAACAAACTGGCTTTCAGAAATGATGTTCATCATTTATTTTCATCCAATCAACAAAAATGCAGTGAATGAAAAAAAGAGAATCTAAATCAAATCAATATTTAGTGTGACCACCCTTTGCCATCAAAACAGCATCAGTTCTTCTAGGTACACTTGCACACAGTTTTTGAAGGAACTCAGCCGGTAGGTCGTTCCAAACATCTCTGAGCTGACCCACAGATCTTCTGTGGATGTAGCTTCCTCACATCCTTCTGTCTCTTCATGTGATCCAGACACACTGGATGATGTTGAGATCAGGGCTCTGTGGGGCCAGAAGAACTGATGCTGGTTTGAAAAAAGGTAGTAACACCAAATATTGATCTGATTCAGATTTTTCTTTTGTTCGCTCACTTTGCATTTTGTAAATTGATAAAAATAAACAATCATTATTTATATTTCTGAAAGCGTTCTTTGTTTACAGCGTTTTTCCACACCTGCCTAAAACTTTTGCACAGTACTGTATATTAATATCCATCCATCCATTATCTGCCGCTTGTCCCAAACGGGGTCGCGGGGGAGTGCTGGTGTCCAACCCAGCGCACACAGGGCGAGGACGAGGGACGCACCCTGGACAGGTCGCCAGCCCATCGCAGTGTATATTAATATATTGTATGGATTAATGGATGCCGGGTTCAGGAAGAAATAAAACAACCCTGACACCAGAACAAAGAAACCAGGTGTCAATCAGAAACAAGAAAAGTACCAGAACAGGGACTGTTATTAGGAGCTAAAATTAATTTTCACAGTTTGCTGCCTAAGTTTTTACGATGGCAAATTACATAAACTCCAGAATGTTATGAAGAGTGATCAGCTGCATTGCAATTACAAAGTCCCTCTTTGCTGAAATGAATTTATCCCTAAAATAAACCCGTTTCCACGTGGCCTAGTGGTTAGGGACTTGCCCCTGCATCGGAAGATTATGGGTATAATTCCCTTAGGTAGCTTGCCCTGAGCTACCCTTGAGCAAGGTACCGTCCCCTTCACTGCTCCCCGGGTGCTTTCAATTGCTGCCCACTGCTGCATGGGTTAAATGCAGAGGTCCAATTTTGTTGTGGTTCACGTGTGCTGTACTGTGACCTCACAATGACAAGGGTTGTCACTTTCACTTTTTTTTCATTTCAGCCACAAAAGAACCTGTTGACATCATTTCAGTGATCCTCTCATTGACACAGGTGAGAGTGTTGAGGAGGACAAGGCTGGATATCACTCTGTCATGCTGATCGAGTTAGAATAGCAGACTGGATGCTTTAAAAGGAGGATGGGGCTAGAGATCATTGTTTTTTCTCTGTTACCCATGGTTACCTGCAAGGAAACATGTGCAACCATCAGTTCTTTGCACAAAAAGGGCTTCACAAGCAGGATATTGTTGCTAGTAAGATTGTACCTAAATCAACCATTTATCGGAAAATCAAGAACTTCAGGGAGAGAGGTTCAGTTGTTGTGAAGAGGCTTCAATGCATCCAAGAAAGTCCAGGAAGTGCCAGGACTGCCTCCTAAAGTTGCTGGATCGGGACACCACCAATGCAGAGCTAGCTCGGGAATGGCAGAGAGACACACACACACAGTGAGGTGAAGACTTTTGGAGAATAACCTGGTGTCAAGAAGGGCAGCAAAGAAGCCACTTCTCTC
Organism: Hepsetus odoe; assembly: GCA_017165825.1. Taxonomy (NCBI): domain Eukaryota; kingdom Metazoa; phylum Chordata; class Actinopteri; order Characiformes; family Hepsetidae; genus Hepsetus; species Hepsetus odoe. The sequence goes on from CM029387.1 coordinate 5,012,222, forward strand.
TCAGAAAAACATCAGGGACAGACTGATCTTCTACAGAAGGTACAGGGCTTGAACTGCTAAAGACTGAGGTAAAGTCATTTTCTCTGATGACTCCCCTTTTCCGATTGTTTGTGGCATGTGGAAAAAAAATTGTCCGGAGAAGAAACAGTGAGCCCTAGCATCACTCCTGTGTCATGCCAACAGTAAAGCATCCTGAGAACATTCCTGTGTTTTGTCTCAGCCAAGGGAGTGTCTCACTCACAATATTACCCAACAACACAGCCATGTATGAAGAATGGAACCAAAACATCCTCTGAGAGCAACTTCTCCCAACCATCCAAGAACAGTCTGGTGAAGAACAATGCCTTTTCCCGCATGAAGGAGCACCGGGCCATGAAGGAGCACAAGGCAAAAGTGATAACTAAGTGGCTTAGGGAAGAAAACATGGCCAGGAATCTCCCCAGACTTAAATCCCACTGAGAACTTGTGATCAGTCCTCAAGAGACAGGTGGACAAATTCTGACAAACTCTAAGCAATAATTATGCAAAAATGTGCTCCATCAGTCAGGATTTGGTCCAGAAGTGGATTGACAGCATGTATTGCAGAATTGCAGACGTCTTGAAAAAGAAGGACCAACACTGCAAATACTGACTCTTTGCATAAACTTCACGTAAGTGTCAATAAAAGCCTGTGAATCTTGGGAATTGCTTGTAATTATAGCTCAGTTACCATAGAAACATCTGACAAAAAGATCTAAAAACACTGAAACAGCAAACCTTGTGAAAACCAATACAAGACTAACAACATCTGAGATAGAAGGAGCTACAGACTAGACTCAGGCGAGAACATTTATAAGGAGGTAGGACTGAAGGGGTGAAAAGGTGGGACAAGGGATAACCACACAAAAGCACAAGGACACACGATACCGAAAAGACAAAGACAAAGACACAGCTCTCTTGGTCAAACAGTCATGGAGTTGGCCATGATATAGTTTTCATATATACACTGTAAGGGCCAAAGGCTGAATGGTACCTATTGAAATATTAACACTTAGCTCACTTCTTATTTACTTTGTCCACTTCCTATTTCCTACAGTCTCTATTCTAGACAACCCAATGAGAAGATCAGATGAACCAATATGACAAATCATTCCAGGATTCTGATGTTCAGTCTAAACTGATTAGAACTGAAATAAAGTGGGTTCTATTGCCCTTATTTGGCCTTTATCATTGCATTAGCATCTTGGAAATGTTGCGTTATTTGGTGAGATACGGTAGAGTATAAAGCATGAGAGGCTACCCGGAGGAACATGGTGCCAGTGTGAGTGGAGAGGTTTTGGGTCAGAATCCTGATGTAATTCTCTGCAATCCGGCAAAACAGACGATCCTGAGTTGTCCTATCGGGCTGAAAAACGAGAAGAGAATGAGCAGGAGAGAGAGAGAGAGAGCGAGAGAGAGCGAGAGAGATGGAGAACAGTATGCCAGAGATGGAGAGAAATAGAGATTGACTGCCAGTCAGAATGATAATTTAAGTCTAAACAGTTGCCCCAAGTGACTCTGCAGCAAACTAAAATGCAGGAAAACTGTCCCCTGGTGACTCCCCCAAGGCCAGCTCCTCGCCACCTGACAGGCAGCTGTGCAGAGGTGGGTTAAGATTTATTACCATATTGCTGATGCCCATCCAATCATTTTGAATCTGGGAGGCATAACGTTTCCCCCTCTATCTTTTAAATGAAATCCTTGACCTAAAAAAATCAAACTTTTTTCTTTGGCTGTTCAAACTCACCTGAAAGTTATGTAGGAAAAGCCACCAGAATGAATCAACGACAAAGTGCTCCATGGAGGGAGAAGAGAGAATGGTCTGGAACGATGCCTTCAAGCCGGGCTGAAGCACATATGAACAACACACATTGTACTCGGCATGACTAAAGCATTTACCATGCTAGAAAATTACCACATTTTACTAGAATGTTAATGAAATAGTTTAATTGGCTGATTGTGCATGAATTAAGCATTTTGGTATGGATTAAATCGTTGCTGTTGATTGCTGCCTGTGTGAATATATATTGATGGATGAATGAAGGGGGTCCATAAATATATGATCAGCCATTACAGGTGAAGTGAGTCTCACTTATTGCGTAGCTACAATGGCACAAGTCAAGGAGTGGGGTATCTTTGCAAGAATTTGAACAGTCTGTTCAGGGCAGTGGTGGCCTAGTGGTTAGGGGCTAGAAAGGTTGTGGGTTCCCTCAGGTACCCTTAAGCAAGGTTCTGTCCCCATCACTGCTCCCTGGGTGCTCCCTGGGCTCCTTGCTGCACGGTGTGTGGGCTCAAAGCAGAGGTTGCATTTCGTTGTTTCGTTGTTGACCCTTGCAGGGGTCTTCCCGATCTGTATCCTGGTCTGATCCCACAGAAAACTTAGGTCCTGGATGTTACTTTGGAAGATACCAGCCACAGGTTCAGACTGTGGTTTGAGGAACAAGTTCTAAACCTGTCCACAAAGTGTTCCAGTCCATGGAGAGCAGCCTCGGTGGACTTGGTGTTGCAGGTGCCAGATCCCACAGCATACCTTGAGAGGATTTGTAGAGTTCATGTCTTGAGGGCTGAGAGATATTTTGATGGCACATGGGGAACTATTCATTATTAGGCTCTCAATCATTTTCATAGCTGCTTGTCCTAAATTATTGTCGTGGGGCTGCTGTAGTCTATCCCAGCTCTCGCAGGGCAAACAGGAAGAACATGCAAACTCCAGACAGGAAGGACCCGGAAAGCCCGCCTGGGAACCGAAAATCAAGAAGAATCTTCTCGCTGTGAAGCAATGGCACTATGGTGCCACCATGCCACCATTAGGGATGTATAGGGGTGTATAGGGGTGTATTAGGGAGGTAGATTGAATGCTGTGGCTGATCAATTTAAATATCAATCACAGTACATTTGTACTGCATGTACATTTGTATGCTACACATGGTGCTCTAATACATATTACAAATATTCCAAAGCAGTTTTAAATCAACCACTGATGGACGTGTAAAATATAAATCAGCGGTCGCCAACATGGTGCCCGCAGGCACCAGGATGCCCCCAAGGACCACATGAGTCGCCCACGGACCTTTTCTACTCGCCAGTGAGCAGCGTCGAAAATGTCATTTTATCCTGCTGCTATTCTTCTATAATCACATTTGCATTTATATAGATTTGAAAATTACAATATCTAAAAAAAACATTTAAAACATGTTTATTATACATAAAGTTTAGATACGTTTAGGTAACCGATGGCCCTCGTATGGCTCAGTACCCATGAAGTAGCTTTCAGTTTCAAAAAGGTTGGAGACCCCTGATCTAGATACTAGTGAAATGCTTGGTTGTGTTTGGTATTAATCATTTTTTGGAACAGTAATACTGTCATGAAGTATACAAGACTATGCAAAAGAATATTCTTGCATAATGAGACTGAAATACAGTGCAAATATCCATGTAAACACAGTGCAAACAATGACAGTTTATCTCATTCTAACCAGATTTACAGTATTTATAGTATTACTAAGCTTTCTTGCAATCTTTTCACAAAAAGCTCTCCAGGCTTCCTGAAGGACGTTCCCATCCTTCATACATAGGACAGTGATTCATGTGTAGGTTACAGTGTGGATTAAGGAACAAATAAAGACTATCCTCAGGAGCAGGGAGTGGACTTAAAATGAGAGCCAAAAACTTTGAAAGCCCTTCAGGAAGCCTGGAAAACTATTACTTAACAATAGATTTAAACAGAAGTGCACTTGCATCACATGTTTCACCTGATTTTACACTGATTAATTGTAATTGTACACCCACTAGCCACTTATCCCCCGCAGCTCCACCTTGTTTGTGTAAAGCTTATCTGCTGGAGCACAGTTTATGGAAGGCAGTCTCTATCCCTTCATCAACACTCCCATCCTGACCACAGAGCCTTTCTTGGCTGGATATATTTGGACAGTGGACCACTGTTAGACTAGCAGTGACAAGGCTTTCCCACTGCCATGTTGCTGCTGTGTTGGAAATGGCCCACTAACCAGGTTATATCAGAGGTGCTGTGATCAGAAAATGATCTGTGATTGAGAGTGAGATATGAGGTGGCACCTGCAGGGTTGTCCAGTCTTCTTCCCAAAGAGCCAGGACAGGTTTTCATGCTAACCACGCAGTTCTTGATGACTTGTTTGGCATCTGAGCCCACTGCAATTTGTGGATTAGACTTGATACCCCTGGGTGCACACCTATATAATAAACCTTGATGTTTCACCTTGTGCAGTAGGTGCCGCTGTGCTCGTACAACGTGTGTGACGATGGTGGCGTATTCAATGTCATGAGGCAGAAGGACAGGAAGGTCAGTGAACCGAGGGCACTGGTATAGCTCCACCATCTTCGGGGCCCCTTTTGATTTCTATACATCCACACACACACACACACACACACACACACACACACACGCACGCACACACACACAGGCAGGTGTGGAAAGAATGCTGTAAGCAAAGAACGCTTTCAGAAATATAAATAATGATTGTTTATTTTGATCAATTTACAAAATGCAAAGTGAGCGAACAAAATAAAAATCTAAATCAAATCAATATTTGGTGTTACTACCTTTTGCCTTCAGACCAGCATCAGTTCTTCTAGGTACACTTGCACAAAGTCAGGGATTCTGTAGGATTAAAGTCGGTGTCTGATCAACCAGTTTTACCAAACAGGTACTGATGATCATCAGTGTCACACGGAGGTTAAAACACAGTCATGTCTGGAACAACCGACCAACCGAGTTCCTTCAGAAACTGTGTGCGAGTGTCCCTAGAAGAATTGATGCTGTTTTGAAGGCAAAGGGTGGTCACACCAAATATTGATTTGATTTAGATTCTCTTTTGTTCATTCACTGCATTTTGTTGATTGATGAAAATAAATGATGAACACTTCCATTTCTGAAAGCGTTCTTTGTTTACAGCATTTTTTCATACCTGCCTAAAACTTTTGCACAGTACTGTACACATAGCTGAAATCCCCAAACAATATTTATAGCGATCCCTCAGTCTATAAAGAGAAACTGGCTGCTAAAACACAATTCACTGAATAGACTGAGAGCTAAAGTCAGTGTGTCTACATTTTCACCTTCAGCAGTTTAACCAGCCATGCTGAAGTTGGAGGAGGTGCCTCGTTCTAACAGATAAAGAGAAGCTGTAAACTTATTAACCAGTTGCGTAAAAAGTGTGTTTTTTAATGAAAGCTACAAAAACACGGATTAATGTCATACTGGGAAATATCCAAGAGCACCATCACCTCTGACCTTTTTGGTGGCCGCATTAGTCCTTTGTGGGGCCGGCCAGGGAGGAGTGGGGGGCTTCTCTGTCTTGTCTACAGTGGCAACACACACACACACACACACACACACACACACACACACACACACACACACACACACACACCTCACATTAAAAACCAAACAGTGGCATTGTTTAAATTTGAATGATCTAAATGATAAATATAAAAAAACTTACATTTTCAGTTTCTTCTACTCTTCTCCATTAATGATAATACTTCTACGAACACTATTTATGAATGCTGTTACATGTATTATATGTGTATTATGTAACAATGTACATTATATATATTAAATAATCTTTCAGCCCTAAAGTGCTGTCCATTTTTATAAATTTACGTCACTCTGTCACAAGTAACCGACGATCAGCCTGCAGAGATCTAAATTGTCGTCTGGGTGAAAAAATGTAGCTTTAATTTTAAAAGTTTAAAAGTAACAGTCAGTTTATAGAACAAAATATCTGTAAATGTAGTTTTAAGGAAGAAAGTTCACTTCTTCATTGGACATAAGGTAGTCAGTCAGTCATTTTCTGCTGCTTGTCCCAAACGGGGTCACGGGGGAGTGTTGGAGTCCATCCCAGCTCACACAGGGTGAAGGACGGGGGACGCACCCTGGACAGGTCGCCAGCCCATCGCAGGGAGGAGCGTGACGGGGACAGTACCTTGCTCAAGGGTACCTCAGGGCAACCTATTGGGAACCCCCGATTCTCCGATCATGTGGCCAACGCCCTAACCACTAGGCCACCGCTGCCCCGGACAGAAGGTAATGTCCATGAATCTGTTTTACATTCTATTAATATATCATCGTACGATATTAACATATTAAACTCAAGAGCGTCAGAAAATATCTATCGCTAATGATGTGTTAACCAGTTAACCAATCAGTCTGATTAATGTGCTCAGTGCACTAACCACACACTCTGGATCATACATACCATCATCAGTAGACTGGACACGGTCACTGCTGACCTGAACACATTTACACACATGAGATGATTAAGAGATGATATAAACACATGAAATCAAATCACTCACTGGCCCAATAATGTGATCTCTAGCTATGGGTAACAGATTTTATGGCCTCTTTAATAAGTGAAGAGAGAGTGTGTGTGTGTGTGTGTGTGCATGTGTGTGTGTGTGTGTGTGTGTGTGTGTGTGTGCATGTGTGTGTGTGTGTGTGTGTGTGTGTGTGTGTGTGTGTGTGTGTGTGTGTGTTTGAGGATGATCTGCTGTGGCAACCCCTAAATGGGAGTAGCCAGAAGAAAAAGAAAAAAGAAGCAGACAGAGATGGACAATTATAGGAAAGAAAAGCAGTCATGCTCATAGTTTGTAAAGTAAAAGCATCATCGGGAAAAATTATCCCCAAAAAATAACTTCGTTACAGTGTTAACACACGGTGTGAATGGAACTGGCCGTCTGAAGAGAAAGGCTCAGTGCAGAAATATGGAGGGATGTCTGCTAGATTACCTGCTCAGTGCAGCTCGGCCCCTGCAGCTTGGGAAGTTGGGAAATCGCCTCACTCAGGGTCGCCATGGTGCCCACCAAGCATGCTAACACACACTGGGTTGAGGAGTGTACACGCACATAGACACCCACACACTCCCAGGTATCTTTACAGTCTACTAATTCTCTCTCTGACGTGCACACACACATTCCCTGGTTGTCTAAGCCAGTCATTTTTCACATCACTCCTCTGGTTCCCAGCTGCTCCATATTTTTGCTCAACTATTGTTGTTAATGTGGAAGTCACTTTCAATTGAAAACATCAGAGGAGCTTTTAATAGTGCTCTGATTGGTCTGTTGGGAGCTGTGAAGGAGCAAATCTGTGGGACCCCAAGAACCTCTAGTCTAGATACATTCACAGACTTTAAGCATGTGCAGGTAAAGATACTGGCAGGTGCTTGTGCTAGCTGCCGGAGACTGTCCCGTGTCCTCTGTGTGCTCACTGGGTTCTCTTTCATGCCTTCCCGATGCACCAGGATCGGCGTGCACAGCCGGTTCACCTCCGCCATCCTGCAGCAGGAGCCCTTAACCGACACAACGTTACCGTCACGGATAAAAATGTCCCAGATCATGGGACATCATGGAGGAACATTTCAAATCCAAGTGAAGATCCAGGGATCACAGAGAAAACTGTTAGAATGCATGGTGGAAACTTCACAGCCCAAAAAATGTGGGAGATGTTTCAGACAGTTTAGGTGTGGTGTTAATGTTCTGATGAGCCCACATGATTGACAGCCTTCAGCAGAACTAAACACAACCGTGAGATGCTCGGAGAGAAATCATGGACATAAACAGACCGTGTTACAGACTCTTCCCTCGGTGTCCAATAAAGAGCCGTCTCCAGATTTTATATACTGAGGAGGGTGATTCCTCACTTTACAGCTGAACGGCAGTGGGACCGGTGGGACCAGTAAACAGGAAGATGAGAAAAACGAGGAAGCTTGCAAGATATGCTTAGTTATGATTGTTAGTTTTGGTCCCTTAATACTCAACACACTGTCCTACACTATTAAACACACTGTCCTACACTATCAAACACACTGTCCTTTAATACCCAACACACTGTCCTACACTATTAAACACACTGTCCTTTAATACCCAACACACTGTCCTACACTATTAAACACACTCTCCTTTAATACTCAACACACCGTCCTACACTATTAAACACACTGTCCTTTAATACCCAACACACTCTCCTTTGATACCCAACACACTGTCCTATACTATCAAACACACTGTCCTTTAATACCCAACACACTCTCCTTTGATACCCAACACACTGTCCTATACTATTAAACACACTGTCCTTTAATACTCAACAAACAGTCCTACACTATTAAACACCTTTAATACTCAACACACTGCCCTACACTATTAAAAACACTCTCCTTTAATACCCAACACACTGTCCTACACTATTAAACTCACTGTCCTACACTATTAAACACACTCTCCTTTAATACCCAACACACTGTCCTACACTATTAAACACACTGTCCTTTAATACCCAACACACTGTCCTTTAATACTCAACACACTGTCCTACACTATTAAACACACTGTCCTTTAAAACCCAACACACTGTCCTTTAATACCCAACACACTGTCTTACACTATTAAACACACTGTCCTTTAATACCCAACACACTGTCCTTTAATACTCAACACACCATCCTACACTATTAAACACACTGTCCTTTAATACCCAACACACTCTCCTTTGATACCCAACACACTGTACTATACTATCAAACACACTGTCCTTTAATACCCAACACACTGTCCTACACTATTAAACACACTGTCCTTTAATACCCAACACACTGTCCTTTAATACTCAACACACTGTCCTGCACTATTAAACACCTTTAATACTCAACACACTGTCCTACATTATTAAACACACTGTCCTTTAATACTCAACACATTGTCCTACACTATTAAACACACTGTCCTTTAATACCCAACACACTGTCCTTTAATACTCAACACACTGTCCTACACTATTAAACACACTCTCCTTTAATACTCAACACACTGTCCTACACTATTAAACACACTGTCCTTTAATACCCAATACACTGTCCTATACTATCAAACACACTGTCCTTTAATACTCAACACACTGTCCTACACTATTAAACACCTTTAATACTCAACACTGTCCACCACTATTAAACACACTGTCATTTAATACTCAACACACTGTCATATACTATCAAACACACTGTCCTTTAATACCCAACACACTATGCTTTAATACTCAACACACTGTCCTTTAATACTCAACACACTGTCCTACACTATTAAACACACTGTCCTTTAATACCCAACACACTGTCCTACACTATTAAACACACTCTCCTTTAATACCCAACACACTGTCCTACACTATTAAACACACTCTCCTTTAATACTCAACACACTGTCCTTTAATCCCCAACACACTCTCTTACACTATTAATCACACTCTCCTTTAATACTCAACACACTGTCCTACACGATTAAACACACTGTCCTTTAATACCCAACACACTGTCCTATACTATCAAACACACTCTCCTTTGATACCCAACACACTGTCCTATACTATCAAACACACTGTCCTTTAAAACTCAACACACTGTCCTACACTATTAAACACACTGTCCTTTAATACTCAACACACTGTCCTATACTATCAAACACACTGCCCTTTAATACTCAACACACTGTCCTACACTATTAAACACACTGTCCTTTAATACTCAACACACTGCCCTACACTATTTAACACACTGTCCTTTAATACTCAACACACTGTCCTACACTATTAAACACATTGTCCTTTAATACTCAACACACTGTCTTACACTATTAAAAACACTGTCCTTTAATACCCAACACACTGTCCTTTAATACTCAACACACCGTCCAACACTATTAAACACACTGTCCTTTAATACCCAACACACTCTCCTTTGATACCCAACACACTGTCCTATACTATCAAACACTGTCCTTTAATTCTCAACACACTGTCCTATACTATTAAACATGCTGTCCTTTAATACTCAACTTATTGTCCTACACTATTAAACACATTGTCCTTTAATACTCAACACATTGTCCTATACTATTAAACACACTGTGCCTTAATACCCAACACACTGTCCTACACTTTTAAACACACTGTCCTTTAATACCCAACACACTGTCCTACACTATTAAACACACTGTCCCTTAATACCCAACACACTGTCCTACACTATTAAACACACTGTCCTTTAATACTCAACACGCTGTCCTACACTATTAAACACACTGTCCTTTAATACTCAACACGCTGTCCTACACTATCAAACACACTGTCCTTTAATACTCAACACGCTGTCCTATACTATCAAACACACTGTCCTTTAATACCGAAAACACTGTCCTATACTATCAAACACACTGTCCTACACTATCAAACACACTGTCCCTTAATACCCAACACACTGTCCTACACTATTAAACACACTGTCCTTTAATAATCAACACGCTGTCCTATACTATCAAACACACTGTCCTTTAATACCCAAAACACTGTCCTATACTATCAAACACACTGTCCGTTAATACCCAACACGCTGTCCTATACTATCAAACACACTGTCCTTTAAAAATCCAGTTTACCATCCTTTATCATTATTATGTCCTGCACTTTTAAACCTTCCTGGAATAAAAGTTGATCTTTAATTAAAGAGGACGGTAGTTCTTCATTAAGAATCTCAAGTTTCAACACTTTCTTTCATGATCAACTATATGAAACCCCTCTGAGATAAATCCCAGTCTTACCACAGGCGCGTGCCTGACCCGCGCGCGTTGAGTTTGTTTGCGGAACGCTGAACTCGTTGCCGTGGTAACCGGGTGACGCGTCAAACCAGACACACATAATAAACAATGCGCGGGGACTCAAAGAGATCAAACGCTTTTGTTTATGTTTTGGACAATGACATCAGTTAAGCTGTAAAAAAAAGCTGGGTTTAATTGAACTGAAGACCACCACTCACACACACACACACACACACACGCACAGGTTCAGCATAAGTTCAGCAAAAAAAAAATTATTTTTTAAAAATATAATTTTTTCTTTTTATTTTACATAATTTTTATTTTTTTCACTTTATTTTAACTTTTTTACTCACTCTTCACCCTTGGAACATGGGAAATAAAAATAATGGGGGATTCACATTTTATTTGTGAGCATGTTAAGCAGTCAAATGTAACGCTAAGGTCCCTGAAAGTTACTTATTTATTTAAACTTCCATATATATTTAAGCTTGTTAAGGAAAATCAAAGATTGATAGCGCTCCCTACACCTTTGGGATAAATTGGACTGGAGTTTTGGATCCTGAATGAGTCCAACGTCAGTTACTGATTTCATTAAACTGTCCTGGCTGAACGCAATCAAACCCTCACCAAAATGTCCTGGCATCTTGTAGCCTTTCCAGATGAGTAGAGGGTGCAGGAAGTTGGGGCAAACTCCAATTCCCCTTGACTATAGAGAGTTGGATGCACAGTGGTCTAAAAACTTTTCGGTTCTTACTGCAAGCACGTCCACAAAAAATTTTGTTTACCTATAACATTAATTTCCAGTAGGTTCCCTACAGCAATGTACAGCACATCAGCAAGGACTGACATTGCCACAGGATCACATTTGTGTCTCATTGGGGCCTTGACAACACTTATGAATTATTAAAGGTATAAAGCACAATACCCAGCCCTGCCTTTAGGCCGCAGTGTTTAGCCATCGCTTCAACGCATCCTGACTGCAGCAGGCAGAAGCCACTTCTGTAATACTTTAGCTTCGTCCTTTGGAGCCCCAAGCTCCATTTTTTTCCTGTCTGCATATTCAATTTGCATTCTCTAATGCTGTTGTTTGCCTTTCGGATGCCTGGAGCTGCATGTAAACACTCCCCTCCCTGTGTATATGCATGCATCTATGCGACACAGGTCATGGATCAACGCGTGCAACAGCCGTCAGGGTGGAGGAGGACAAGAGCTCTTAACCCCCCGCATGCATTGTCGTCTTGTCTCCCTGCTTGACACACACATACACACACACACATTTGCACAAGACCATCCATCAGGCCTCATATGAGCACAGAATCTTGGCAATGGGAGGCAAATGAAAAATCATAGACAAAGAAATTGCCAAGTAAAATGGTCTTGCTGCAGTTTGATGAGGAGTCAGACTGTACCTGAATGATGGGGGTATTGAAGGAACCTTCACTACCAACACAAACACAGATATCGAGGAGTCACATCCTTCCTATGCTTTATATGTTTTTGGAAAGTGTAAGAAAAGCCATTATCTCTAGTACTCTGTTTGGTATTTATCCTTGTATATATTTTGTTTTGTATTAATGTCAGTTTAGCCTCCTTTAATTGATAAAAGGCTCATTATCAACATTTTGGCCTAAAGCCAGGGTTGGGCATTGTGATTTATGCCTTTAATTGTTACATAAGCATCGTAATAGCCTCAGTATAATTCAATTCAAGCCCAATTGCTCATGAAAATGCTAAGTGTTTTTTTTTTTTGTTTGTTTTTTTTAATATGAGAAGAAGTGAAGAAAGTGCAGAGGTGAAAGGGTAGAACTGTTTGGGAAGATTATTCCCTAAGAAGGTTAGGGTTAGATTTAGGATTTGAATTTGCTTTAGATTTTGGGCCAGTTTTAGCTTAAACTTAGGGTGTTGGTGGTCTAGTGGTAGGATACTTGCCTATGGATCTATGGCTCAAGAGGTCCCAGGTTCGAATCCCACCTCTAGCACTACCACCACTGGGTCCCCGGGGGGACTGTCCCTGTAATTAGGACATTGAAGTCGCTCTGGATAAGAGCTGCTAAATGCCGTAAATGTAAATGTAAGTGTTCAGAAAAGCAATAGCTAAAAAAAGATTTGGAAGGTTTCCTTGAGGCCCTTGAGTAAGGTACCGTCCCCATCACTGTTCCTCGGGGACTTTAAATAGCTGCCCCCTGCTGCACGGTGTGTATGGGTGAAATGCAGAGGAAGCATTTTGTTGTGGTTCACTGTGTGCTGTGATGTGTTTCACAATGACATTTTGTCACTTTCACTTTTAAGCCGCAATTTTGCTACTTTACTTTAGAACTGTAAGCTGACGTGTCTCACACCTTAGATGTTTCTGTCTGTTTGATGCCATGTTGTACCGCAATTCATTAAAATGTCTGCAAAATGTGCACTAAATTAATTGAAAAAATGGTACAGTATAATATACTTTACATATTATAATATAAACCAATTCATTGATCTGTGTAAGACAGATACCAACAAGGGTGAAAGGGAAGGTTTACAGGATGATAGCGAGACCAGCTATGTCATATGGGTTTGAAAATGGTGGCAATGAAGCTAGAGGTGGCAGAAATAAAGATGCTGAGATGTGCATTGGCAGTGGGAGTGACATGAATGGACAGGGACAGGAACGAGTATATAAGAGGGACAGCTTGGGTTGGACTATTGCAAGAGAACATCAGAGTGACTTTGGTTTGGACGTGTACAGAGGAGAGATGAGGATTATATCAGGAGAAAGATGTTGAGGATGAAGCTTTCAGACAAGAGGAAAAGAAGAAGCAGTAAGAGGAGGTTTATGGATGTGGTGAGAGAGGACATGCAGGCAGTTGGTTTGAAGGAGGAAGATGCAGAGGACAGGAAGAAATGGAAACTGAGGAATTACTCTGGCGACCCCTAATCGGGAGCAGCCGAAAGGAGAAGAAGAAAAATTCAGCACCAATTCATAAAACAAACCTCAAATCTCATTTTGGTCTGTGAAAACCGTAGTCAAACAGCAGCCTCCGGAGCATCTTTTTCATTATTATTTCCGCTGTATTGTGTCTTGTAGTCACTTTATTTTTTCCAAGTGTTTCATGAAAAGGACTGCTCTTGACAAAAATCCCATTTGATGATATGACTGAATAAGCAGTACCTACAAATGGCATGTCAGCTTTTGGCAACAAAAGGAAAAGTCCAGACCTTTAGGCCCCGATTCTTTTGAGCTTAAATTCAGATGCTGTTTGGCAGGGTGTGTAAAGGATTGCTTTCATGTCCTGGTAAAGCCCATATATCTTTCTGGAGCTTTAGAGTACATTTCCTAAATACTTCATTATATCCAGATTGACTCTGATTAGGACATGGCTCTAACATAACTCTCAATTTGTAGCAAAAATGGGTTCTAATGATAGCTTCATTGACCATTTTCAAATCCAAAGTGAAAGGTTGGCTTGTGCCAGAAAATCAGTTATCCTTTGGCATTTGGCCACGACAGCAAAGGCAGCAGTGAAGTGCTATTTCTCTTGTTCAAAACCTTGTAAAGTGGGACAATGACTTAATATTTAATGAAAAATCTCAGAGTATTAACAGGCTGAATGCATATTACTGCATATGCATTCAGCCTGTTATCGCCCACTCATTATTAAAAAAACAATGAACATTTAAAATCCAAATAAGAAACGCTGATTGGCTCTGTTTGGCTTCTAAATGTGGATTATGTCAATCTTGATACAATGTGATTTAATACAAAGAAGCCCATATTTAATAATAAGCGATAATGAAGTGTTGTGAAGAAATATTCTGATGTATTTATCTTATCTCAGCTTTTTGGAGATTTAATTAATCTTGGTGCCATTGTGCTGCACAACTAATGCTTTTCTAGCAGTTGATCGCTTGTTTTGATACCCAACACATTTCAGCTAACATTGATTGGCGGGCCCACTATTTTCAGATCTCTGGGTTTTATTTATTTATCATTTTGAGCTGAAGACTGAAGAGATGTGGTTTAATATTTCAAACACGATGATAGTCGGCAATTTATTCATGGACCGATGATGTACACTCTTCCGACATCTATCAAAATGCCTGCCAGAGCAATTTCTATCTCAAAGCCCACCCCAAGCCTGATGCTTTAGCCGGTGCATGCGAATGGTGGCTGGTGTCGAGCCCTGACCTTTCAATGGTGAGGTTGGTTCTCCAGGCTCTTTCAAATGCCGTTGTGAAGACGATAACGGGCAGATCAGGGCATTGCCAGAAGGTGTGCTTACTGATGTGAAACCCTGTGTGCATGTGTGTGTTCATGAATCTGTTAAGTCACCAGCAAAGATCTGCCTCTCATAAGAAGGTCACTGTATATTTGAACTCGGCCGTACGGTTAGTTTGCATGTTGTTGCTTGACGACAAGAGTCATGTGTTCTTGTGTGATCCAGGTTCAGGTTTTCAGTTGCCATGTTAAGAGTTCCTCTGTTTTCGCATGTGCTGGGCATTGATCTGGTCAGATGTACAATGAAAGTTTGGACGTCTACAAGGAGTGTTTTCGTGTTATTTTGTATCATAGTGTATGCAAATGATTTCACAATGATTGGACCATAGAAGTCAACTTCCGCCTCTTTATGGTCACAATCCAAAATAGCTTCCATGATCATGTTGTACATGTATACAGTTTGCCATGGTACTTGGAGCCTGATTGGAAAGGAAAGCAGTTACATCATTGCAGGGCAGATATTTGAAAGTTAAATCAAACTAAGCTTAAAGATGGCTGGTTTAATGAGAAATCCTGCTTCATGAGAAAAGCTTCTGGTCCACGTTGACCATTATTATCACAGACCAACTCACTCTATTGCTATAACGTACCAAGCCTTGGAATGTATCACCTATATGGTGGACAAATATCACTTAGTTTAAAAGTAGACATTTAATGTGATCAAGTGCTTGTTGGAAGGTTGTATATACCAGAATGATAGCTTGTAACTGCCCTCGTTGGACAAATGGGCATGATGTTTATTAAAGAATGAAGACTCAACTTCGAAAATTACACCGTTTAGCAGTTTTCATTTTCTCCATTACTGGAGCTCATTATCTTGCTTTTAGCACAGGTTTCATAGGAAAGTCATAATATCTGGTAATGTAAGTGGCTGTTATTCTGGGCTATTGCTTAATTTAAAGGAATTTTAGCTTCTCGAGATGGGTTTTCTTCCATGAGATGGGCCTCTGGTCCAGCTTAAGTGCTAATGTTGCTAGTAATGAATTAAAGTAAATTGCCGGGATTTCAAGTTTCTATTCGTTTCAGCAATGTCACTATTTATGGTGGTCATTTTATGGCATTATCGCACTAAAATTACAAAGTCAATGGAGCTCATAGGGAAGTTTTAGGTACTTACATCATCCACATTTCCTGGTTGTTGCTTTTTTCATATTTAGCTCTACTTTGTTGATGACATTGAATAATTCCAAAAACTGATCAATATTTAATCTGAATTAACCTAATCATGAATAGTATAGTAGGGCAGCACGATGGCACAGTGTGTAGTCCTGGGTTTGATTCCCAAGTTGGATGGTCCAGGTCCTTTCTGTGTTCTTCCTGTTCTGTGTGTGTTTCCTCTTGGTGCTCCGGTTTCCTTCCACCATCCAAATACATGCAGGTCAGGTGGATAGGAGATGCCCCCTAGGTGTGTGTGGGAGTGTGTTTGTGTGTCTGCTCTATGATGGACTGGTGACCTGTCCAGGGTGTGTCCCTGTCTTCGCCCTGTGAGAGCTGGGAAAGACTCCAGCCCCGGCCCACGCCCAAAATTAGGTAAGTAGCTCAGAAAATGAGTGAAATTAATATTACCGTGGGAAATCTTGCACACTATCAACCCTTCCTTGAAAAACATCCCCTTATCTCTTTTTTCCCAGGCCCGGGGAAAGAACAGGTAGAGAACTTTTGGAGAAGTTCAAGAGTAATGCAAAGTGAAAGAGTATTAAAAGTCGGCCTGGAATCCAACCAAAAAGAAAGAATGAGTTTAGCTAAGTCAGAGTTCAGGACACCTCCATTGTTTTTTGTGCCCTGAGTTTTTCTTTTCTATAAAGGCCTCAGGCATTTCTTAAAGCCCTCAGACCTCAGGCAAACCTGAAAGAGATCAGAGGTTCACTCAAGATTATTTAGCATGAATGACTGTAGAGGAGACTATCTGCTGCAAGCTTTGAGGCAGTGAAGTCGAAATCTTGCCTAAAAGGTTCTCGGTTCTGAATGTTTTTATTTTATTCATATGCTTTTCAGTGTTCGCTCGATCAACAGCACTTTTGGTTCACTTGGTATCAAGACCCAAGATGTTTGTGGGTGGAAAGTGATGTGTTACTGGGGTAACCAAACGACACTGGGGTAACCTAATGCTCCGGCTAATAGAAAATCCATTATAGCTCCTCACTTGAGGCCGAACGTTTACCTGCATGTTTTCTTGGTCCGGCTCCACGGTGGGCCTTGCCGAACCAAAAGGCCAATTATGTTTCTAAAGGCCTGTATTTGCAACCAGCTCGCTGGCAGAACACTTAATTAAAGCATCTGCTTTCATTTTCTCTTTTTTCATCACTCTCTACTGCAGCCCCATTCCCTATTCCTCACAGGTCCGCTCCTCCACTTTAATGATACTGTAATTGAGCATTATTCTCCGAGCCGCGAGCAGGTA
>CM029387.1:5039518-5042018 GCA_017165825.1 Hepsetus odoe
TTATTCACGCCGCTGTTTCTTCATCACTCATTTCCTCTTTCGTTCTAGACTTGTTGACACTTCATTATTTCACCGTGCCTTTCACACCCTACCTCATGAGCAGGCTGTTAGTAGGCGTTAGCGTGATTAAAGTAAATTGAATGTTAATTTCTGCCTCATTGTGGGCTCACGTTGCATAAAGCATATTTTGCCCTCTGCCTGAATGTGTGAGAGAGTGTATTATCATTATTCCGGGGTGGATGGGGCAAAAGCACAGACAGCTATGGATCCACAGGATTTTCAGAAGACAAATGAATACATGATGCGCTGCTACATAATAGCCGAGCAGTCCTGTCCCCAAGGGCTCCTGTGTGCGTGTGTATTTGTGAGTCTTTTCTTGAGTAAGGCTTTTCACTTTTATACTCTCATTTCGAGCCACTGTGTCCATTCTTCATTTATTCCAAAGCCGCCTGCTGTTGCCAGAGCTTCAGTCACTTGCTACTTCTTTTCTATTAACCCTGCATGGTCAGATGATCAAATTGGTGTTTATAAAGCTTGCAGAGGAAACATCTTAACCCAACAAGCAAATGAATAAACAGTCATAAACTAGGGAAACGGGTAAATGCTGTCAACTTTACACTGCTTGAGGCCTTTTCTAACATTATTGTACAAACTGAACACGCCTTGCTGAGGTGTGTCTTGGGTCTGTGCTCATTTCTTCATATTTTTGTTCCAAGGATTCAGACCTTCTTGTATTTGAATATGTTTTTGAAGAACAGTTCTCCAGATCTTCCTGAAGGACAGTGTTGTTGTCTCTCATTTTCAGTCCAGTCTCTGTACTTGAGCAGTTCTCCAGATCTTCCTGAAGGACAGTGTTGTTGTCTCTCATTTTCAGTCCAGTCTCTGTTCCTGAGCAGTTCTCCAGATCTTCTTGAAGGACAGTGTTGTTGTCTCTCATTTTCAGTCCAGTCTCTGTGCCTGAGCAGTTTGATTACTTGGTTAATCCACACAGTGATCTACGTCAGAACCTTCAGGCAGAACAAAGTGTCTAACTGAAGACATGAAGCAGTGAAGAAACAGGTGCAGATGATTCCAGATGATCAGGGGATTCGTTATCTGCTGATGCTGGATGCAGAGTGGTTGGAACCCCTTTATCTAGAACCTTGTATCTTTAGACACTTTGTAGGCTAAAACATTTGTTTCACATTTCTTTCATGGAATCTACTCAATATGCCAAAGAAAACCCTTTAACAGACATAAAGTAGTAGTTTGTACCAACAAGGTGATTCCCGGTAAAACAGAAAGACATGAGGTGTTCTGAACATCTAGTGTTCCTTATTTCACATTTACCACTTATCTACATGTATCTGCTCACAGGTTCTGGGTTTGATTCATGCACACCATGGAGATGCTAACCTTCCTCATAGGCGTGACTGTGTGTGTGAGTGTATTTGCCTAGCAATGGACTGGCAACCTGGTGAGGGTGTTTCTCCACCTGCTGCCCTATGATGCTGTGATGGACTCCTGCACAATACATCTGAAATATGTCTATGAATTTAAAGGATTTAGGAGTAACATTAAATATTCTTGTTTGCAAAAAGGAAATACATTTTTATTCATTTCCAGTGTGAAGTAGAGTTTATTGCAATCTTGTTAACCAACAGTATGACATACGTGCAGTGAATTCAGGATGAGGTCTGTAGAACAGACCTACTCGGGCGGCTCCATAGCTAGAAAGGAACATCTACAGGTATCCCTTCCAGCCAGCCAGTATCGCTAATTAGCTTCTGTCTTGGATGAGGAGAAGAGCTCATTAGTGAAATCAGGTGCTGTGGTGGAGGTTCGGAACAAATGCCTGTAGACTCGGCCACCTTCAACAAGTCTGAAGAAACCATAAGATGCCAGAAAGGCACTGCTAGATTTGAGTAAACTCTTAGAAGTCTAGTGTTTCCATTAATGTTTGCCTATAAAGCCACCTTAATTACATAAACGTTCAATGTAATAACATTGTTGATTACATAGACGTGAGATTTAATACATTAATGTCTGATTTTCATGGTGTGTCAACAAGTTTGAGTCTACACTCCCACTTTAATGAGAGGAAATATCACTGTAGACTTTGTTGAAGTTCTAGATATGTGGACCTGTAGGGCTTCCCCTTAGAGATCATCGACTTTAATTATTAACAAAGTAAGTGATTATTATGAACATTAGGGTGGGGTTTAGTTTGAAGTTTGGGCTTGAAATTAAGGTTAGGGTTATGTTAAAAAGATTCTATTACATTCGTTTAAGGTTCAGTTGCAGTTAATATATTCGGCTTAGCCCTAAGTGTGCTGTGGATCAAAATCCATCATGGTACATCCAACAATGAAGACAGCAGGATTCACCTTTTTAATGTACTGAAAGAGAGCAGATATAAAAGGTACTGAGCTTACTCTGGAGTGCTATTTATTATGTCTATGGGCTTGACCCTTCATTACGTAATTCCACTGCAGGATATTTTTAAGGCAGACTAATTTCG
>CM029387.1:5047018-5119518 GCA_017165825.1 Hepsetus odoe
AATACATCACACTCAATACATCACACTCAATACATCCCTTTCTCCCTCTGTTCTTTGTTTGACACTGTTACACCAGTTATTTCTTCTTACATCAGTCGCATGATATGCACCAATAGTTGTGCCAAGGGATTGTCTTTTCTGTCATCTTCCATTTAGGTTGAAACTGATTAAAACATGCCTACGTTTAAACACTGAGAAGATGCGCAATGGTGCAAAATAAAAATCTTCAAGAATTCCCCTCAAAAGTCAGGTGCAAGGGAAAGTGATTATTTGTGATCGTGAAACATGGCACAGCACACAGTGAACCACAATGACCTCTGGTTTTCACCCATTCACACCGTGCAGGTAGATCCAGCACCCGGGGAGCAGTGATGGTGACGGTACCTTGCTCAAGGGCACCTCTGGGTAACCTACTGGTCTGCAATACGAACCCGAGTACAGGTATTAATGTCAGCATTTATACTTTGTCACGCCCCTTCTCTGCTCTTGGTTGTTTAATGAAAAGTTTAATGAAAGTAAATTGCAAGCAGTTTTTTGTAAAATTGCCAAAGTTACTACAAGAAAAAGTAAACGTAATCGCATGCATGTTTAATGCAAAGAAATTGTTACTCTAACTGCTTCCTTACTTCATATAAAAGCCTCTAAAAATGTTGATCAAATCGCAGAAGATGACTGTTCAGAGGCAAATCGCAGCTGTTCTACTCTTCCATTATTTCCATTATTTCCCAGTTAAAAATGGAAATAATGGCAGAATAGAAGAGTTATATTCCACACTCTTAAAGAGCAAACCAGACTTTATTACTCAGGCTAATAAATGCAAGTCTATTGGCTATTTTCTTTGTAAAATACCACATAGATGCTCCTTCCAAGCCTTAGCTGTGACCAAGCCCATATCTCTGGGGCTTTCAGATGTCCAGCTATGAGATATTACAGGTATTGCAACAGGATTGAATTTCCTCTTCAATCTTAGGGATGGAATTGAGGAGAGATAGGCGAGAGTATAGACCGCTGTGTGTGGCGGTGTGTGTGGTTTGCCTGTGTGTGATGTGACAGCGCAAGAACCTGGCTGGGTGTTATCAGGGGCAGACCATGCAAGGCCATGATGGCGTGGGGGACATGGAGGAAGAAAGGAACAGGGGGAGAAGGGAGGACAAGTGTGTGTGTGGGGGATGAAGAATAGAAAGAGATGGAGGTTTTTTTATTGATAAGCCTGCGAGGACGACAGATCGGAAGTGGTCTGCAGTAAACCCCCCCATGACTGTCCCTCTGGGGGACACATTGTGTCCACCATCTGTTCCAGTACTTCCATCAGAGAGATGGGGACAGAGGCAGAGAGAGACGAGGGGAGAGAAAGCATATGGGGTCGAGAGAGATAAGGAGCAATGTGTGTGTGTGTGTGTGTGTGTGTGTATACATAGACAGACAGAAGAAAGACAAATGAGGGGAGAGAAAAGGAAGTGATGGAAGGAAGGGGGAAACATGAACACAGGAAAGTTGGGCGTGAGGGAGTTGGCTGATGCAGAAAACGAAATGAAATGTCATGCAATGTGTCTGTAGTTTGCAGGATAATTAGAAGTCAATTTGAACTCAAATGTCTTCCTCGAGTCCTGATGAAGATAATAATGCTGAGTCGTGGACTGAGCATGCACACACAGTTATGAGAACAGCTCAGTTTCGGCTTGCTGGGAATTGTGAGCACGTGGGTGTAAGTGTGTGTGCGAGTGCAGACAAAGGTGTGTGTGTGTGACAGGCTGGTTAGTGCTCGCAGGTCGATGCTCGAAAGCAGTGGTGTCCCGCAGATCGCCCGCTGTGCTACAACTCATTCATATGCGCTACTTAATAGGCTTCCTGGCTAATGAAGAGAGCGCCAATTAACGAGGATCGGCTTCTAAACGTGTGTGGAGGCATGCTGTTCTACTGCAAACCCTTCTTTTCGACCATTACGAAAGAACAAGGGAAGTTTGAGTGTACTGCACTTCTTTCTAACAAACAGCTTCTCGCTTCCTGTTTATTGCTCTACAAATGTCATGAAATTGGCTGCTGGGCCCAAATAGTGCACCACAGCCGTGTCCAATGACTATCTATCTATCTATCTATCTATCTATCTATCTATCTATCTATCTATCCATCCATCCATCTATATACATATATATGTATGTGTGTGTGTGTTTGTATGTGTGTGTGTAAAATAAGACACAACCTTTGTACATGCAGTTAGTAACATAAAAATGTGTGGTTTGGTGGTTTGGGACGCAGCCCGTCTGCTCTGTTCGTTGGTGCTTTTGCTGCTCCCAGATCTTGTGTTTTTAAGATTTTACTGAAAGAGTTACATTTACAAAGTGAATAGAATGTTACTTTCATGCTGTAGCACACTTCGCATCTTAAAAGCTGAGCTGGCAATAAATGAAAATATGGCACTGAGCCAATACATCCTGGTAGATACCTGCAACTTGCATAGCACTGTTTATTTTTTATCATTTTGTTTTTTTATGAAGATTCACACATTAATAGATTTCTCCTTCAAACACTAGT
Organism: Hepsetus odoe; assembly: GCA_017165825.1. Lineage (NCBI taxonomy): Eukaryota > Metazoa > Chordata > Actinopteri > Characiformes > Hepsetidae > Hepsetus > Hepsetus odoe. Next base: position 5,049,551 of record CM029387.1, read on the forward strand.
ATGTTATGCCAGCTGAAGTTCTTATTATGATTACAATAAAGTGCATGAAGTCTTCTTGCAGCCAGAAGGGTTTCAGGCATGGATCTTTCCTCTCCTGCACTTTTTGAGCTTTAAAGATCTGAAGCCCCACTCCAAAGACTCTCCCCGTCTGTAGTGTGTTTGTATGGAGGGTCTGATAAACTCAGATCTAACACTTTGTTAGTTTGGGAGAAGTTTTCAGCAAACTGACCTGACAATTGTTTTACACCAGACGACCTTCCTGATGTAACGCTCCCCTTTTTCAGGGCTTGGGACCTGCATGGAGGAATACATGGCTTTCTGCATCCCTATTGGCTGGGCTTGAAAGAGGAAGATGAAGAGAACAGGAAACATTAGCTCATTTATCCACATTCATTCATTCATTCATTCATTTATACTAGTGGTGAGGGAGTTGCCCCCGCATCGGAAGATTGTGGGTTTGATTCCCTCACAAGTAGGTTGCCCTGAGGTACCCTTGAGCAAGGTACCGTTCCCGTCACTGCTCCCCGGGCACTTTCAATAGCTGCCCACTGCTGCACGGTGTTTGAGTGCATGGGTTAAATGCAGAGGTCCAATTTCGCTATGGTTCACGTGTGCTGTGCTGTGACCTCGCAATGACAAGTTTTCACTTTATTAACGGATTCATTTATTAATTGATTCATTCCTTCCTTTGTTTACACCAGAAACAATAATGCATCAGACACTCCTCACATCCCACACACATACACATTTCAAGATGGTTTATTACAGAGGAGTGATGCACAGGCCGTTTGTTTTATTTTTAATAAGTTATTATTATTATTGTTGTTTTTATAATATCATTGTTATTATTATTTTTGTTTTTGTTGTTGTTGTTAAAATTAACTCTTGTTGGAGAGAAACGGGCCTCTAGACACACACACACACACACACGCGAGTAGAGGGAGGCGCACTATTTCGGCCGCTTGGCGGCGCCGTTCCCCTTTAAATCCCTCCGCCGGCAGCGGGCCGACTACAAGTTTTTGTTTTGAATAACAATGCGCCCGGAGGGGCGGGGCTTAGCTTTTCGGCTCTCCCTCTCTGATTGGCTGGGAGGTGCGGTGGGGGCGGGGCCAGTCGGCTCGCGTTCTGCAGGGAGGCTGAGACTGTCAGACTGTGTTTCTCTCTCACACACACACATTCATACACACACACACACACACACACACACACTCACTCACGGGGCTTCACCTGCGATGTGACAGGACGAGCCGAAGGCGGATTTAGTTGTGATTTTTCCACGAGAGGCGGACGCCATGGCCGCGGATGTGCTAACGGTTCTCCTGTGGGCCGTTACGGCCGTTAGGGCGATGGAAGGTAACGTTAACGGTCGCTGGATAATGTGCTTCTGTAAAACACGAGAAAGAAAGAAAGAGAGGGAGAATGAGAGGAAAAAAAAAAGACGCTCCCGGTTGTTGGAATAACTTGTTTTGCTTCACGGCTGGGGAACTTTATTTCGCGGCGGAATTGTCTCACGTGAAGTTGCGCCTCCCCGGTTCTGCGGGACTTGTGTGCGTGGAAAGGAGCGCGCGCGCGCGCGTGTGTGCAGTATGTGTGTGTGTGTGTGTGTGTGTGTGTGTGTGTATGTGTGTGCGTGTGTGTGTGTGTGTGTGGTGTGTGGTGTGTGGTGTGTGTGTGGTGTGTGGTGTGTGTGTGGTGTGCACCTTTGCTCAGGGCGGATCGTTCCGCGCTCTAAGTGACAGGTAGCTGTGAAAGTGACCGGACCTAGTTTCTGTGTGTAAAGGTTTGTTCAGGTGAGACAGTGTTTTTTTGGGGGGGGTGCTCTGGTGAATCTGAAGACGGATCAGCTCAGCAGTCTGGTCCGGTCACACCAGAGCAGAAAGGAGGAGAAAAAGAGGAGAGAAATCAGCCGCCCTGTCTGGGGTTTGACAGATGGAGGTGGACTGCATGGCGCTGCGCTGCCAGGATTCAGTCAGTGGAAAAGAAAGGCTGAAAAAGGAGGGGGGGGGGGGGTGATGGAGAGAGATAGGTAGATAGAATGTGATGGAGAAAGAGAGGAAAGGTGATGGAGACGGAGAGTATGATGGAAGGATAGGATGATGGAGAGAGTTTGAGAGAAAGAGAGAGAGCAAAGCCAAAGAGAGGGTGATGGAGGGAGACAGAGAGCGTGAGAGAAAGAAAGAGAGAGAGAGTGTGAGACAGAGAGAGAGAAAGGCAGAGAGAGAGAGAGGAGAGCAAAGCCATGCAGAGGGTGATGAAGAGAGGGAGAGCAAGACAGAGAGGAAGAAGGAAAGTGAGGAAGAAAGTAAGAGAAGGAGCGAGAGATTGAGAGGGAAAGGTAGAGAGCAGACGAACAGAAAGAGCAAGAGCGAAAGAGGGAGTAAAAGAGAGAGGGAAGCAAAGTAGGGAGGGTGATGGAGGAGGGAGATGGAGAGAAATGATGAGGGTTTGTCTTTTTTTCTCTTCCATCCTCACTTGCTTTCATTTTTACTTTCCTCTTTTTCTCTTGCTCTGACTTGCTCTTACCTATGTTCCTATTTCTTCTCTCACCCCCCCTTTCCCTCCCTCTCCCTCTCTCTTTTTCTCTCTTTCTCTCTCCCTCTTTCTCACTCTCTCGTTTTAGCTTTCTCTCGCTCTCTCTTGCACTAGCTTTCTCTCTCATCATCACCCTCTCTCTGGCTTTGATCTCTCCCTATCTGTCTGCACCCCCCTTAACATCTCACTCCATCACTCTCATCCTCTCTCTCTCTCTCCATCTCTCTCTTCCTCTTTCTATCATACACTATGGCTTTGCTCCACTCCTCTCTCTCTCTCTCTCTCGCTCTCTCTGTCTCTCTCTAGCTCTCTCTCTCGCTCTCTCTGTCTCTCTCTCTCTCCTTCTGTTTGTCCCTCCCTTCTTTCTACCACTCCCTCTGAGCCTCCCAGGCGCTCTCTTCCTCTTTCTCTCCTTCACCGGTGATGTACACTTCCACTTAACCTCACCCTGACCTGAAAATACCTACTCTTCCTTTTTTTCTGTAAACATTGTGCCTTCCTCTTTTTATTCTTACTTCCCTGGTGAATAAAGTGGCGCGGGAGGAAGGATGAAGTCAGACGAGCTGGAGAAAGTCAGACTGTGTAATTGATAACAGCCCGTAAAGTGATGGGGATCGTTTAGTGGGCCGAACGGTGGCTGACCACAGCAGATGGACCGGGCAGGGCGGCTGAGTGAATCTCACTTTCGGTGGCTAATTGAAAGGGAATTGGCCTTTGGGTGGTTAAAAGGGTTCACTGCAGTGTGTGCGCGCACGCGTGTGTGTGCTCGCGCGTGTGCGTGAGTGTGTGTGGGCATCAGCTTTGCTCTCTGTGTCACAAGGATCAAATTATGCGCCCTTAATCACTGAATCATCCCAGTGATCACAAACAGTGTGTCAAAAATCAGGGAGAGAGGGAGGGAAAGAGAGGGAGAGCGAGAGAGAGAAAAGAGGGACCATCTGTGGTATGGAGAGCTTATGCCATTTAGTCCTCCCTCCCCTTGCCAGTGGACAGGCAAAGTGCCCTCAGAATAGATCTGGCGATCTTCAGATCAGCAGCACTGGCCATTAATACCGCACATGAATTATGAATGATTCATTTGGCATTGCAGTTGCGCAAGGTCCTGTTAATCCATGAATAATTGCCCGAAGATGAGGTATTAATAGCAGGTGTCCTCACATCCCTCTCGCTGGTCCCTGTTTTTAGGTTTATTTACGTGTTTATTCATTCATTTGAAGTTCTTCGCCACTGTTGAGCATGGCTGTGGCCGTGAGTTGGCTCAATGCGGAAACCGATATAAATCACAAATCCAACAAATAAACATCAGCGAAGTTCTCATCAGCATCAACAAGTTCAAATAAACTCAAATCTAATGTTGCACAGATTGTAAACTGGCGGTCTGCCACATTCCCTTTAACAAATACCTCATTAAATATCTCCTTTAAATCATTTTCCTATCTAAACATCTGTTTGTAAAGCCATTTGCACCCCGTTCTGACTTGATTTGTCGAATATTTCAGGATCTCCAGCTTCTAAAATAGATCTGAATATTTTAAATTTGACCTCAGTGGTTGAAAAACTTAACCCAGGCTTTGTTAAACTAACTCCCTGACTATGTTAACCAGTTCTAGAGGACTAACCAAGGCTGCTAACCTCAGTTAAACTGGGCTAAACTGCAGGAGCCCAGCGCTCTGCCTCTGAGATCACGTGTGTGAGTTTTTCTTTGAGGACTTTGAGGAATAAACACGGGCGCCCGATGTTTTTGTCTTGTGAGAGCGAAAGGTTCCTGGTCGTCAAGGACCAGTAAGACAAAATAACATTCAAATACTGTAGATGGATTTCAAGTTGAGTTAGAAAAGCAAGAGAGAGAGAGAACGAGAGATGGAGAGAGAGAGGATGATGGAGAGAGGGGAAGCTGGCAGGCCAGACTTCGATATGAAGCATTTTTAAAGACCTTCTGCAACCGAGCTTCTAAAACTGTTCACCTTTTTAAATCTTTTTGTAAGTGAAAACAAGGAAACATTTCGAACACCGTCCATGATTTTTGGCCACACAGTGCTGTGTGTCTTTTATGCATGAAATCGGCACAGAACTGGGCAAAATAGTCTTTCTCCGAGAGCTAATGTGAACAATCCGAACCTCTCTGAACTTGGAAAGAGTGAGAAAACTGACCGGCTGTGAATTTTGGAGGCTGGAAAGGAAAAATGTACTAGAGGATATAGCACCCGGATAGAGATTTATCCTCATCCAGCCAATCTTTTTTTTTTTTCTTTTTTCTTTTTTTACATTTCCATCAGACCCATCTGTCCATGGTCTGGAGTGTTTTCTTCTGGGGTATTGTGTTTTGTGTGTATGAGACAGCGGCCTAATCTCCATTCTGCCACACTGCGGGGAAGCATCATTACAGACAGCATCGTCCCCGCTTTCGGCCCTAATCAAGCCACCTGGGTCCACCTGCATTTACTGAACGCCTTTCTTTGTTGGGTGAATCACAAACACACACGCACACACACACATAGTTATAGTGCCTCATTGGCAGTCATACAGCACCATTAGCTGTAGTGAAGCTACTGCTTGTAGATTGGGTTGTAGTGTTTCATCTGCGGCTCCCAGTAAACAGTACGGCTGCAGCTTCCTTTGGTTTCGCGCAATAAGCCTGAAGCTTGAAATAGCAGCTACTTCTTTATCACGTGAAAGTGAAGTGAAAGTGAATATTCTCATCACTGTGAAACGCAGCGGACCGCGATATGACACCTCTGCTTTTCAACCCATCCACACAAACACATGCAGCTATTGAAGGTGCCAGAGGAGCAGTGACAGGGATGGTACCGTGCTCAAGGGTACCTCAGGGATTCCAACCCATGACCTTCTGATTCTGGGGCCAACTCCATAACCACTAGGCCACCAGCACCCCGCGTCACCATCTTTGCCTCCTGTTTGCTCGCTCGACTTCACTGCGGGAATCAATAAGGCTTTATTTTGGAGAAATCTGCAGATGATGAACTCTGTGGGACCTCAGCACCCTCCGATGTTATCGTCCGTCCAGAAAGCCCTAATGCTTTCCAGGGCTGGGTTTGTATTCGGAGACATCGCTTTGTATGCTCGTGTGTGCGTCTGCATGCGCCGGCTTGTTTATAGCTATTTGTACATCCTTTCGTTCTAATCCATCTCTTTCATGGAGTCGACAAAGTGAGCAGGCCAATGCAGGCGTAATTGGTTTAAGGGCACACAGAAACGAGAGTGGCACGTGCGGTGGAAGAGGAGGGAATTGCCGCTGCTGTTGTGAATAATGATCTACAGATGCCCAGCACACTTTCTCTTTTTCTATTTCTGTTTTTTTTTTTTTTTCTTCTTCTCCAAGTTAATGGCATGCAAATGTATCTAATCCTCTATCTCTCTCTCCCCAGCCTCAGTGAGATTTATTCAAGGTGCTTGTGCGCTCTCTCTCTCTCTCTCTCTCTCTCTCTCTCTCTCTCTCTCTCTCTCTCTGTTCTTGGGTGTATGTTAGTTATGGCGGATGAGTCCCTTCTCATGTTCTCATTACTTGTGTGTTCTGTGCCAGAGGCCGTTGTATTGCTCTATAATCAAGTATGTCGGGCCGGTTGCATCGGCCCAGAACCGGCTGCCTGAAATCATTACTTTACTCACTTTTACACACTCGTTCACTGAATTTGGTGTAACCTTTTCATATATGAGTACTGGACAAATCACTGCCCTCGCTTCCCTAATCACTGCTTTTGTCTGGACAGAAATAGGAAGATAGTATAGATTATAGTAATTTACATAAAGTGTAGTGTAAAAATGATAATATATATGCATTAATCCATCGTTTCCTCCTTTGGTCTTTTTTATGATGAAAACTCTAAAAGCCGTCAGTGGTTATTGCTTCAGTGGTCACTATCCAGCAGTGTTAGAATAACCCTGGTAGAAATATTAACAGTGAAAAGCTTTCTTTAGGAGGGCTTACAGTGAGAAGGTCCTGGGTTTGATTTCCCAGCGGGACAGTCCGGGTCCTTTCTGTGTGGAGTTTGCATGTTCTCTCTGAGTCTGTGTTTGCTCCGGTTTTCCCCCACCGTCCAAAGACATGAACGTCAGTTGGATTAAAGAAGCGAATCCCCCCCTAGTCTGTGTGTCTTCCCTGTGGTGGCAGCCCGTCCAGGTTGTGTTCGTCCTTCACTTTGGTAGAGCTGGGATGAGCCCCAACTGTGCAACCGTAGACCAGGATGGCGGCTCAGAAAATGAGCAAGAGCTGTTTATCTCAGGTGAAAGCGCGATGTCATGTGGAAAAAAAGCAAACAAACTTTGAATTGAGTATGGTTCACGCTATCCTGTGTTCAAGTTTCATTAGGCGCTGGTCACGATCACGTGGGGCAGAGGAATATAAGGATTTATTGATGGCTAAACCCGGAAACACTGCTTTTTACATCCGCCTCAGCATCTCCATCACTGCTCCGCGCGCTGCCAGGGTAAGCGAAGCGAGCAGAATTACCATTTGCACCCTGTGTCATTTCGCCCCGCTGGTACAGTTCATATGCGACCGAAGAAATCAGCGAAAAGAAAATTGTTTCTCATGAAATGATTGCATCGCTAATGTTTGCATTTAACCAAATTCCGGCGCAGTCCTTCCAGCAGGCCTGTTGAAGCGGTCACCTGGAATGGAGCTCACGTGAGCAGCGGCGGCAACACTGATATTAAGTCCACAGTTGGCGAAATTCACCCAACAGTACTGCGGACTGCGGACATTAGTCACAACAACGGCGCCCGCTGGTTATCGACCGCTTTGCTTCCTTTCTTTCTAGGTACACTTACTTGCTTTTTTTTAATGTTTATGTCATTGTTCATACTCATCGTTCTTCTCCGTCTCTCTCCCTCTTTTTTTTTTTTGTCTTAACCTTTAGAAAGGCGCCCAGAGACCACGGGCTCCTGGTTAGGAGTCTGATCGGTTTGGTTTTGTGAGGCCAGGCTGCGAAGGAAGACCCTGCCTCAAGTTGTAGTCTCGTTCGAAAGGCATGATGAGAGAAAGAGCCCCTGTAATAACCCATTCCAGTGTAGAGAAAGCACTTGGTAGGTTTCGCACTCTTTCCCTATGACTGGACAGACTCTGCTCAGGGAGGCGGGAGGCTACAAGTCCGCATTAATAAGGCAGCAACAGAACTCACCTTTCTGTAAATAGTTTTGAGGCAAAGCTTAATAAAGGAGAGGAAAGAGGGCATGTTGTGGCATAGACCCAGGTGAAAGGGAGGCAGCAATACACACTGTAGATCAAGCCTAAAGGACCTGAAAAAGCACTGCTCCTCTGCAGTTCTCAGTTTGCCTGAGCTGTAGGGTTGTGTTTTTGAGCGGTTCATTTATAGCAGATAAGCTTTACTTTAGAAAGTTTTGTGTTCGTTCACATTTATGGCTCTGTTCTTCACGTCCCAGAGCTACAATGTTGCAGTTTTCACCGTTTCATTAGAAAGCAGAGCTACATTTCCACATTAGAATAAAATAACGGCTCATGCAGTGGAGCCATACAGCCCTCGTTATGATTCTGTTTATTACGCAGTACTGCCCCTATCAAAAATGTATGCATTCTTTTTTTCAGCATGGAAGTCGGTCCCTGAACCAGGGGAGGGCGGGACGGGAAAAACGGGGAAAATGTTCACGATATGGGTAATGTTTGTGTTGGCAGATATCTAATAAAAAGGATATTAAGCGAGGATAGATATCCTCTTTCTTGAAGCTTATGTTTGATCAGTACTGTGAAATCCCGAAGATAATGTTTGAGGCAGTTTTGTCCGCCGATAATGATAAATATCATCACATCGCCCAACCCTACTCGGAATCTTTAGGTATGTTGGGGCTGATAAGTGGTGGTGTTCTCTCTCTCTCTCTCTCTCTCTCTCTCTCTCTCTCTCTCTCTCTCTCTCTCTCTCTACTCTCTCTCTCTCTCTCTCTCTCTCTCTCTCTCTCTCTCCTCATCTCTCCTTTAACTCTCTCTCTCTCTCTCTCTCTCTCTCTCTCTCACTCTCTCTCTCTCTCTCTCTCTCTCTCTCTCTCTATCTCTCTCTCAAATGCTGGTTGTATGGGTCTTGATCAGAGCAGTTCATTTGGGAGTTGTGGCTGAGTGAAGCCCTTCTCCTCAGAGATCCCCTCCTCTGGAGGCGAACCAGCTTGAACACAGCCAGATGGTGTGTGTGTGTGTGTGTGTGTGTGTGTTTGTGAGATAATTCAGAAGAGAAAGCCAGGCTCTAGTGGTTTTTCATGTTCAGCAAACTTGTGTTTCATGGTTTTCTGCGTTCTGATCGTATTCTTTGTGTATTCTTGTCTGGTTTCAGTTGCGAAACAAGCTTGTAAATAAAGGGCGTTTAATAAAAGACCTTAATATAAGACATAAATACATTTTTATAGCAAACTTCCTCCTACAAACAAACCCAGAAGAGACACTGAAGAAGCAGCGTTGTACTCCGTATTCACTTTCCTTTATGAGTTCAACTAAATGTCATGTGTGAAGTCTACGTTGCATGCAAAAGTTTAAACCCCCCCAGAGACGAAGAAAGCGTTAGGGTGTTTTGATCCTAATTTCAGCAAATAACAATAATTGTACAGAAAAAATGTGCAGAAGTGCGTCTTGGAGGGGCATTTTTCTTTCCTAACTTTTTTTTCAGCTGTGTATGGGTGGGTTCAAGAAATTGGCATGTGTGAATAATCACCGAAAATACTCTCGCAGGTTAGTGTAAAGGGCTTTGAGCTAATGCTTGCATTAAAAAAAGAGAAAAAAGCAAACATCTCACCACTTCCAGTATGTGGTGTCGTCTATAGCAGATGGATTTTCCCCAAGTAAACAGGTCATTTCACAGATTCCGTGTCATTTAGATGCCACTGTGAGCAGGGTTTGTTATTGAGGACCTGCCCCAGTATTATAAAGACCATTTTATAAAGTGGTTTGAAGTGACTTGCTTGGGGACAGCATCTAAACATGTGTGCAGTATCACGGGAAAGTGTTTGTGTGTGTTTGTGAGAGAGACCAGTGAGTATAGGCTCTGGGGATTGGGTGACAGAGTTCGCTGTCAGCAGAAACTAGAGCATTCTCAATATTTCCCGGGGAGTTGCCGGTGCAGAAAGCATTGATTACCGACTACACTTTCCAGAGGCTGTAAGTGTTAAAGTGCCCAAGAAATGTTCTTTCCATTTAATACCACAACAATACTTATCCTGACCAGGGTTGGGAGCCTCTGGACCTCATCTCAGTTCACACAGGAACAGGTCTCTCGTCCATCGGAGGGAAGACACAGACAGCCTTAGACACTCCTCTAGACAGCTAAAAGACAATTTAGCTTTCATGGTCACCCTGACATGCATGTCTTTGGACCATGGGAGGAAACTGAACGTGGACAAAGAGCGAATAAGGAGAATCTTCTCATCGTGTCTGACTTGAACTTTAATCTGACTTTTCTAGATGTTTGCATCATCTGCTTAATGTCATGCATGCAGAAGAAACAGTGGTTTATTTGATGCAGATAGAGTGAGGCTCTAGTGCTCTGCATTCTTTGCAACTGCAATTAAAAAAAAAAATCCATGTCATAATTAAACACAACTGATGCAATGAATTAAATATCGATAGCAAGAAATATTGATATCGAGAGCTTCGATTGGCCAGCTTTAACCGTGGACCTTTGTGCTCTTTCATTACTGGGCTAATAAAGCTTCCATCCTCCTTCGAGTCCTCCTGTCACCCATACAAAGCCTGCCTGATGTTTGGACTGGGTCTGAAGCTCTATTTTTTCCCCTCCTTGTCGTTATCTTTCTAAAAGACGTTTAATTAAAACTTCAGGCAGCGGTGGTGGCAGACCAGTTTGATTTCTGCCCTGAGCTCGGAGAATAATTGCTCGCATCGCCTTTTAGTGGCTCCCTCCTCTTGTTTAAATAGATGTGGCTGTGAAGATGGTTCTCTCTCTCTGTCTCTCTCTGTGCTCCGCTTTATTGTCATTTTCAGCAACAGCAGTGAGAAGAAGAGGTATTGAAAGCCGAGACGGGCAACAACAATGTGGATCCAGCAAGACCTGAAAGAAAGCCCTGCTCTCTCACTTTATCGTGAAGTGACTGCGTGCGAAAGACATGCAGAGAGTGAGGCCTGGCAGGGTTATCATATCACCTGTCTGTCTGCCTTCCTAACCATCTGTACAGTTCAGGTCTGACACACACTGTCAGGCTGATACGTGGAGAAAGCGCTGGAAGTAAAGCAGGTCATGTGGAAAGAGTATCCACATGTGACGACACAAGTGAAGCTCAGTAAAAGTTACAATTTATAAATAATCGTCTTGAAGACTTTGATTTTACCCTGTTAGTTCACTACCCTGAATCTTCAGACATTTGCCCAGCTCTAAACACTGATCTATGTATTCAAAAAAAAAAAAAAAGAAAGAAAAAGACAAGAAAAATAGAGATAATAGATAATAATTTATAATAATAATCATTTTTGTTTAAAAATATGTTTGTTTAATATCACCTTCCCAGCATCGAGATTTAGTCTAAATGGACCAAAACACGCGTTCGATTTGTTGCGGTTTTAGTACCCAAGAGCGGAACAGGCCAGGATATCTGCCGTCGGCATGTTTTGCTCATTCTCCCCGTCTCATCATGTCTTCTTCTGTTGGTGCACAGTGTATCAGCACTGGAGAGATGCGGCTGTATCTGAGGAGACCCAGAGAACAAAGCAGTTCATTTATTCTCTTTTTAATAACGGGGGTTGCAGCCTTCGCCATAATTATTTCACTGCACCTCTGAGCCCCCTGGCCTAGTCTGCAGGAAGACTGCAGGTGCTGCTGCGAGGCAGAGTCGGGGGCTTCTGGGGTCAGCTTGCGAGGAGCGAAGAGTTTTAGAACAAAAATCTCTTGCATATGATTTTTTGTTTGCCTGCCGTTCTTGTTCCCCTGTCTTCTTTCAGGAGCTCTCGGAGATTAGGGATGGATTAGTATGCAGAGATGCCAGCATCCCGACGCAGCCCATGTGGCGTATGTACACGCTCACTGCTGGGTAGTTTTGCAAGCATTCCTTCGCAGCCATCTCTTCTTCCATAATTGTTCTCGTTGACGCCGAGGGAGGGAGTGAAGACTCACGTCGAGATTTGTTCCGCAGCGTACGGCTTTTAATAGCAAAAACTTGAGTTTGAGCCTTGTTCTTTTATCGCAGAACTTGGCTCCCCCCTGTTTCCGCACAACGCCGCAATAATGCAGACCTATGGGTTTAAAACGCTTCACCTTATAACTGCCTCCCACCTCTCAATCCAGACCTTTCCAGATGAACTGATTTTCAATTGCTCTTCACCAGCAATCAGGCCGACAGAGAAATCCAAACTCGTGTTCCTGCGGGAGGTGGCGCTTAATGTGGCCGGAGTATGAATATTTCATGGGAATAAAGCGGCTCCCGTGTCTGTTTTATTTGCTGCTTTCAGAAAGTTAACTGCCGTCTTGGCAGCGAGGACTTGGGCGTGCGAGGAGGAAATGAATCAGCCAAGAACAGAAGGGGCTTTGCCTCCTCCTCATACGCTCATATTAGCCGTGAGTTATGGGCTCTTTGCCGACAAAGGGTCGCGCCATACACACATACTTCATTTCTGTTATTGCAATAAATGTAATCTCTTAGTTAATGGGCAGTGCAGGCCAGAAACAGGAGAAGCAAAATGGGTTGGGTGGGGGAGCTTGTTTTTAGCTCTTTGTGGGGACCAGTGTGAAAAATCTCTGGAAAAAACTGGAACGTTTTTGCTGACCATCATAAGGAAACGTGACATTTTCAGAACTAATTTCACTCTTGTTGGAAAAAGAAGAAGCAGAGTGTGCCGTTTGGTTATGGGGGTTAGGGTTATAGGGTCAGGATTAAGGTTAGGATTAGTATGAGCGATGCATCAGTCAATGAGAGTCTTTACAAATCCTGAACGTGTATGTGTGTGTTTGTGCATTTTGGTCTGTTTGTGCAAATCTTTACATGAGCAAAAGGTTGTGTGCACATCAGAATGCTCAAGTGTGTGTGTGTGTTTTGTGTGTGGTCAGTTGAATGGGCGTATTTGCATGTTTGTGTGTGTGTGTGTGTGTGTGTGTGCCCGTCTGCCTTCCGTCTGAGCGGATGTTGGCCTCTCTCTGGAGAGGGAGTGTGTGTAGGTAAGGAGTTGGGGCTTTGCGGGGTGGGTGGGGGAGGTAATTAAGTATTGATTTTAGAGCAGGCAGGGTAATAGGAAATGGCCAACCTGGCCCTAATTACGACCGGTTGCCAGATTGGTGCTGTCTGTGCTGAAAGGATGATGGCTTATAGGATGGAGCAGGGCTCTGGGGCAGAAAGTGTGTGACCGCAGCAACCCCCTCTACGTTGTGTCACATTAATTAGCACCTTTGCTGACGTGGGTGGACAGCCATCTTTGCGCTGTCGTTACTTCTGGCTTTCTGGATGGACGTGTTTTTGACAGAATGGGACATTGTGCCGCTGTTGTACCAAAAAACGCTGCATGAAGTGAAGTGTCTGAAGTGTTTTCCTGGTACAAGAACAAGTTCTCAATGTTAATTTAAGTCAGTATAACAGGATTTAAAAACGCAAGACTCGCTGCAAACTGCAGTAACAGTGATCGTGGGGATTTATTGCATTTATTTCAGTGCAAAGAATCCTCCAGTCTCGGGCAGAATTTTATGAAGAGATGTGATAAAAAAAATTCTGATTATAGTGGCAGTAACAAATCATTGTTTTAGATGCAATTTGAAATTGTACGAGCAGCAATTTCAATCATAATCTACAATCTCTAGGACTGAAGATTTCTAACTGTGCATGCTTTAAAAATAAAATCTAACATTCGGGAGTTTAGGAACAGGCAGTCTGCTTTTAGTAATTAAAGCAAAAGCTATAAAAATGGTTAAAAACAAGTTGGAAAAAGATTAAGAAAATAGCTGCATTTCAATTACAATTTCAATATTGCTCATCGTTTCTTTTTCTTAAATCAATCAATGTTTTAAGTGAAAAAGCCTCCGGGTGGGAAAAAAAGAAAAATTGCATTTACATTTCAATCAGACTTCCGTTTTTAAAAATCACAGCTATGTATTTTCACCAGGTCGTTCGGCCCTACTTTGCAGGAGGAAGATTCTCTGCTGATGGGTCTGCAGTGTAAGAAAATCACCCGTTTCAAAGGAGAGACATTTGCACTCTTTTGCCGGAGCTACTCTGTGATTTCGTTTTCGTTCAGATTGGCCGTGGCGATCCCCCCAGCCCGAGAAACAGGCTGAATTACCTGCAGTTCTTCACCGATCTCGGCAGAGGTCTGATAATTTCAGGCGTGTCCGGAAACACATCTGTGATTTTCCTGATAGAAGATGTCGCGCATCAGGTTTTTGACCACTGCTCCTCTATTTAGCCTCCCAGTGCATGTATTTATATTTACCACTTCATGAATGGCAAAATGATGGCTCCTCTGAAAGAGACCTATAAGACTCTCCAGAGTAGCATGGAGAGATTCAGGAATAAAAAAGCTGATAAAAAAGCGATCACTAATGTTAACTATTGGCATAAAACGTTCAAAAACAATCATAATAAACATAACACGATTCGTTGAGAATCTGCAACAAAATGCATCATGAAGTGTACGTGTATGGATATATATATCGGTCCTGTTGCTGTTCATCTTGGTCTTATTGACAGTCTGTATTTCATAAACGCACTCAAATTGCAGGGAAAATGACTTCACGTTATCTAATTTCCTCAGAAACGTTCCGCATAATTGCACAAGCCTTATGGAAATGCACAGGATCCATCTAATCACAGCGGCTCGGTGATGAATTGACTCCGATTCATTTTAAGAAACACGAGAATGAAAGCAGAGCTGCCAGACAGCTGGTGGTCTCCCAGGGACACGCGGCTACCCCTGATCAAAGCCATTAGAATAATCTTTAGATTATGCGTCCAGACTATTTTCCCAACCATTAATCTTGTTAAGCATCGCTCTTGAGGAAAGCTTTTCCATCTTTTCAATAATGAGAATGTGCTTTTTCATCTGTATAGACCCCCCCCCCCACACACACATACACACACACACACACACACACACTTACTTGCTTGAGGGTCAAAAAGACATTTTGAGCAAATAGTGATTTCCCAAACATTGATTTCACTTTATGTAAATGAGAGAATATTGTTGTGAGGAATGAGGAGAAAAGAAAACATTTGAAACTTTATTGCAAAGTTTTTGATCAAGATTTTATCCCAAGTCATTTCAGGCCATTTATTAAGATCTCTTCACCAAGAAATTAGCATTTTTTACACAAAACGAAGGGCATTTTCGAATCAGGCATGGGTTTGACCTTTTCTATACCATTCGTCCATCCATCCATCCATCCTTGCATCCATTATCACAGACACTTATCCAGCCTATGATAGTAGTTAAGCTGAGGCCTTTCCAGCACTCATGGGACGAAAAGCGTAAAAACATCGCAGTCAGGTCACCAGTTCATCCCCTGTTCATCACAGGGCATCCGCCCGGATGGAGCAATTTGGTGATATTTATCTTTATCAGGAAAAATTGCATCCAGTTGTGTTAAAGGTTCAATAAGTGTATTGTGATATCTAAAGTACTATGGAAGTAAATGAGTCTCAGTCTGATTAAGTGCACTGTGTAAAGTAAATGGATGAAATAAATGTTAAGTTCTATTCGTAAGCAGTTCTCTTTCTTAAATGTGACCCACTTAACAGATCTCTGAAGAAACTGCAGTATCACAGCCCCTACCCACACAAATCAGCTTGCAGTTTCCTTTTTTGGTACTGATTGTATTCATGCACTTCAGTCAAGGCTGATGTGCAAAAAGAACATTTTTATTTTATTTGTATTATTTATTCGTGTTATTTAGGCAGTAGCACGTGTAACGCTGTAACGCTGCGTGTGTGAATGAATCTGTTCACCAGGCTGTTTTGCGAAAGAGGTCCCACTTCATCTCTAAAGCATTTGTATTTCCTGCCTTCTGGCAGCACGGTACAGATCTGCATTCTGTAACGATGTCCGCCGTGCCAGCTCGGCCTTGGAAGCCCACCCGCAGGGCGTCTATAAACGGGCGTTACAGGCTACAGCCATAACTGGCGTGCCAGGCTGCATCCAGGACTGCCAGGGTTGTTGGATTGGGCTGGTTTGTGGCAGAAATTTACTTTATTTATTGTTTATTTATGTATTTGTTAGTTCATCTTTACTGCACACTTCAGCAAGGGGCAGTCAGACTATGTAGTATTGGTTTACTTACATTTTCTTTAATATTTGACGTTTATGGTTGATGGTGCAGTACTTTACACTCTGTAATAATGGTAAGGGAGCTTTATTTGTACACGGACAAACAGGCGTTTCGGAACTGAAATAAGCAGTCATTCAGTTTTTGGGACGGTGTATACAGGTGTGTCAGTGGGACGTCCTGTGTTACAATAAAACCCAAATAAATAAATCAATACGAAGGTCCACGCTTAATGCACATTTGCTTCAGACAGAATTTTTCATATCAATGTGCCCTCATCTGCAGGCACTGCTATTGTCTAATGTCTGAAAGCTGGCCTCCCCGGCGACCATTTGAGCCCCACTGCGTGGAGTCTGGAGACGATGGAGAGGGTTTTTGTCTCGTCTAGGCTCCCCAGGTCTCTCTAACAAGGCGGCACGGAGCTGCAAAGAGCGTGTAGTGTGTGTACGCTGCTGCCGCTCTCTCTCGCCCGTGTGCTTTCTATTGTGTTCCTGGCTCATCTGAATATGAAAGTAAGTCTGCAGGGAAGAGTGGAGAGCTTGTGTGAGAAAGAGCGAGAGTGAACACTAAAACACATGCTTTACAAGTCAAGAGAGAGAGGGATGACAAAAGGAAGAGGGCAAAAGACAAAAGGGAGAAGTGGAAGTGGGAGTGTAGTTAAGGAGAGAGGGAGGAATGGCACGTGGAGGAGAGCAAAAACGCAAAGATAATGGAGGCTTTGAGAGACTGACTATGAAGGAGAGAAGAAGAAAGGATGTCGACGATGATGTGAGGGGTGGACTGAGAGGGAAGAAGATAATGCAAGGTTATGAGAGGGGAGTCGCAAATATAAAAAGAAGAGAGAAGAGAGGGATGGCATCGGGAATAAAGAAATGAAGGAAATGGTGACGGGAGTACGAGATGGAAGGATGAGAAAGGGGACACGGGAAAGATGCACCGAAGAAGAGGGAAGGGTAGAAAAAATGAGAGTGAGAGAAGAAGGTATGAAGAGAGCGGACGAGCTAAAGAGAAAAGATGACGGAGTCAGATAAAGATGTTAAAACAGGGAGGATGAGGAGGGATGAGAAGGAACAAGAGAGAGATGATGGGAGGGATGATGCTCAGATGGATGAAGAGAGATGAGAATGGAGTGAGGAAAAGAGAGAGAGAGAAAGAGAGTTACGGAGCCGGGAAAAATAAAAACTAAAGAAGTTGTTTGAAACGTTGGACCTGAGGCTATTGCAGTCCCCCGAGACTTCAGCATCGTGATCTAACAAGCTGCACACCAGTCTTTTCTACCCCAAACGCAGGTGCACGCACACACACACACACACACACACTCACTT
Source organism: Hepsetus odoe (assembly GCA_017165825.1). NCBI lineage: Eukaryota > Metazoa > Chordata > Actinopteri > Characiformes > Hepsetidae > Hepsetus > Hepsetus odoe. Next base: position 5,066,613 of record CM029387.1, read on the forward strand.
TCAGTAATGGGGCCAGCACACACACACTCCGATCATTATCGGCTTCCTCCTCATCCCTTGTTTCAGGCCGTTTTCCCCTTCCTCCTTTCCCTCCTCTTTGCTATTAAAATCACTCTCTTTTGATCTGGGCTTCACAAGTAAGTCACCTACTCATCTGAACTGAAGTCTGGATTCTTTTTATTTTTCTTTCTTCCTCCCACAAGTTTCCCTTCTTATTGAGCACGAATCAGCAAACGGGTCGGCCGTGGTCACGAGGCTTCTACATAACGGCTACTAAGGCTTCTGTGCGGCGAGGTCTTCAGGAGTAGCTGGACCTTGACCGCTTGGCCAGACTTGCTTATTTGGCTGACACGGAGCAGAAGCAAGTGCAACAGCAGCAGCAAAGCCCAAATTGTGCTTAACAGGGAGTGGAAGTCAGGAGGGCACGTTCTAAGCTGCACAAGTAAAACCCAACTGCAGGAAACAGGTGGAATGCTTTTGCTTTCAGCACAATTGAACAAAATGGACAAATAAGGACTGTATCCATTCTGCACTACACCACAAAAGAACAGTTGCCTAAGAGCAGTCAAAGTTAAAAGTTTTTCCCTTCTCTTTTTCCTTAATATCCAAAAAGCATCACTTTAATGGAGAGTCGTTTTATTATTAAATATCTAGCTGTGTTATATTCTGGGGGCAGCGGTGGTCTAGTGGTTCGGGCGTTGGCCGGAGGATCGGGGGTTCGAACCCCTTCCCAATGGGTTGCCCTGAGGTACCCTTGAGCAAGGTGCCGTCCCCGACATGCTCCTCCCTGCGATGGGCTGGCGACCTGTCCAGGGTGCGTCCCCCATCCCTGCCCTGTGTGCACTGGGTTGGACTCCAGCACTCCCTGACCCCGTTTGGGACAAGCGGCAGAAAATGGATGGATGGATGTTATATTCTGTGTAATAAACTATTGTCCAATCGTGTCTTTTAACCATAATCATTTAATGCTTTCATTTCATCATGTTAGCAATGAACAAGATCCTGACCATGTCTCCTAAATGTCAAAAATTTACTTTAGTATCTAATAGAAGGGAAGGTGAGGGGTGTAGACGTGTATGGTAAAAGCCAACGGATAACTCCTAAAAACAGTTGGACTGCAGAAAATGAGACAAGAATATTAATTTTCACAATTAAAATCTGGACTATTATCTGAAGAAGGCGGTTCGATTCCCCTCTCCAGTAGGTTGCCCCGAGGTACCCTTGAGCAAGGTACCGTCCCCGTCACTGCTCCCCGGACAGCTTTCAATAGCTGCGCACTGCTGCACGGTGTTTGAGTGCATGGGTTAAATGCAGAGGTCCAATTTTGTTGTGGTGTGCTGTGACCTCGCAATGACAAGGGTTGTCACTTTCACTTTTTTTCACTTTCAAGAATTAGGTTGGGACCACGCCCTTTCAAACGCTCACCCACTAGAAATACTGTGTGTGGTTCAGGTGAGGGGTGGCGCATGGGTGGATCTTGCGGGTGGCATGACATGGTCAAGCAGCTGGTTCGTAATCTGGTCGTAAGCCTCCGAGATTCTCGCAGAGTTCCTCGAATTTGTGTCGGCCAAAATTCATAATTTCCTCTTCTCTCTGGCTAGACATTTTAATTGGCTTCTTTGTGTAAACGCACCTCTTGGATGTTTGTTCTCTTATGTTTTCGTGCCAGTTACTAGATGATAACTGTGAATCCTCCAGACAAAGACCTGCTTTTTTCAAACACCGACTTAATCAAACAGAAAAGTGAAAGTGAAAAGTGAATGGAAGTTAAAACCACACTCCACAGATGCCGGCTTTACAGAAATGATTACCATAGAACTCAAGACAGATCTTAAAACAAAAGGCACAACGTCTCCATCTCAGATTACTGCCCGTCTGTAACTGCAGCCTCCAAAATGCCTTTCCTTACTACAAGCCTCGGTGCTCTGCAGCATCCATTCATTACAAGCAGTTTTAGTTACATGGTCCACAAGTGACTGAGGTGCAAGCCCTATTGCTTCATACCCTAGCAGTCACTGCCTGACCCACCCAAATACCAGCATGATGATAGATCTCCTACTCCAAAAGCACCTGTTCTTTGCTCCCCCACCCCACTCCCCCAGTTGTACTAGTGTAAAGAATGAGGTTTAGAAATAGCATGCCCCAGTTTCTCCCCCTTTAATGTGTAAATCGAGCACTTCAGGTGAACGGGATTATAATATCTCAGAACGTGCACGCTTTTTATGTTTTTTTTCTTTTTCTTTTTGGTATCTGTTGGAAAAGTTTGAGTCTAAAGCGACAGATTTTTTGCTCTGTGCTGCAGGATCGCGGCTGCTAGCTCTTCCTGAGGTTTTGTTTGAGGAGGCTTTTGGAGTCTGCCGGTACAGACTGGTAGTGATCTGAGGTGAAACTGCGCTGTGCCTTTTGTTTTACGACCCGTCTCCAGCTCTATGGTAATCGCTTCTGTAATGCCGGCGTCTGTGGAGTGTGTGGTTTGAGCTTCTGACGCATCTAAAGACCGCGGATTTGTGAGACCTGACAGACTCCTCTCCATCACGTAGCCGACACGCAGTGGCGGAGTAAAACGAGACTCCCCGTGGTGGATCTGTTTCCCATTCTTGGCCTCTTCGCTCGGAAACTAGACTCAGTTGTTGTTTAGGGGATGACCCAAGAACAGTACTGTGCTCTTCAGATCCTTAACACGTCAGTGATGTGGGTAGACTGGACCTAATCCTAGATCAGCGTTTTGCAGTTTCATAAACAGCAGCCGGCCGCAGCAAAACACCTGCTGGTGTTTGTGTACCATTGTATCACGTCTCTAATATCCCGCCGTCTGTCAAACACAGACCTGGTGTTTAGTGGAGCTGGATGACCACAGGGAAGCAGGCATGTCCATGAAGCAGGCCTAGTCTTCAGTTCAGATCATATTTAGGCCGCTGCTGTGCCGTCTATAGAATATATTCATCCTGCTGCGCGTCAGTGACTCACACTTGCAGACAGTATTGTGCACAATATATATTTTCATGTGATTCATGTTCTTCATTGCTGTTTTAATCTGGTTGGGACAGACTAGTAGTCTTTCCCATGTAAACAGCTCGCAACACACTTTTTCTATAATGGCAAATGTGATTAACATACAAGGCTCCGTCTTTTCGCCTTAAGTATACTTAATGAGATGTGTAATTCGACTGTAATCACATTCCCAAAGATTTCATTAGCATAAACATTTTGGATAACTGCAGCATATAGAGATAATGCCCGTTCATGAATAGATTACCATAAATATATTCAGAAATCTGCATGTGCTTACCTAGTCTTAACCAGTGACGTGGCTGAATCTTCTCGTTTTACTGCATTTTGTGCGCACCGGATTGGAATTAAAGCCAGTAAATTGAGTAGTGATAAAATTTATAGGTATGTTTCGTACTTCAAAAACTTATAAGCTTAACATTTTTGGGGAAATATCTCCGTTTTTGCCATCTAAATGTGATTTTTGCAGCCCTAGCAATTTTCAAACATTCAAAAAATGATTCATTATTCAGCCCTAGGACTGATGATTTTATCCCGGTGATAGATTTTGAAACCAGAACCTGATTGTATTTAAATAATCCAGCTAGGTCTCTTAAGAGTGGAGAACCATTGGATTGAAGATGCTTATTTATATGGCTTTTGCATTTTGAAGCTTTATGGGACACCACAAGGAGAAAAATCTCCAGTCGGTGTCCTTGTCGTTTTTTTTGTGATATGGCATGTAAGTAAGCTTATCCCACCCTTCACTTCTTAATGGACTGAAATAGGTGGAACATTTATCTGCTCCATACTGGCTGTTTTAGCACCGTTTGAAACACAAGAGCCAGTTGACCTTGGACGTGCTCGGCTTGGTCCCAGCGCTTCCAGCACAGGCTGACTCGCTGGCTGTTAAAACCCCAGTGTAGGCTGTAAAGTTTTTAATACAGGCCCTTTACAACTTCTATAATGGCAGCTATTCAGAGACAGGAGCACTTATGAAAGAGAAGCTCTCCAGCAGGCCGAAACGGCTGCCTACGCTGAGCATCACCTCGGGGCTCTGTTTTTATCTTGGAGGTTCGTGGATAGCGTCACCCTGTGCTGTTACGTGAAGGCGAAAAACAAAGAAAGCCAGTCAACTAGTGAGCGATTGTGGAAACATTGGCTTGGAGTTGCTCATCGTCACCCAGCACAGTCTAACAGGATCTGAGTGCGTTTTGATGGAGAATTAGATCTGGCACCTGGTGGGGAGAGCATCGGAAAGAGGAGGGGAGGGTGCTTTGCAGAGCGAGGGAGAGATTGATTGAATTTGGATGCCTCTACCCTGCTGTTAGCAAGCTTTTATTGTGCTTCAGCGTGCTATTAAAAAACTAGCATTTGCAGCCCTTTTCAAGCCCGTCAACAAGCAAACATTTCTGAAAGGTATGTTTGCATATGCGCCTTCACTTTCTACACATTTCCGATGGCAATCTGTCAGAGGTGCATATCTGTTAGAGGCACATTTCGGAACTGAAAAGATCTGTGAAATGTGGCATCTGCAGATAATCGCCACATTTATACACTTGCCTTCACTCAGGATCAGAGCAAGAAACTTCTCCAAATTTATTTCATGTATCCTTTATTTACATCTAGAGTATTATATGCTCATATCCAGAGCGGCACCCTTTACCTCATTACAAGGAAAGTCTCCTTGGAGATATTTGGGGTTAAGGGCCTTGCTCAGGGGCTCAAATGGTGCTGGAGATCAAATAAAGCCAGGCTTGAACTTTTAACCTCTTGACCCAGTTGAGTATCCCACCTCTTAGCTACACCTAGGCCTGGGATCTTTGTAAGATCCTGGAAGCCCAGTTCGTTAAGCTTCTGATTTTCTTATTCCATCATATGGGGCAAAGTCATGCTAAAGCAAGAAACTTCAATAAGTTTCAGCGGCTCCAATGTATCTGAGTCTAGAGCTTGACAACACTAGTGATTCATTCGTGGAGCCCTGCTGCTATGGAACTATGGAAGCCCAGTTCGTTAACTCAGTGGGGAGAGCAATCTTGTACAGATGATTTTAGACTGTGCAGTAAGTGATGCAGGTCTGTAAGCTTATCTGACCTCTTGAGCTGTCTTTGCTCCTTGACATTTAGTCCTAGCAGTACTTGTTGAAAAGTATCACAGTGTACTGCCACACTGAAGTCAGGTTTGTCTATGAAGACTACATGGCTGTATGTTTGCAGTGAGTATGCATGTACTTATTCATTAGAAGGTGTCTGCATCCTTTTGCGTAACTAATGGTCTCAATGAATCCTAGCCAGTAATATATGCATCGTCATCTATAGGCGGATGAAAGCTCCTGGGATCCGTCCTGATTCTCCAGTTTTTAGTGGAAACTCAGTTCATTAGTCCTGCTTTTTACTCTAGTAACTACTGTATCCTGGGCTGTGCTCTCCAGCCTTGACATTACTGCCTATATAATGGTCTCATAATGGACTATAATGGCTAAAAGAGACAGATCGCAATTAAAAGGACTGACAGTCCTATTGGTACTTTTTTCCCTCCCTTTGTTCTCAACGGCAGAGAGGAAAAAGCAAGGGAGGCTTTTGTAACCGAATCCACAAAGGAATGACCGAACTGGCAGATATTAAAATGGAAAAAAAATGCTTGTACAGGAATGCGGTTAATCTGTCCAGGTTGGAGAATTTCAGTGGTAGAGGAAGGGCAGCGGTTTAATAGCCTGAAACGGGAACCGTGGAAATATGATCTGAAAGTCCTGTGCAGGCCTCTGTGGCCATACAGAGAAAGAAAGGGAAAGCAGTGACCCTCAGTATCGGTGGCAGCGCAGAGATTCAGGTGAACCCAAAACCACAGTGGAAATTACACCGCACATCCGCTAGAGACGGATCCATCGTGCTCGGCAGTGCTTTACACGAGCGAACGGGTTTGTGTGTGTGGGTACGTGTCAGAGTTCCTAGAGTGAATGCCTTAATTATGTTAATCTTCTAATTCCACTCAATTGCCTGATGGTTTGCAGTTGGCAGGGCCGTGTGCCATGTTCCATAAAGCAGCAAGGAGTGGGAGTGGAAAATAAGAAGCACTATCATTTCGTCCCACCTTTCTCTTTACATGTTGTCCCATGACTTTATATTGCCTACAACTGTCATACCCAGTCAGAGTCTTAGGTACACTCACTCCCTGCACAGGCACACGGATGAGTTTATCAGATTCATCTAATCGTTCCTGAGCTCAGGATATGCAAGAGCACGGGGTCCATGCATTGGAAACAGCTGGCTTGTTTGACTTGCTAAGATGATGGACAGTGATCTCTTTCCCTCTTCATCACCACCCCTACCATGTGCTACAAAGTGTGCACAAACTATCCTTTTGACCTCAGTTCGTTCCTCTCAGTTTTTTCTCGGTGGGTTTGTCACCTCCTAATTAGACCCAAGATCCATTTGACCTCTCATTGGGCCCCTGGCTCAGTCCTGCCTCTCCCTCATCTTCTGTCAATCACTTGCACTGCCTTGTGCAGTTGGTCCTGGCCATTAGACCTTGAGATGGCTCTATCAGCAGCAGGCCCTAGAGGTGGCTAATTAGAGAATGGCTTGCTGTGATTGGCAAAGTGCCAGAGACCCGTCACCTTAGACTCATGACTCTGTCTTTCAAGATGGCAGCTGGGGGTAGGAGAGCACCAAGGGAGATCGGCTACACAGCAGGGGCAAGCCTGAATACAAGTGGAGAGCGAAGGCCCTGGGAGTGCATTGATCTACTGGGCAGGGGACTGGCTAGCTGAAACACTGTCTTCTAGGGTTCATATCTGACCATAGAATGTCTGCCCTTAAGAAAGAATGAGTCCATAGAATCAAACAAAAGACTGAGCAAATGGTAATCCACTATCCAATTTAGCTACCGGCTCTAACTGATGTTTGCTTTGGCCGTCTTAGAGCGCAGTTGGGAATAAAGTGTCCGATGGTGCACCGTAATGCATTCAGAAACAGTGTCTCACAGGATGAGCTCGTGTCTGCTGGGAGGGTGTTACTTGTTTTTCATCTTTTTCGTCTTCTCCCTTTTTAACTCCAGCTGCTGCGGCCACCAGCATGGGGTGGAAATATGCTCTGATTAGCGCTAACGATTGCATCAGTACACCGAGGTCATGTATGTTTTATGAGCCCTCCTTCCGATCCCTTTTATCTGCAAGGCTTTTTTCCCCCCGTTGCCTTCATCTCGCGCATGTACTCAAATGGAATGCCGGCACAGCAAGGTGTGAAGAAAGAATCCATTCCAGTGCCTCTTGAGAAGGGTGTCAGCTATCGCTCCTTTCCCCCCCCCCCCTCAGAGCTCTCAGCTCATCTGAATGGCCAGTTTTTCATTTTCCCCATGTGTCATGCTGCCTCGTAACCAGTGCCCTCTGCGCTTCGGGCACATCATTCTGCATGTGCATGAGATAGCGGTGTTAGTGCAGCGCTTATCTGCCTGACCTTGCGTTCAACGAAGGCCTCACTGCATCAGCAGAAATGCAAAGAGGCTATTTTGCATGTTGGCAACAGCGTCGGCTTTTTCGGCGAAAGCCGTTGACCTACCTGCCGGTCTGCTCCAGGACGAACACATGAAGAGAGTTTCGCTCACCTGATTAATGGCTAATCACGATGTGACGGATCAGTTAACAATCCCAGCTTGAACGTTCCATGCTGGTACCGAGGTTTCTTGTATAAAGCTGTGTGCGTGCGGCGGTAATCTGCATTAAATCTTAAACTAATGTAAAGCAGGCTAGCGGGCATAACATGTTAGTGTAGCAGGGTTTGTTGTGTACTGGCAATCACACACATGGTTCAAATTAGCGTCTCGTCTTAGCCCGGGGCTAATGAAATGCACGATGGTTGATTGGCGGGAGCACACAGTTCACAGCTAGGTAATTGAAACCGCTGTGGCTTCCTCTTCCCATCCAAACCTTGAGAGAGTCGCCCACATGTGCCCTGGAAAGACTTAGCAACAGCAGCCTTGAATAGAAATAAAAAACATCATAAAACAAACTGCTGGCTGCTTTTTAGGTTCTTGGTCTAGTTTGGAGCAAACTGAAAGTAAAGGATGAGGCTGAACAAAGTTACTGGTGTGGCAGCATGGTCATAGGCTGGCTTGAGTCGTTCAAGCTCAAAGCAGGATTCAGCCCCATCTTCTGGAGCTGAACCAGACTGTGGACCATCTGTTTGCCGGGGTTGTGAGGAGATAAAAGAATCCTCACAAGATTTAAGCTTTATTGGCAGAAATGGACTTTAATGAATACCCTCTGCCTAACACCTTCATCTCACTGCTCATTCTTGTACCTCTCTATGCCTCTCTTTCTCTGTCTCTCTCTTTCTCTCTTCTTTTTCAGAAGCTGCCACCTTTCTGTGCTTCAAAAGCAGTAGTCGCACCCACACAAGCAAATTACAGCCATCTTGGCACCAGCACTGGAGAGGACCTCCTGCTCTACTTTCTCTTGTGCGCTTTGACGTTGTGTTGCATTAATGGGAGCGAACGCGTCTGGACGTCCATGTCTTCGGGACAGCCGAAGGGCCAGTGCTGTCCTGCGGCATGGGAATGAATAGTATTCCGTCAGGTAAATAGGTGGTGATGTTGAATGGTGTCCCTCATGCCACTCTCTTTCCATTAGACAGTTACAAGTACAGGTGCCGGAGGTCTTGTATACTTAAAGTGGTGATTAGGTGTTGTCGAACGTGTGATGATGAGGCGCAGCAGTAAGTGGCTACTCTTCCAACAGTAGGTAAAAAATGATATGTTAGGGCTCCAGCATTTGGCACATTTTAAAACCTAATAGCGTAGTTCTGTGCATCGCGCAATTAAGGACTTTGAAGTGCCGCTTATAGCAGCGCTTTACGGTTGCGTCAACAAGAAGGCGAGTGGAATATCAAAGCGCTTCCTCTGTTTCCAGGGGCGAGGCGTACGCTTGGTGCCTTGTAAAAAGCAGAAGAAAGGGCCGCGGGATTCTTAACCACCTTCCGCTACTCTTGTCATCAGTTTAGCTTTTGTGATCGCACCCAAGAATTGAAATGTAGATTAAGTGAAGAGAGACACGTCGGACGTTTTGTTTTAACCTGGACTAATTAAAAAAATCCAGCTTTATTTGTTTTTAGTCTGTATCGGGGGATATGTTTAAGAGACCGAGCTTTAAAGAGGAACTGCTTCTATAAAACAGCGAAGTCGACCCAGACAGACAAGCAGGTCCAGAATGCATTTTTCTCAAACAGGCATCACTGTGCTATTCAACCTCCAGCTCCAGGTGGACTTGGCTAGCTCCCCAAAACAGTGTGACCGCTTTATATTCTAATTGCCCCCGTTTTGAACTTGATTTGGCACAAATTATGGTCATCTGAAAAGGAGACAACGACCTATGCAAAGGCAGAATCAGGCTAGTGTGGGCCGATCGCGCTCAGTGCCAGGAAGTCCCCTCCGAGAATCTTGACTGACAGCTTGTTGAAGTGAAGCAAATCACATGGGGCTAAATCAGTCAACGCACCCGTGGCAGAACGCCCGTCGGAGTAGATTTACATGGAGCACAGTTGACTAACAGAAAGCTTATTGAGGGAAGATCTACAGTGGTCTCCAGTGCAGCTCCAGTTGCGAGTTATAGCCATTCTTCTTTGACGTGTACAACTTTTCCTCTATAGTCCCGCTCTTAACTCTCCTAACACCCCTCCTGCCTCTCCGTCAGACCATATTTTGCCAAGAGGAAGCCATTATAGCAAATAAAACAAGCTCGTTGGCTCGTTGCCCGTCCTGCCGGGGCAAATTTATTGAGCCGCCAGTGTGTGTTCTCCCCGCGGTTGGCCAGAGAGCTGCTCTGTTGCCAGGCACAAATCCAGATGATAAATGCACAAGATGGAGAGAAAGAGACAGACAGACCGAAACTAGACAAACATCTGGTTTCGTTTCTGGGTCGTGTGTCTGGAAAGTATGCGTTTTACCTGCTCCTTAGCTTACTAGTTGCCTTCTTGCATCATGAGATAAAAGAGCTTTTTGTAAGTTTGTAAAGTTTCAAGGGTTGCTTGATTCATTAGCCTGTTGCTTAAGAATGGGCCTTTAATGTTGGAGCTAAAACTTTTAATTAAAAATCAGACTTTGCACAAACTTTGAGTAGGTGCTGCCTCAGGATAAGCCTGACGTTTGCCTGCTGTTTCCTTTGCGTGAGCCGACGCTGTCAGCTGACAGCTGAGCTTAAACGAGAGAGATTCTTTACAGACTCCCCCAACACTTCCACCACACAAGTTCCACTTTAATTAGCCCTACTTGTGAAATTCTCACTTTCCATTTTTTCCTCTTCATCTTCACACTTCCCATTCGAATGAGTTCTGTCGGACAAATCTCAGGAGGATCTAGGCCGAGATGGGGGGAAAGCGCATGATGGGAAACGTAAAAGCAATTTGATTCGCTCGACCTGACTAGGCAGGGTAGCATCTTCAGCCTGTGTGCTGGGATGGGCAGGTAAAAGGCCGACAGGGTGGCCTTATCCCTTAAAAGCAATCAGCCCAATGCCGGAGTGGAACAGGAAGAGAGGGAAATTGAGGGCAGCGCTTTCCCACTCACTGTGAATAAAAGAACACTACCAAGGAGGAAGACGCTGTTAAAAAAGGTCTTCCTGCATTTCTTCAGATGAGAAGGCCGCATGATTGGGAGCTCAGGGTGCGAGGAGGTCAGGCTGGATGTTCAGCATGTTCCCAGATCAGTCCCCCCTGTTGATCTCTTGTTTCACGAGCAATTTCGAATAGGTTTGCCTCCAGTGTTTGCTTCCTTACTCCGGCCGCAGGGCTAATGAAATAGAAGTCTAAAAGAGTTTAGGTTATATTGACTTCTGCTACATCTAAGCCACATTTACCTCGCAGCACCAATGGAAAGCTAGAGCCGCAAACCAGACTGAGATCCTTGGTCAGCGGGCTGCATTTTGGGTCAAAGGGTCCATTTCCACTGAGCCAGTCTTTTAAGAAGGGTATAGAATGTACGGCACCATCGCGACGCTCGGAACGTTCTTCAGAGCCGAGCTAACCTGACAGAGATTTCCTCTCTTGTGGGCATCTGCTTTCTTTCTGACCCTTTCCATGGTCCATATGCCCCAATATACCAGAAACAGATGTGCCTCCAGTGGAGGGAGGAATGTAACGTGAGCCTCTGTGTCCCCATTTCTTTCTTCTCCCCCTTTTTTTTCCATGCTTCCTCCCTCTTTCTCATTCTCAGCAATAACATGGAGCACCAGAATTAATTAGGCTTGGCACGAGACGCCTCGTCCTAATAAATCACTCCATTATCTCGCAAGGCTGTGTGAAAAACAGCCGCTCGCTTCCTGCGAGGAAGAGGCGAGGGCACGCGCTTAACCCTCTGCTTCCTGCCTCCGTGCTCTCCCAGACAGTCGCTAGGGTTACTGGGCATTCTGAGTCACAGGGCCACTGCCCATGAGGATGGCACTCAGCGAACACTCCTTCCAAAAATGCCTCTTATCAGAATAAAAGATCCAGTGCCTGTGCTTAGCCATGCCAGGCATTACTGGCTGCCAACGTTCGGTTGGATGACGGATTCTATAGCAGTGCAGATTTCGAAGTGCTCAAATTTTTTTGGTAATAATGGACATTTTTGGCATTTTTGGCCTTCCACATGTGGTTTAACCCTTGTTCAAACCCAAGCGTCTTTTAAAATGACTTTCCAAATAGTTCACCCCTTGAGCCCCCTGCAAACCCTCCGAGCTGTATGCGCTGCAGCCCTTGTCCACTGTGGAAAGTGCCACACAGTTTAGTTTGTAGATTTTTTATTGCATTTTCATATGAAACGGACTAACTGAAGCTCGAATTGATGTTTGATTGAAGTGAGCACTTTTCACACATTGCAACAGAATCGTTGATTCAACCAGTTTAAATCTGAAATGTCTGCGTCGGCTGCGCCGGCTGTACGGGTTTAGCAAACCATATTGTTATGAACACAGTCATAAACACGATGCTGCAAAATCTAAGACTATGCATTTTCCATACTTTTCTTAAAAAAAAAAACGAAGAATTGCTTGTGTTGTTGTTGTGAACCTTCTCTGCAGTTTACACTTAAACGTTAAGTGTTAAGCAAGCAGATATTCAAGTATGAAGCTAATTACTATCGTATGCACAGACGGGCGACTTCACACTGCTGAACCGAGTGAACTACACCCAGTATCCACTAACTCCACTCTTTTAGATGCATCTAACCTTTTGATCCATCCTGCAGAAATAGAATGAAGTTCATCTGCCGTACAGTTTGTGTTCATAATCTAGTCCTTCGTTAGTGGTTGGTGTCTGGCCACGGGACACGGTTAGCAGGATATTTTTGGCAGACTTTTTCCAGTCCAGCAGTGACACCGAGGTGTTTAAATGGATCTGTCCTTTGGCAGTTAGAGGCATGTGGTTATATGGGCTACGCATATTAACGCGGGCAGGTGCCAAACCGCACCTGTGTGTTGAAGTGAGTGGAGAATGAATAGCCGAGCCCAAATAAATCACCTTCCTTAGAGAGCACTGCTTCCACAGCCACTGACTAACACTCTGAAGAAATGGGTCAGTTAGACTCTCTAGTGCATCTCTCTCTCTCTCTCTCTCTCTCTCTCTCTCTCTCTCTCTCTCTCTCTCGCTAGTCTCCCCCTCGTATTTTCCTCATTATTTTTCTCTTTGTCTCTCTCTTATCTCTCCTTATGCCTTCCTTTCTTTCTATCTATCTATCTATCTATCTATCTATCTATCTATCTATCCTTTTCTGTAATTTCTCTGCCCATGTCCCTCTTTTTCATGCGTCTCCATATTTCCCCGTGTTTTTTTTCCCCTTCTTCTTTCATCTCTCTCCATGGGTCTTACTCTCTCTTCGTTCCTCATTGCCTTTTATCATGTCTCTCCCCATGTTTCTCTCTATCCTTCTCTCTCAGTCTGGAAACTGTGGGCTTACATGCTTTGTGTTTCTTGGATGTGTGCTGGATGGACACAGACATGCTCATGCTGAAAAAAGCTTCCTTGAGACAGAGGCTTTTCTCAAAGCAGCGAGCATCTTGCAGGGCTTGTGTGCGTGTGCGTGTGCGTGTGTGCGTGTGTGTGTGTGTGTGTGTGTGTGTCTGCGTGTCCACTCAGCAGGCATGTCACAGGGCTTAAAGCAGGCTTTGAGCTGAGTCCAGCTGACGGCATGGTTCGAATGTCACTGGCGCTGTTTCTATCCTGCCGATCTCTGTGTGACAGCGTGTCCTCAGCCGAGCGCTGACTGATGCTGCTGCCAGACCATAGAGAGAGAGAGAGAGAGAGAGAGAGAGAGAGAGAGAAACGAGAGAGAGGAAGATTCTGAGTAGCACCTGTGTGTCTCACTGCCAAGTCTCCAGGCATCTTCGAGCCTGTTCCAAGACGAAAGAAAGAACAAGGGAAAGGGAAAGAGGAGATGAGGCATGTAGTGAGTGAATGTGTGTGTGTGTGTGTGTGTGTGTGAGGTAAAGGAAGTCAAGTGTGTTCAGTGAGGCATGCTAACGCAACCTGCGTCTGCTGCAGGCTGTGCTCCCCTCCGGCTCTGCTCGTCCAGCCCACACAGGGTCTCTGCAGCCTCCACACTGAGCTTGCGTACAAGCACATCATTGCCCTAATACGAAAACCTCGTCGTTTCTTATTTCTTTACACCATTTGAAAGTATCAGCTGCCCTTAACACTGTTTGAACAGTGGATTTTGGTGAACCCACAGAATTTCCTTGGAAAAAAATCTATTTTGAGTTAAGAGGTTTTTACTTTAGTATAAAGTTTAGGATTTAGTTTTGTTACCGCAGCCACAATATTCGTGTTATATGAACTGAATATGAATTTACCAAGCTTTGTTAGTATCAAGATTCAGAAGTTCAGAAATCAGTAATAGAATATCAGTGTTACCGACTCATACCCCATAGCTCGCATTTTTCTGATGATTTTTCCTATTTAATAATTATATTAACTTTTTTATAATATATCATTAAGTGCATGCTTTTCTATTGTGTACAAACTGAATGCTATACAAATGACAAAGAAAGAAGTTTAACGGCGATGCATTTAAGATGAATATCTACAAATTTTTGGAACTAAACCCCCACCTTAACGTCAATGCCCAGCCGGAATGAAATGAAATGCTTGCTTTAGCAGTAAATTTTGATCTATTGGGAGCGTTTTGACCAAAAAATCAATAGGTTTCAAAAATTATTCCCAGCTAGAACTAAAAAATTGATGCTCCCTCTTCACATCTGTTCTGCACCGAAATGCTTTGAATGTGCGCTTGTTGCCCATATGCCATCAAGGTTCAAGAACCGGTTCTTGTTGGGGGAAAATCAAACCCAGAACCTTATAACCGTGAGCCGATGATGCTGACCACTGAACCACCATAATTTTTAAGCATTAGCACCACTGGGCTCCCCCTTCATTGTGCACATGCAGAAGATAAACTACAAATCCATCTCCCTGACAAACACACGTGCAGAAAGCCCTCCGCCACACACAGCTGGCCACATTGTGGAGAATTTCCAGCCAGCCTCGTGGAAGCCCTGGAGCTGTGATGATGCATGAGTACAGAGTGACGTCGTCATAGATATGAGCTGACATTCATGTCTGTGATTAACAGCTCATAATTAAAATGTATTCTTAACTGTACTCTTAGTGTGCCCTCTCACAGGCTTAGATTACAAGGTATGCAAAACAAAATTCATTGACAGGACCTCTCGTTTTCAGCCCATCGGTTCATAAACCCCATCATGAGCCGAGTGCAGGAGGCACAGGAGGGATTTATGGAGTAAAGATAAAACAGGAACGTGTTGACGGCCATTTTTGCTGGCTGCAGTGTTCGATTCAAAGCCTGGGGATCGAAAACGCAGCTGTGGACCAAGAGATTGTGGCTTCCAGCCTCACTCTATCTTCTCCAGCACCATTTCAGCCCCCGAGCATGAACCCAAGTAGCTCCAGTATCCCAAGTGCCACTTAAATGAACTGCCCAGTGCACTCTGTTAAGAGCAGCAGTGGTTAGAGTTGGCCCTACTATTGGAAGGTCGTGAATCCCAGAGTATTAGGTTGCCCTGAATGTACCCTTGAGCAAGGTACCGTCCCCATCACTGGGCACGGGATATGCAGTGTGTGTGTGGGTTAAATACAGAAGTTGCATTTCATCGGGGCTCACTGTGTGCCTTAAATCACGATTTCACTTTAAGGACCAAACGCTCGCCCACAAATGTTTTCCCGTCAGTATGAAGGGACGGGAAGGGGACATGCTTAAACCTGACAACTGATCATCATGCCCACATAGTTTCTCACCAAGCATGTCTGCGATTTTTTTACTTGTTTATTTCACATCATTAGACTGTTGCACTTCATTTTCTCCAAAAGTCTAATTTAGATAGCGGAGACGTTATCTGGGAAACATCTTGTCTCAACAGTATGGTTTACTCTCCGCCTAAGGCTGCACGTCAGCTGTTTGTTTAAACTTGGATTTTTCTAAATTTGATTAAATCATGTTCTCTTAGCAAAGTGTCAAACAGCTTTTCCTTCAACTTGAGCCAACACTGTAGTGAGCGCTGCGTCGCAGTAGTGTATTTGTGCTCTGATTAGTTTCCCTCCGGGGCAGAGTTGTGCTTTCAGACGACGACGGCAGCTTGTAGGCCTGACAGGGAGGGCTGGAGAACCGCACACGGAGGAGAAAAGAACCAACGTAATGAGATGGAGGTCAGGAGCTGGATGGAGGATCCTTGTTTTCCAGAGGCCGCTGATTACTCCAGACTGGTAGAAGGCTGTGAAAACAGATCACCTCATCCTGAAACCCACAGATGGGAAGGAGGGGTTCGGTGAGACACCTCTCTGCACCTATTTAGCCGCCAAAACATCCGGGCGCTGCACGGGCACAGCGAGATGTGCAGATTGCTTTGGGAGAGCAGGAAGCTAAAGGTTGCCAGCGAGTAATAGAACAGACAAGGCACTGTAGCCCGAAAGAGCGCTGGGACTGGAGCCATTTAACGAGGATATGAGCGATAGCTATTGACACGGTTAAATAGTCAAGGGGTTGTAAAATAAATGGCTGGATGGTTTGAAATCAGAATGCATGGTTGCATAATGCCAAACCCTTCCAACTGAGCAGTGGCGAACGGACGTCTTAATTACATTTTTGAAGGCATTTGGTCCGGTGTTTGTATAAATAATTCATTTTTCACTCAACGAGTGAACGAGTGAAAATGAAAATGAGTTAAAAAAGGAAATGTAAAAATGTTGTCATTGTGAAACACAGCACAGTTTACAGTGAAACAGCAAAATCCAGCCTCTGCCTTCAGCGCAAACAAATTGGGAGCAGTGACGGAAACAGTATCCTGCTCAAGGGAAATCTCAGAGCAGCCTACTGGGGCAGCGGTGGCCTAGTGGTTAGGGAGTTGCTCCTGCATCAGAAGATTGTGGGTTCGATTCCCTCACCAGTAGGTTGCCCTGAGGTACCCTTGAGCAAGGTACTGTCCCTGTCATTGCTCCCCAGGCAGCTTTCAGTTGCTGCACGGTGTTTGCATGGGTTAAATGCACAGGTCCAGTTTCATTGTGGTTCACTGTGTGCTGTGCTATGACCTTGCAATGACAAGGGTTGTCACTTTCACTAGTCCAGGAAGCCATGACCTTTTCGATTCTGGGGCCTAGTCCCTAAACACCAGGCCACCACTGCCCCCTAAATAAGTACTCATTACACCAGTTTACAAAGGTTCTAGATCACGCACCACCTTCTGCATCCGGACCAGGCTGACTCATCCTCCACCCCCCTCAACACTGCGAAATGCATTAAGCAGCTTTGAACTTTGCAGATGGTCCCTAAGCTGTCTGGCAGCTCCGTGTAAGGCGGGAAGGTATTTAGTGTCTTTTTGTCTCACTGCATCAATCCTGAAACACCTAAAACTGTGAAACCCTCGTTTTACTTTACAACCTGAGCCCAAACTGAAAGAAATTACTGCCGTATTCAGCAATATATTGCTGCTTAAATTGCAGAAAGTCAGCGAAGACCAATATAAAACTTTAGCACTTGTCCAGCTGCGAGAGAGACTAATATTCAGGCCCGTTAGCCAGAAGTCCCACCAGTATCAGTGGACGAACGTCAGCTCTGACCCATGTTAATGTGAGGAGCGCGTCCGATTTTGTCCCAATTTATTCCAACTTTAGAAGTTCACTTCTATTGGATCTTTATTCTGTACTTGTTTATGTTTTCTTTGGATTATACTGCACACCAGCACACACTCCTTGTATGTGAAACACGCTGGGAGGAATGAAGGAAATGTAGCGAACGTTTGAAGCAACATGCTTTAGGATTAGCCTGAACAAAATTCTAGATGCTTATGGGATCCCAGCACTTCGTATTCCGATACTAAAATGATCATCACTTTATTATCCGTCCATCTACCTGTAATCCGAGCTGCTTATTCTAACCAGGCTGGTGAGACACTATATTGGAATAATCGATATGCTTTACACCCTGACTTGTTATGTTGGGGACCCCAATTTCAGCAATTTCAGATTACAGCTAGAACAGGATCGCAATTATCTAGAACAATTGTCCTTTGGGGCTCTGTTTTAGCTACTCTCTCTTCCTCACTTGCTCTTTCATGAACAGCAGTGGCCCGGTTCTCTGATCTCTTTTGTCTAGGTTTGTTTTTTTGTACCTGCATGGTGGACCGGACCCGCAGGCATAACTGGTTCACATCGACCACACACAGGGCATCTGGAGAGTATAATAGCTGAAGGGATTACAACTCACAAAAACCTCACCTTCCCTTTTTACACCGCAGGGCCGAGCTGTTTTCTGTTCCTCGCTCCCATTCAGACAAACCAAAGCTTCAGGCTGGGGTCACGCTCTCCTGCCCGCCTCTGTTGACTCTCACTTTTAGCCAGTCATCGGTTCAGCCCAGAGTTCAAACCAGGTGAAGCAGACACCTCTGCCTGCCCCGGCATGCCGGTCTCTCTAAAAGTCCTCGCCCCTTTTGTTTTAAAAAGAGGTTCTTCAACCAAAACGTTCCATTTTCTGGGTGTCATTTCTATACATCACTGTTCCTGAACTCTTAAATATGAAAGGTTCTCTGAAATCTGACTCGAACCCTGATCTTAACCTCAATGTGTTAAACCTTAATGTCAGTGAACATTCTGTTGGTAATCTTCTGATCCCAGGATCGGAAGGTCATGGGTTCGAATCCCAGACCAGTAGGCTGCCCTGAGGTACCCTTGAGCAAGGTACCGTTCACATCACTGCTCCCCGGGCACTTTCAGTCATTGCCCCCTACGTGTGTATGGGTTAAATGCAGAGGTTGCATTTCATTGTGTTTCACTGTGCGCTGTGTATTCACAATGGCAATTAGTCACTTTCACTTCATGCTTTTGCCATTTTTTGATGAGTGATCAGACCTGCAGTTTTTAATTATGAACATTTAATATCACATCATAAATGGCGCTTTTATCTACTACTGTTTACTGTGCCACTAATCCACTTGGGGTCAAAATAGATTCAATGAATGACTCTATGACTCTAGTACTCTGCAGTTTCGTTTTAACAGATTAGTAGGAAGAACCTTGATGTTCAGATGTGTCCATAATGAGATGTAGATTATTTTTTTTTCATGTCTCGATGAGATAGATAAATATATGTACTCTGTATCAGACACTGAATAGCAATTCAAACGAGGATGGAAATAATAGTAAAACATTTTTACTGCCATGATAATTGATTAGCACCTATAATTAATTGATTTTTTATATTTAATTAATGTTTTATTCATCACTTTCAATTTGTGTAATTGTATGGCAATCCTTTAACCGTTTCTTTACCTCTGCTCAAGCAAAATTCACTTAAATTACCATCCATCTGTCTGGTTTACTCAATCAATTCTCACGTTACAACCCTGGCTGATGAAATATCTCAGGTCCTCGTGGAAACTTCATGGAGATATAATGAGATGTAGGGTGGTGGTTGCCTGGAGGGAGGATACTCAGCTGAAGTTTGGGATTTGAGCTTGGCTGTTTCCTGTTTCTTGAGCAAGACCCTTAAACCCAAGTACCTTCTGGGAGACTCTCCCTGTTCCTGCAAAGAACATCGATCTGAATTAAAACTTTAGATACATTTTGTGAATCTAATCCATCTTTTTTAACATTTTTTTTTTCCAGAATTGTTCCATTGGTCCAGTTAGTAGGCCACAACAATCTGTCCACATTTTCAGATTCGTCTGAACCGAACAAATCAACACTGTGACCCTGCCGCTCACCGACACAGTTCTCTGGGCTAATAGACAAGTGCAGCCGAGTGTTGGCTGAAGCCTCGACAGAATCATTAGAGGTAATCTGATAATCTGAGATCAGATGTGATGTTTGATAGCCCTTGTTAGCTCCTCATGCTGCCTGTCCTCCAGACAGTTGGTAACACCCTCCCTCAACCCCTCCCTCCACGGCCCAGCAGATTATTCTGGGAAGGTCATCGTGGCAGCACTAATGACTAGCAAGGGAACAGTACCCAATCTGATCAAAGTTCTGATAGCCGTCCCTTAGCTGGCATTAAGTCTCTTACTCATACTGACTAACCCTGAGGGTGGGTTACCTGGGGAAGGGCATACACACACACACACACACACACACACTGTGCTGTTTCTTTCCTTGCATGCTTTCCTTGGCGGTAACTGTTTCGAGTCTATCTACCTTTGCGTGCAGATATAATCCACCCTCTTCCTGCAGACTAAAGGCTAGGATTAGCAGCGGAAGGTGAGCTCTTTTGACTGAGTGGTAGGAGCGGCATCTTCACATATTCAACAAAAGACTGTTGATAAGCTCTCTGGCGTACCGTGTGGATACCTGTTACCGGTAAAAAAATTCCCTTTCACCCTTAGAGAGTGATATTACCTTTGTTTTGCTATACTGTTCATTTCTGCTCAGGTACTGGGACTGAGCCAGAAACTTTGTCCTTCTGGAAGCCTGGAGAACTGTCCCTCAACAGTTCCTCAACAGGAGCAGCGGGCGTCTAGTGTTTAGGGAGTTGGCCCCAGGATCAGAAGGTTGTGGGTTGGATTTCGGGACCAGTAGGTTGCCCCGAGGAACTCTTGAGCAAGGTGCCGTCCCCATCACTGCTCCCCGTGCGCTGCCCCCTGCTGCACGTGTGTGTGGGTGAAAATCAGAGGTTGCATTTCGTTGTGTTTCACTGTGTTCTGTGCAGTGACAAAGTCACTTTCACTTTAAACATACAAGAAAGTCTGGCTCTTTGGAAGCAGAATATGAAGAAACGAGAGGCTCAAGACTTTGGACAGAACTGTACTTCGAAAAATATGTGCACGTTTGTATCGTAGACAGAAAAGACACCTTTAATGGACAATAATTCTAGATTAAACAACAGAACGTCAGCTTTTAAACTGTTCATTTGGGAGATTTCATCCTTGCGGCTTCATCAAACACGACAAATAGAACGGCGCTGCTCAAAGACACTTCAAAACTAAAGCTATGGATTTCTTTGCAGCTCAGTCAAATATATGATCATTATGCAGAAATTAACAGGATAATCACACACTCAAGGATATCTCATTGTGCTGCTACTCAGAGACTTGTTTACTCTCTGCAGAGGAGACGCTTTAGACAGACATAATTATGTTTGTAATGCATTATGGTTGTAATACATGTCGACAAACCCTAGGGAGACGTTTCTTCCCCATCTTGAAAGACAGAAGTGGGGCTCTGAATGCAAAGATGAGGGTGCTATCAAAGCAATTACGATTTCATTCAAGCCCCTCTCAGAATAACCCATGCAAAGCACAAGCGCAGCACAAGAATGTTTGCTTCCGCTTCAGATGGGCACTTAAAAAACAACAACCAAAAAAAAAAGCCCTTAAGCAAGACTGGGTCTGCTACACTGGACGCACGTTTTTAGAACCCATATATGCACTTAAAAATGTAGGAGCCAAAAAAAAGAAGCACTTTTGAGCCTTTCGATGAAGCCTCGTTGGTGTAAGTTTGAAGATCCCTTTTAAAGTTTAGAAAAACACTTTTTTTTTTTAACCACTTATCAGGGATTGACTTGCACAGATTATCATCTCAATGAATTCAATCTAAATTTCTCAGTCCGCTGCAAACATTTTGGATGATGTTGATGATTAAGCCTACATGACATGAGAAGAAAAACTACTATTTTAACTTTCTTTGAAATGAAAGACTTAATATGTCAGGGGTACCCAGGGGACTCCATTCCTGGAGGAGTGTGGTTTGGAGGTTCAACTCACCTGTTCATTGCCAGGCTGGAGTGTTTGAGAGAAAACTACCAAACTAGACTTCACATCAGTACTCCAGGAGAATGGGAGGCCTGTTAGACGTCAACAAATATAAAGTACAACCTCCGTTCCCAGTATTCGGTTCACAGTCCCAGTCCAACAGCCAATCAGAGTAGAGGAAATTTACGTATATTAATATCAAAGGTAGTCTACTAAAGTACATGGCTTAATTCAGAGATAAACAGAGATAAACAGAGATTGGAAAGTGATCAGACTGAAGTGAATGACTGTTTATGGATGAAAAAAATGTGATTATCACGCCTAAAGAAGAACATCAAAGGCATGGCATTTTTTTCTCCCGACTCACCGCCAGATTCATCAGATTTCTCTCCCCACCTGAACTTCAGATCAGCTACAGCAGACCGGATCATCTGCAGGAGCTGCTGCCACAAACAGAAACAGATTAACCGAAGCTCCAACCAATCAAACAGAGCCACCACTAATTGAAAGTCCAATAACTTCCAATTTAAGACTCTGACAGACTCTTTTATAGTAACTCACACTTTACCAGAACTCATCGCTATATCGCCGATCTTACAAAATGCACTTCCTCTTTCTTTGCCTTCTTTATTTCCAGTGTCAGCCAGAGGAGGCCGGGTTCCCCTTTTGAGTCTTGGCTCTCCCCAAGGTTTCTTCCTCCAGTTGTTGCTTCTGTCGCCCTCGGCTTACTCGCTCGGGGCTCGGACTGGATTCTGTAAAGCTGCTTTGTGACAACAACCGTCGTAAAAAGAGCTTTAGAATTAAATCTGACTTCACTTGACCACCCAACCATTTAGGTTTTTAGATTTTTAAGAATGTAGATGGTTGATATGATATGTGATGTATTACCAATAGCCTGCATTGGTCTAAATAACCCATTATTCACTTTAGGCGACCTAATTCACAACCGGAGCGTGCAATGAAGAGGTCGTTTAAATGTGCCCTTTTAGCTTTGAAACATCAGAAACAATATTAGAGACCTCAACAGCACACGTATTTAACCACAGGTACATGTAAATTGACAATCGGCTCAATTAGTCATGTGCTTAGCGGCGCTTTTTGGCCCGGGTTCGCATCAGATATTGTTGGAACACACTCTGTAATGAAAACAAACAGATCAGGTATTTATTGACGAGGTGATGAAGCGAGCGTTAGCATTTCCGCAGAGAGAGAGAGAGAGAGAGAGAGAGAGAGAGAGAGAGAGAGAGAGAGAGACAGGCAAGGAGAAATAATTGTTTATTGATCTGGCAGCTGCATTTAGGGAGTGCATTAAATCTGTGGACAGATTGCTGGTGGCTGTCGGATGGAGGGGAGAGGAGGTGAGGAGGTGGGAACGAGTGGATACCGTGATACAGGTGTGGAGCCCAAGTGGAGGTCTCAGCTGCTCACTAACAATCAGTGTCTGAGTGTGTGTGTGAGTGTGTGTGTGTGTGTGTGTGTGTGTGTGTGTGTGTGTGTGTGTGTGTGTGTGTGTGTGTGCAAATGCAGTGATGAAAGTTGACTGATGTTTAATAAATTACACACAGCTACTTGTGTGTACATTACTTGTCAGTTAAATGAAATGTTAGTAAATAGTATAAATAAGAATATATTGGATAATACATTGAAAAAATGTGAATATAAATTGAGCCATGCCTCATTAATTTCTTTTATTTCTATATTGACCAATGTATTGATTTCAGCAAAATAACAAATTATATATATATATATATATATATATATATATATATATATATATATATATTGATGAGAATTGTTAGAATAACACTAATTTTAATGAATAAATGCTAAATTAAATAACTTTTGAAGTACACAACTGCTGCAGAAGCACTTAAATGCACATGTCCTTTGTGAAGCCATTCTTTGCTCTGAAACAGCAATGAAAACATTGAATTTTATCATTTAGCCCGGCATTGAACTTGGGAGTGTCTGGATGGTCCACAAAGGCTTTAAATGAGAAACGTTTTCATCTGAAAAGCAGCAAACATAACAGTAGAACTCTTCGAATACCCCCACTCTCGTTCTCTTATCTTTTCTCTTCGTGGTACTGCATTGTGGTGCCGCTTTATTCTGCAGTAACGTGTCTCCCGTGTTTTTCTTTCGCTGTCAGAAGGTGATAATATGAAAGTTATGTTTCAAACTGCCAGCGGAGTCTGCCTTGCCATTGAAATTAGAGCTGAAGCCCAGAGAGGCGTTATGGCATTTTCAATTTTTCCATTTCAATGCATTATGGGACTTATTCTACTACGCGCATAGCTACGCCTGGTGTGTGCTGTGTGTGCGCCAAGGCAAAGCGCAAAGGAGGGCTGAAATATGAAATGGAAAAAGGCCAGGCTGTGCTCCGGAAGCCCGAGGGGTCAGCGCCGAGATGAGATTGTGATCTATAATGAAGAACTCTGTATCAAAATGGCTGCTTCTGAAACAGATACAGAAGAAGTCTTTTTCACTCCACTGTATGCCATCAACCCCGTCGTGGCCTCACAAAACGCCTGCCTGTGTCTTCCATGTGTATTCAGTGTGTAGGTATAATGATTTTGAGGACACCACATATGGGGCAGCAGGCTTGTTGGCATGGCAGTTTTACCAGAATGTTCAACATGGGACATCAAAATCCTGCAGATATTCCATTTCATGATTAATGTCTTGACATTAGTATTTAAGAAACGAGTAGTGAAACCAAAGTTTAGCTTTATCTCCTGTGACTTCTTTGCAGTCCTCGAAAGGGACACTGTTGGCTGCTTCCTGTAACCCATCAGTTTAAAGTGGTGTTTAGGGACAAAGCCCCAGGATCGGAAGGCCTTGAGCTCAATTCTCAGACCAGTAGGTTGTTCTGAGGAACACCTGAGCAAGGTAACGTCTCCATCACTGCTCCCCGGCGCTGGATATGGCTGCCCAGTATGTATGTATAGTTGAAAAATAGAGGTTGCATTAATTTCAGAACAAATACTCACTTTGACTTCACTTTAGACATTCTGTGTTTCTGAAATGGTACGACTGCAAAACTAATAATCACATTTACGGAATTCGTTAATGTCCGTTTTGACCAATCCTACAAATGCAAAGTGGGCAGCCCTTCTGCTAATCAAACAAACAAACAAACACACAAACAAACAACAAGCCATTGCTAACTAACTAGCTGAAATTTGCCAAACTTTCTCTTGAGAACAAAACACAACAAAGTAAAAAGAAAAAGCATGAAACTCAAGCCCTGCACCATAAGACCCCAGAATAAACAAACAAAACAACAAACAAATGTAACAAATAAATAAAGAAAATGTTATCTAAGCTTTACTTTTATTTGAAGGTTTAGTGGAGGATGCCGGAAGCATGAGGTGAGACAGTAAAGGTGGGAGTAAGACAGAACAGTTGTGGGTTGGACTCTCTTGTCTTCAGCTCCAGCAACGATGGAGCCCTTGAGTGAGATCTTTAACCTCAGAAGAATGTCAGAAATGGTGTAAATATTAAGGAAAAAGCTTCTCTAAAGAGAGGTTTAATGGATTAAAGACTTTTTAAAGGCTGCTGGAAGTGTGGATGAACAGCACTAAGAAAACGCGGACCCGGATTAACGAGCTGACCGCAAGTCAGACAATCCAGTCCGGTCCTGTATTGCCGCTTTCAAGAGTTGCTGTTTGCTTCTGGGCTTCTTTTGTGTGAGCGGATAGAAGGACAGATGTGTTGCAGATGCGAGAGCTTTAAAGGGCAGGGAAATGGGGGACACGCTCGTTCACGTCTCTCTTGAGGACCAGAGCTCATCTCTGAATTAGCACGGTGTTGGTTTTGGTTCCATTCCTAGGCCCGGCGGCAGCGAACCGGGATGGCTCTGCAAATGCCAGCAGCAGAAAACGTGGGCTATGACTAGCCCCTCCGAGGCTAAATTACCACGCATGAGTATGCATGAGGTGGTTGGAGACAGGTTTTTGCTTTTGGTCTTCTCTCGAAATGAGTTTTCCCAGAACGCATCACAAGTAGCTCAGCGCACCTATTTAGATTGAGACCACGGGCGAGATGTGGTTTATCATTTTTTTTTTTTTATATCACCAGAGAACGCCCCTGTCTTCACTCAAAGAGAAAATCACTGTTAAAAAATAAGCAGCTCTTAGTCTGGAAGTATTGACAGGAAGACATGACGCACAGTCAAATTTCTTTTGGCAAACTTCCAGGAGTTTGAAACTGACGTCCTGAATGTTTAAGGAACACATCGGGTTCTTCCTTGTAGAATAGGATCTGCAGGAAGTGCAGGACTTCACCGACTAACAGGTACTGAGCAGCAACTCTGATGATGGAGCTCCTTCTAACAGGCCTTTAAGATAAGGAAGAGAAAGTAGGTCACGTGTAGCTCATCCCATGAGCTGCAGTCAGAATGAGGTGAGAGTAGATTCTTGTGCAGAAGGTATTGGAGCAAGAAGGACAGGGGTGCATTGTTAGAGGACAGTGACGTTTGTCCCGGGCTGCAGGGTGCTTTTTTTTGGATTTATTTAAACCATAAGGGCTTGGGGTTGAATGAGGCTTTTGAGGGTAGATGCTGATGTTATGATGATATAAAATATATTTAATATTTTACACACTGGGACTAGCTCTACCTGGAACAGTGTAACTTGATTTTAACTTATAGGTTCAGTATTTCTATAAACTCAATAAAAGTAAAATTCGGAAAATGGAGGCACTTCAGTGCCATAAACCAGCATCACCTAAACATTCTCATCTTCTGAAATAAATGCATTGAATTCTGGTTTTTAGTGTCTGGCAAACCAAATGTCTGTCCAATTTTAATTGCTTCCCGACATCAAAAAATCTTTTTTTCGACCATTAAAGACCAGGAAATCTGTCACTGTGAAAATCTCAAATTTAAACTTCACATCGGCCGCGTATTTGCTGCTCTTTTCATGATTTGTGGCCGCCTGTCGGCAGCTTGGAGAATCCGGACGCATGCTGAATTGCCACTGCTGCGCTATTTGGAGCCCGATAAGTTGTTGGTAATTTGTTGGTGCTGTGCTCTGATATGAAGGATTACAGACATTGGCACACCAACTCCCCATCACTTTCCCCTTATTGTATAAAAAATGCTCAAAGCTTTGACAGTTTAATCAGATTTAGCCTAATCCAGGTTCTGGCAATTGTAGCGCTGGCTACGTGGTCTCAGTACAGCAGCGGTCATGGGACCAGTCATTTTCGCCATCTTCCAGTTCTCCTTTGATGGAGCTCTTGCAGGTATGGGTCCTCTCGGATCCACTCTGTTACTTGGCGGAGATCCGGGCGAATTAGCTTGCGCTAAATTTTGCTCCTCAATTGAAGTATAGACTCGGGATGCATTTGGGAATCCTTTTTCACTTTCAGACTTAACTTGAATTAGTAGAGTGCACCAAAGAGTCAGACCTTCCTGAATTCTAACGTTTAGAGGAACGGTTCTCCAGGCTTCCTAGAGGACAACGTTTCTGGCTCTCATTTTCTCTGCAGTCCCTACACCTGACCATGCAGAAGCAGTGTGGGATCATCTATTGTAACGGTGGCAGGGAGCAGGTAGGACATCAGCACGGAGCCAGGAGTCAGGAACATAACCTTTATTAAACAGGGTAGCAACCAAGACCCAAGGAACTAAATCACCAACATTAACTTAAGGCTTCTCCTTGTGAACGAGCCGCGCTCAGTTCTGACTCATCGGGGCTTAAATGGTACCTTCATGGCACCTTAAACCTGTACCTTCATGAGCTCAGGCGTGCTCAGTCAGGACCGAGCGCCCTCTACCGCACCAAACATGAAACCCAACCGTGACACCTTTACCGAGAATAAAACAACAGGCAGCCGACGTCCAGAGAAGATTTTCGTCACGAAGCCTGGAGCACAGCTGGAAGATTACTAATTGTATCTTGAATTCCTTAATTCTCTTTCCATGTGCATCTTCGACTGTCATACGCTGCTGGGAATTTAACAGTTGTTCATGACGTGGACCCTGCTTGAACCAGGTCTAGAAGATGAGGAGTGCTGGAAGAGGCCTGACTTGGGTCTAACAGCGTGTCACGCTGGATCCTCCACTGCATACATTGTTTGCTTTAGTTAATCTCCATCTGTTGGCAGGCCTGCATGTGCACTCTACTGATATTCTCTGTTGCTTATACCCATACCGCATGATTCAGCAGATCGATTGGGTATTGGTGTAACACACTAATGCGTGTTCCTCCACAATGATTGCAGAAGGTGTGATCTTCTCAGATGTTCGTCAGGATGCTTCTTCTTACTCACGACAGTTGCACGCTGGAAAATAAGCTCCAAGTCACAGTCGGGGTTGATGCTAAGACTTAGTCAGAGACGACGTCAGCAGCTTTTCTTTTGGACAATGTTGTCTTTTCATTTGGCATCAAGAGAGAAGCAGAAAAAGACAGAGCGAGAGTAAGAAAGAGGGAGAGGGAGATAACCGCACAAAACCTTAAACAACTTGCTGCTGCTCTCCGGTGAATAGAGCTCGTCTTTGGCCTTTTCGCCGACTCTTCTGTCTCGCCTTATCTCCTTGCTCCGTTATTCTGCGGCTACAATAGCAGACAAAGGGATGCCGCCGCTACCGTTGTAACTCATTTAAGATGGCGGCCAACGTGTCGGAAGCTTCGCTCTGGGATCCGGAAATGAGTTCCCTTGGTGCACAAACACTCCGAGGCGCCTTTACAGGAACATGGCTTTGTTAAATCACCACGCTCTTCCAAACATACGCTCCTCGGCCATCAAACCTTGGCTGTAACTGACATTGTGGCAATTTATTTTCCCATTAGCTGGAGGAAAAGAAGGGCAGCTTGGAATTCAGTTCCTCAACAGAAGGTACGAGTTTTACACAAAACGTAAGTGCTTTAATTGAGTGGCCTGGGCTTTTATGGCATTTGATAAGGCCCTATTGATTTCCGTGTTTTCCAGACAATTGCCTGCTGTGTGTTGGTAATGGTTGGATGTCCGTACCGGGTGGCCGGGACGCCCTGAATAGAGAATGGCGGTCACTCTTTCAAGGGCCCAAGGCCTGGGCAGATTCCACGGTGCTTTGCTGAGTCATCTTCACCGATGCAGCTGCAGAGTTAGTGACGAGTCCAGTTACTGACCTGAGAGACCAACTGTCCTGATTTTAATGAGCTCTGTTATTAAACCATTGATCTCAAAGGCAGCAAATATGATGATGGATTCTTTCTTTTCCACTCTCACTCTCTCTCTTGCTATCTTTTATGTCCCTTTCTCACACTCCCTGGTGCTATTGTTCTTACTTCTTTCTTCTTCCAAGATCTTCTCTCTCTCTCTCTCTCTCTCGGGCCGCTCTCTCTCTCTCTCTCTCGCCTCGCCTCTCTCTCTCTCTCTCTCTCTCGGCCCGCCTCTCTCTCTCGCTTCCTCGCTTCTCTCTTCCTCTCTCTCTCTCTCTCTCTTGCTCATCGCCCGCTCTCTCTCTCTCGCTCTCTCTCTCGCCCGCTCTCTCTCTCGCTCTCTCTATGTATTGCTTTATCAACCTGCTTTATCTTTGACATATTGAGTACATTAAATTAAATTGGAGCAAATGTTTTAGTTCTAGGTGCCCTAGTGGTTTGGGGAGTTGGCCACAGGATCGGAAGATTGTGGGTTCAAACCCCTTACCAGTAGGGTTGCCCTGAGGTACCCTTGAGGAGGGTACCGTCCCCATCACTGCTCCTGACGCCATAGCCGCCCCCTGCTGCACGCTATTTGAGTGCATAAGTTAAATGCAGAGTGTCCAGTTTGTTGTGGTTCACTGTGTGCTGTGCTGTGACCTCGTAATGAAGCGAATAGTCACTTTCACTTCACTTACACTTAGGTAAACGAATCACCTGATCATCTGCTCCTGTTTCTTCACTGCTTCGTGTCTTAAGTCGGACTTTGTTCTGCTTGAAGGTTCAGACGAGATCGTGGCAGATTAAATCGGCCAAAAACACTAAACTGCTCAGTATTGTGCAGATCAATTGAAAATGAGAAACAAAAACCCTGTCCTTAAGGAGGCTCTGGAGAACTGTTCCTCAATTAGATATTAAAAAAGAAAAAAAACTTTTGCACAGCACTGTATCTCTCTCTCTCTCTCTATATATATATATATACAGATATATATATATATATATATATATATATATATATATATATATATATATATATATATATATATATATATATATATATATATATATTTATTTATATATATATATGCATATCTGTATATCTCTTTGTGTGTGTGTGTGTGTAAATATATGCTCCCTTTCATCTTTTTTTTAAGACTTAACTTCCAGTGTTAAGTTGTCTGTCTTGGTGGTGGTGACTGAGTGGGGGTGTGTAATTACAATTTAATGATGCACTTTAGAATGAGCGTGTCTTCATTTTCCAAGACACGCACATTATTTTGCTGTAATCTAATTGTGTGAATACAATTTAGTCAAAGATAAAACATATAAACCTGTCACTCTCTCTCCCTCTCTCTGTCTCTCTCTCTCTCTCTCTCTCTCTCTACCACATAGGGAAGGGTACATAAAGTAGAAGAAGGCTAGTGGTTACATTTCTTTCATCAGATCTACCTTTTATTTATCCATCATCACACATATGCAGTTGTAAATGGGAGTATACAGCACACCCTGAGACTTTTCAAAGTTTCATATTTAAATTAAAAAAGATATCAGAGAGCAATAAGCAGACCATTCGGATTCCAGTCTGGCGATATGAACAAAGGCTGTGAATGGTGGAACAAAAATATGACCAACTGGAGGATTTTGTTGTAGAAAAAAAGGTAGCGCAGGCAAGATGCAGTCTTCATCACCCTTTAACAGCAGTCCTAGGGTATTGATCTCTGCTCTTCACTACAAAATCATCTGCACAGTTGCATGGATTAAGTAACTGGACCTAATATTGGATGTGGGCGGCTGCAACAGTGGCAATTTGTTCTCATCGTGAACGCAGTTCCCAAACACATAACCAGCAGAGACCAAACAGTGAGGACAACACGAAGAAACAATGGCATCGAGAGGATCTGTGTGTGTGTGTGTGTGTGTGTGTGTGTTTATGCCATAGCAATGCAGCCTGTGGATAACATTGACTCTGTTAGAGACTGGTTCTCTGCCAGTGTAAATAATGGCCTCCTATAATATGTGACGCTAGGCTGAAATTACACCGACAACGAATCAGCATCCATCAGAGGTGGAAAAAATCACGGCAGAGGAAAAATACTGATAAACAACAAAACAAAAGGGAGAAAAAAATAGTCATACTGTCATTGAGTAATGGTCAGTAACACTCCCTCTCTCTCTCTCTCTCTCTTGCTCCTTCTCTCTCTCTCTCTCCCTCCTGATCCACCTCTCTCTTTTTAAGCCTCTGACACACTCACACACTGAGGAATAGCAGTGCTGGGTTTAATTGGAACAGGGGGGCGGAAAACTGTTACAGTGAGAGAGAAATTAGCCAAAAAAGTAGCTTCGCAGAAAGTTTGGGGAGTTTTGCTCATTTTGTTTCATATTTTTTAGAACATTTATTGCCCTGGTTATAATTATCGTGAGTGTTAATGATGCACCGATATGGGAATTCTGCGCTGATGCCGATGCATGCGGCTCATTCTCCAGATGACCTTATGCGCCTTTCAGTCAGTAAAGCACTAGTAATAATTGTGCAAGATATCGATCACCATAGAAATGTCTACTTAGAAAAGGATAAAAACATAACTTGAGGAAAATAAACTTTTAATTGCTAGGGATGCATATGGAATCGTGGGCCAATGCCATATCCAGTGTTCACACACGCTCTTTTTGAGATCCTGATGAGGACAACTAAAATTTCTTCCTCTGCTTTTGGCTGCTCCTGTTAGGGGTCACCACATCGGATCACCCATTTCTTCCTGTCTTCTGCATCTTCCTCATTCGCACCGACCGCCTGCATGTCCTCTCTCACCGAATCTATAGACCTCATCTTTGTCCTTCCTCTCTTTCTTCTTGCCTGGCTGCTCCATCCTCAGCATCCTTCTCAGAATATAATCCTCGTCCCTCCTCTGCACATGTCCAGTCTCACTTCACCTCTGTCCTAATCCTGTCCATTCTTCACGTCAATGCAAATCTCAGCATCTTTAATTCTGCCACCTCCAGCTGCACCGGCTCTTTATATCTATATATATGAGAGAATATATACTTCTGTACCTGTCCAGCTGTGGCTCACATCAGAGATCTTGACGTTTCTAGCCTGTGAATCACGCCAGCCATCCGTGATCAGAGTCAAAATATACTCTTAATTAGCCCTCTGTCTCTGGGTTGGTAGAATGTCTCTCTTTCTTTCTCTCAGTGATGCTCAGCACCGGAGTCTGTTCTCTGTCCTAACAGTATTGGCATTTAGTGTTTCCTCCCAGCGTGCTCAGCCAATGGCATTGGTTTGACGGATGCAATGGTGACTTGGTCAACTGGTAGTGTTTCGCGATGGGAGGATTACTAGCTAACATGGATCCAAATAAATAAAAATTGTGTTTTTATAACTGTGTTGATGGCATTTCTTGGTTTGTCTAATTAAGATAGGTAGCGGCTCAGTGGCTAGGGCGTTAGTCGTGATGATCGGGTTCAAACCCTTCCCAATAGGTTTCTGAGGTAATCGCTGAGCAAGGTAATGTCCCCACTACTGCTCCCCGTGGCGCATTTTTCCAATAGCCAGTCATACTGCTGCACGGGTTTGAGTGCATGTGGGTAAATGCAGAGGTCCACTCTCGTTGTTCATGTGTTAAAGAAGGACCTCGCAATGACAAGGGTTTTTCACACTTTGAGATACTGCAAACTGAACTCACTAGCTAGACTTCTGAACTAGAGAAGGAGATGGAGAGAGAGAGAGAGAGAGAGAGAGAGGAGAGAGAGAGAGAGAGAGAGAGAGAGAGAGAGAGAGAGAGAGAGAGAGAGAGAGAGAGAGAGAGAGAGAGAGAGAGAGAGAGAGAGAGAGAGAGAGAGAGAGAGAGAGAGACAGAGAGAGAGAGAGAGAGAGAGAGAGAGAGAGAGAGAGAGAGAAGGTAGTGGTGGGGTATTTTTGACTGTGTCCTCTCCTGACCTTGTCACCTCTTTATTTCTGTCGCTCTCTTCTCCCAGAGAGAGAATAGCAATTGAGCTATGAGATACGTGTCTTGACTGGCTTGTTGTGCAAAGACGGTGTTTGTTTTGACTCCTAAATGATTTAATCCGTTGTTATCCTATACTGGCAAGTCACTGAGGTGTTGAAAGGTCTGACTCTGCCCTGCTGCGACAGTCCTGCTTCCTCTGTGTCACTGCTGGTTTGCAGACAAAACTGCTTTCTGTGAAAACCATTTGGCGTATATATATATATGAGCATATATATACATATATATATATATATATATATATATATATATATATATATATATATATTAGATAGATAGATAGATAGATAGATAGATAGATAGATAGATAGATAGATAGATAGATAGATAGAAAGAGAGATGTTGGCTGCAGCGTATCAGGCCTTATTCCCAGGCCATTCTAGACTGAAACATCGCTTATGGGTGGAGCCTAACTGCAATTGGCTGAATACGTGGACGCATGAGCAGTACTGGTTTCTGGGACGTCCGATAACTTTTCCCAAATAAAGACCCTATAGTTTTGCCTTGAAAGTTACTTTTATCGCTTATAATAATTTTTTCTCCGCACATTTTCTTTCCAGGGGGCTTTTCCACCATGCCGGCTTCTGTTTCATCCGTTGGCAAACAACAGGCTCGGTGTCTGCCAGACATTTCGCCCCACTCTGAACTCGGCCTTGCATTTGTTTTGAAATTTTACAGTTTGCTTCACCCTAAGAAGTCTATGTTCCCACTAGCATTCAGCCCACATTTGTCCCCAGATGTCCTCATTAGATGTCTCGTCTGGCCCTACTAGACACTGTTAATGAAAGCCCCCCTCCCAGCATTTCCTGTTGTATTTTCAAAAGAGAGAGAAAAGTCAAAAAACCCAAAACTGGGAAGTTTTGGGGTAGATCAAACACTCGGCATTCGATTTCTTCATCGTTTTTTGAGCAAACAGCCCATGTCTTTCCTAAATGTGTACGCAGGAGGTGGACTTCTATGTTTGGGCACCAGCTCATTGAAAGAATTGGAACCGATGTTGCCACGAAAAAGTACATACGAGCCCACACCGTGTTCAGATTAGCATATTTGCCATAAGCTCGGGGAGTAAGCAGAATTCACTGCATTGATGAGCACGTAATCACCAAAGCTCTGCACACCTCATCACTCCCGTGTCATGATGACACACTCCTTCGCTAAATCCACGGACTGAAAGTTGTTGTAGAAATGAGAGCTTTACACACAACTTATCAATGTGTTTTTGCCCACTTATCACATCATATATAACAGCGACTGAGGATAATGACTATTGCCATCATATTCCCAGTCAGCCCTTTACGTATGGCCTCCATAATTCCAGGAAAAAAAGAAAAAAAAATCTGTGGAAAACAAGCTCTGATGCCTCATAGCTCTTTTCATTGTTGTCAGTCCCTAATGTGTTGGATGTGCTTGTTCATCTGAGAAGCACATTAGCTCTCTGCTTGTTTGGCAGACTTTCATGGCGCAGCCTGGAATTGCTTGAGTCTTGAGAACTGATTACGTCTCGCTATTTCCATGCACAGGATGATGGATTACTACAGTAAATCAATTTATACGATTGAATATGTTCACGAAGTACTCTGGCACTGAGGCGTCCACCATTGAACATATGAGCATGGAGTAATTTTGCAAGTATTTAGAATAAAAACTACAAAACCAGATCTGAAAAAAAAAATATATATATATTTTTAAGTTGCATTTTTGGGTCTAATTACATGCTTTTTTTTTTTTTTTTTTTATGGATTTTTTTTTTTTTTATTACTAATTGAACACAGAAATGGATTTTATTCCTGCTAGTTTTTTGGCAGCATTTTTATTTATTTTTGAAAATATTGGGGGGAAAAAGAAAATGAAACGTGTTCAAATTTGCCAAAGTTTTGCAGTTTTATGTGCAAATGTGCTGCAGTGTCTGTAGAGGACATTGTTTTCTTGTTTTCCTCTAGAAAAAACATTGCACTGGCACCTACCAAAACTTATAAATAAAACTTATATATGTTATATATTTTAATGCACCGTTAATGTGGGCCAGTTATAGTGAAGGTCCGAGTGACGATATAAATCCCAGATTCACGAGAGCACGCGAGTGGACTTTCTCACTGTATAAAAGCACGTCTTGTGATAGCAGACGTGTTGATGAAGCAGCCCGGACTACAGACACATAAAAACATGAAAACAGAAAGAGAAATATGTGGTGGCCTAGTGGTTCGGGCGTTGGCCACATGATCGGAGGATCGGGGGTTCGAACCCCTTTCCAGTGGGTTGCCTTGAGGTACCCTTGAGCAAGGTGCCGTCCCCGTCACGCTCCTCCCTGCGATGGGCTGGCGACCTGTCCAGGGTGCGTCCCCCGTCCTCGCGCTGGGTTGGACGCCAGCACCCCCCCGCGACCCAGTTTGGGACAAGCGGCAGATAATGGATGATTCTTATCTGAATGATTTTGGAAAATATCTTTATTTAATATAATTTAATATCTTTATTCAATATTTTAAATATTGCATTATTTGACCGGAGATCTGGTTATATTTATTTCATTTGAAATGTTATTTATTTATTTATTATTTTTGCCTAAAAATCCTTTTTTTCTTCCAACTTGAGGCTTTGGCACTAAATGTAACAAGCCAGGCTGATGATTCACAAGCTTGGCATTTTGAGATTTGATTAAGAAACCCCAATAATAAGTTGTCGGTATTGGATAATGTAGGATCTGATTAAAATTGCAACCCTTGCAGCAATGAAAATTCCACTCGTTCAGGTTGCAAATTTCAAGGTAGAACCCATGAAATGTTCAGCGCTGGCGCAAACCGAGACTAAAATGAAATTACAGTATAAAAAATAGCAATTAAGAAATTGCAAATGACCCGGATTTCTGTCCTGTTGGGATCTGGGAGAAAGAAGATATCAGGCGGAAATCTCAGCATCTTTTTCTGCTCCGTTGACGCTCGTTGCCAAAATACCTGCATCTCATTCTAAGGTAGGTCTCGCCGCCTCACCTTCAACCGAACAAAAGCATTACCTTATCTTGGAGATGGCAAATGTGAACAAAAGTGATCTGCGGAAAGATTTTGGAGGTTTTGGCTCAGATTTCAAGCTGTTCTGCAAAGCACAGGGGCGGCGGTGGTCTAGCGGTTAAAGGCTGGGCCTTAAAATCAGAAGATTTGAGTCCAAAAGCAAAATATTGCCTTGTGGTTCCCTTGAGCAAGGTACCATCACCATTGCTGCTCCCTGGGCACCAGATATGGCAGCACGATGTGTAATGGTTAAATGTATTTCTTTGTAGGCCACTGTGTGTTCACTATGACACATAGTCACTTTCACTTCATCTGTTTGCTGGCGCGACATGTCAGGGAGATATTTTTGATGCATGATAACGTCAGCAGGCGTAGAACTTCATGCAGAAGTATCGGCGTTTGCAGGTGGAAGTGTCTTAGCATCAGTAATGAGGGAAAGCGTGGGATTATGTGGGACTGCATCAGTGTTAGCGCTGGATTTGGTGTCGCCGTGGTAGCATTAGCACTGAGCGAGCAGGTGGGATTTAGGGTTAGTGTCTTAAAGTAAGCACTATGTGGGAAAGCCTTTTATTCTCTCTGATCCAGCAGCGCTCATTGATGCCTTCAGTGCAAGCTGGTGCCGAGTTTACTCCGCTATCTACAAAAAGCACCTGAGGGCAGGTTGGGGAAAGAATGAGGGTGATGGCGAAAGGCCAGATCGGATTTCATGCTGGAGGATCCAGCAGACCCACATTGCTGCAGATGGCAGATGAGTCTGCCATGAAAGAAGGTCCAAAATCAGCCGAGGGTATTTTTTCTTTGAATAAGAAAGATCTTTTTTTTTTTTTGTAGGGGCGTGTTGAAGTTTCTTATCAATTGCTCTGCTGTTATCTTCACCTGCACATTTCTCTCTTCTATCTCCATCTCTTGCACACTCACACACACACACACACACACCCCTCATACTCTCTCACTCACTTACTGTTAAATACACCATTACCTTGGGTCTTGCCCTTGCCGTGTCGGCTTACGAAAACACTCTTTCCTCCCAGCGCTTGGTTACTCTGATGATACAATGAGCATACAGGTGGATAAAGACAGCGATACACTGCGAGTGTTTTCTAGCTCCCGTTCTGGAGCCTGTGTGTGTGTGTGTGTGAACGTTTCTGTGTGTGTGTGCAGTGACCAATGAGGCGGAGACAATGCAGGCGGCGGCTCCCACATTACACTGGGGTGCTTTAAAATCACTCAGAGACTTCAGTTCAGTGGGCAGGTCTGAGCAATTATAATAAATTTTGATTATAAATTCTGCAATGATGGTAGCTGGTGAGATGGGCTTCAGCCTGCTCCTCTCCGCTCGCCAGCACCTGGTGTCTAAACCTGCACCAAGCTTGCAAGCATTTATACGACCCTTCGAAATATAGCAGGAACAGCGGAATATGGACCCGGACGTCTCATCGCCGATCCACTTTTGAGAATCTGATCATGTATTCACCCCATATTAACCCATAAATATCCAAATTGGGCTTTTTTGAAATAATTGGAGCTATTACTACTGTTGGAAATAATAAAAGTCCTCGAAAGCACGTCCCCAAAACTTCTCTTAACCCACTGAAGCCACTACTTTCATCAGAAGCTAGACTGCACTATTACTAGACTACACAACTCTAGATTTGATCTTGATTTCCTCCAGTTATTTTTGAAAAGAACTTGTCTCCAACCCCCCCTCCTGCACTTTTTCAGGCATGCGGACTCAGCTGTCTCATTGGCTGGACGCTCATTTCAGCTCAACAGGAGAAAAATCTGGAAACTCGGGGAGGACAAGACATAATGTTTTCCTTTTCTTTTAGATTTAGTCCAGGTTTTGAGAGAAAAGCTCCCTCTGATGAAGAAATACATTTTGTCCAGTGGTGTGTAAACCAGAAGGAATCGTATGATGTGAAGGAATTGAATGATGATTGTCTTTTTAGTGTCCAGACATTTCTCTCAAAACACCCCCAGAATGTCACCGATTCGCCTCCATGTTTCACTGTAGGTACAACACATTCCCTTCTTTAATCCTGATATAAATTCTTTTTTTTTTCACATTAAAAAACAAAAATTTGTTTCATTCTTCCACAAGAGCTGCTCCCAGCCCTGAACACCCCGGAGTTTGTGCTCTTTGGCCCATAGTGATCTCTTTTTAACAGTAACATTGCAAATGAAATTATTTCTGACAGGTACTAACATAAGTACTAACATTAGTCCAATCTGAACACAAAGTGAATATAAATCACTAAAGACAGACCTGATGCATCCTCAAAACCATACACTATTGAAAAACAGTCGCATTTAAAAAGAATTCAACTTTTTTTATGTCTTCCTGAGATACGATTTTGAAAAAAACGTTGAATCATTTGTTTTTTCTTTGTTAATAATCCGAGCGTGGCCCTAAGCGTCTGGCCTGTAGCGTAGGTGTAGAAGTGGTTTAGTACCCAAGATGACTTTTTACTGGTGAAATGGACGAAAGTATCAGAACGCTGTTTTCACGGAGTACCCAAACTGTAAATGAAGTGTAGTGTAAAGGGATTACAGGTTTGCAGAGCAGCCTCCTCACTTTCCTCGTTCTTTTCTTCTCTGTACTGTAGCTCAGCTCTCAGCATGACCCACTTCTCTTGCTGGTTATATTTAGAAGTATACAGTGCAAGACATTTTTTTTGCTTTGTTTTTTCTGGTGAGTGGAATATAATAGACAGCACTGAAGGCAATGTGGACCAGGTCCCCCCCCCCACCCCACTGGGACTTGGGCTGTGATCAGCTGGCCCAGGCTGATTTCTCAAATTCAGACGCTGCTCTATTGTGTTTCCTGATCCTAAAATAAACCGCCGCTGTAAGTGAAAACATGCGGCTGAGTTTGTGTGATTAGCGGCCTGCTGTCTCCGGGGTCAAACAGGGCTCCTCGGGCTCGGAATGTCTGTCTACCGGTGTGTGTTCCAGCGATTCCACAAACAAGTTTCACTAATTAGCTCCTTTATTTTGGGTGAGGAAGAAACCTTATTAGTGAAGTCAGGTGATGTCGGCGGCTTGCTCGCTGCCAACTAGATACACTAACGAGTGTCAGTCAATTTATTAATCAGCATTAAAGGGCCTGGATCTTAGAAAACACACGGGACAGAAGAGTTCGATGATGTATATAATCATTGCTTAAGATATCGAATATATTGTTCACTCTCTAGCTTAGCGCTGCATGTTCACTCCAAGTTATATGTTTAAACCCAGACTCATTTTCAGAATTTGGACTTTTTCTTATGCGCAAAGAAAGCATCTCAAAATTTCCAGGCAAAATTCTAATTTTTAAAAAACGAATAATCATGCATATTCTTCTGATTATTATATACTTATGAATATTATTGTAGTTGTATTATTTTAAGTAAGTATTATATTGTCATATTAAAAATTATAGAACTATTTTTGGCATATAAAGTTCAATTTTTAAAAAAGGGAGAAAAATTCAAGAAAAATGTAGAATTTGGAGACTTTATTCCCCGGCGCTCCTGTTTTCGTATTTCTGTTTAAGCGCCAATCATTTCTTAACCAAATCAGGCATTGTTGGAATTCTTTTTGCATGCAAAGTCATGCAAAGATTATGTCAAATGCTCAGACCTCCTGAGGTGCTGTTTTCCCTTTTTACTGCACTTTTACTGCACAAACTGTATTTCTACTGTAAAAAGGAGCATTTTTTTTTTTTTGTGAATTTTTCACTTTGCGATCCAGTCTGCAGAAAAAAATCAGTTTGCATTGCATTTCATTGAGTTCCTATTGATTTATTACAAACACTGGCTTTAAATTTGGGCTGTAAAGATTGTATGTACTTGAAAATTCTGAAAAAAAAAAAGAAAAACAAACCCTACGGTATGTAAATATTCTAAAGGGGGGGGATAAGAAGGGTCAAAAACTGTCCAGCCTCTAAATACGGACTTTACTGAATGTTAAACCTTGTATAGTCTTTCAAAGGCCTTCAAAAAAAGAGGAAAAAAAGTAAAAGTTTCTCTAATCATGTTTAAGTGGTCCCAGTGCCTTCACTGGGATTATGTGTCGATGCTTTGGCCCTTATTGTGTCGCCCTCAGACAGAACCTACAGCAGAACAGAAAGCGCAGAAGGGTTTTATTTAAGCTCTGTCAGGGAGAGAGGGACCGTTTCGTCTCCAGGGAGTTCGACTGTAACTCAAACCACATTCGCCTGTCAGCGCTGCAGAATGGAAAGGGAACGCACGGCTGAGAGCGTGGCCTTTCAAGTGGTTTAAAGTAGGAGACATTCCTTTACTTATTTATTTCTTTTCTTATTTATTTATTTAAGAGTTGATAGGATCCAGACTTGTACGGCAGGCTGGTTTACACGATCGTGATCAGAGAGAAGGAGAGAGCCGTGTCTGAGATTTGCAGATACGCTGGCAGACGCAGGAGTGAGAAGAGCCAATTTGACTCAACTTCTGCTGGTCTTGGATCAGTTCTGTTTACAAAGAAAGCAGCGCTCTTGAATCGATCAGGGATGTGAGCTGATCAGAGAGCAGACCCTAGAGGAATATCAGCCCCTGTTAGTTCCCCTGCTTTTGAAAGCAAGAAAAATAGTTGAGAAAGTAAATGAATTTATAGGAAGTAGTGAAAAAGCTATAGTACATATGAGTTCTGTATGAAATGGGGGCTAGTGTCCAGGGACTAGGCCCCAGGACCGGAATGAAGTAGGTTCGAACCCCAGACCAGTAGGTTTTCCTGAGGTACACTTGAGCAAGGTATCGTCCCCATCACTGCTTCCTGGATGCTTTAAATAGCTGCCCTCTGCTGCACGGTGTGTGTGGGTGAAAAGCAGAGATTGAATTTGTGCGTTTTTAGTCAATTTTTTTTTTGTTTTGTTTTTTTTTTTTTTGTTAAAGTTCTGTAAAGCTGACCCTAGCAACAGTTGCTATGAAAGAAAGCATTTTTAAATGAGTGATCATCTAATTTGGACATAGCAAAATCTAAATACTTTGGTCTTAATGGATGTTCTTAGAGTTTGATGATTGATTGGTTGATTGATGAATTGGTTTTTGAGATCACGTAGCGTCTCAGCTTCACTCAGTGTGAAATTTAAATGGATTTCTTTAGCGATACAGACCACCAGCATCAGAAATGTCTCAGGGGTTAATTAACAGCATGGATCATTTATCCGCAGTCAGCAGGAATGAAGCAAGCGTGTGTGGATCCCTCTGCGTTTTTCTGTATCTCTGTGTGCAAGAAACCCTGCCTCGCTGGAAAGTCGTGGAGCTGCAGTGTGTCATCATTAATTAGGCAAAACACAGCATTGACTGGTAAACATCTAAACATCTAGACGACTCGTTGGGCAGGGTTTCTATCTGTGGTGCCTTTCTTCTGCCAGGTGCTCCTTAGATGGATACAAATGGAGGAGAACATAGCAACGCGTGCGAGAACCCAATGGGCCGTGAGGTCTTTTGTAATGGGCCAGAACTTACGAGCTCCATATGGCTATTACGGCTGAGGAGCGTGAACGTCCTGCTGAACCGAGCGTTTATAGCGTGGAGGGTCAAAGAATCAGAGAGAGAGAATGAGAGAGAGGTCAAGCTGGGTTTGAATGTCACAAGTTTCAGTGCTGAAATTACTATTGATTTTCTCTTTTTTCTCCATAGTTTAAAGTTGAAAGTAACTCTTAAGATGCTCCAGCTGTGGTTTCATTCTTCATTAAGAGGGAAGAAGATTTTAACGGCACATTGTAAAGGTTAATGAGGCGGAGTTTATGTGGCTCTGGTGTGCATAGATGCACCCTTCCTTGGGGGTGCATTCCTGGGGATAGGTGGGGCGCATTAGTAGGAGCCTGTGGGATTGGAGAAATAGGCAAAATATCATTAAGGGATCTGG
Organism: Hepsetus odoe; assembly: GCA_017165825.1. Taxonomy (NCBI): domain Eukaryota; kingdom Metazoa; phylum Chordata; class Actinopteri; order Characiformes; family Hepsetidae; genus Hepsetus; species Hepsetus odoe. Next base: position 5,107,813 of record CM029387.1, read on the forward strand.
GATCCCTTTTGGATATGGGAAAGAAGCTGTTTTCTGATTGGTCGGCGGCTACTTTGCACTCAGATGAGGCGCAATAAGACAAGATGGGTGAAACATTCAAGAAGTTCACTGTAGGGACGGATGAATAGAGATGTTGGGAGTTGCAAGTAACAAGTATGTGTGTGTGTGTGTGTGTGTGTGTGTGTGTGTGTGTGTGTGTGTGTGTGTGTGTGTGTGTGTGTGTGTGTGTGTGTGTGTGTTTATGTGGTGGCTTTTCATGCTCTAGTAAGTGCCAACACTCCTAACAAGTTTGGATGTCAAACTCTTTGTATGGGTATGTGTGTGTGTGTGTTTGTGTGTGTGTGTGTGTGTGTGTGTGTGTGTGTGTGTGTTTGGTTGAGAGAGAAAGAGAGAGACGCTCTGCTCTCGGCCGTGAATGTGGCTGCTGAACTATGTCCAACGAGCTCCCGGAGGTTTTCAGCAGAGCTCCAGAGGGAGGGTTTACACTCGTTTCTGTTCTACAGTTTCTCGGTGAGAGCAGACAGCAGTGTTATAGGGACTCTTAAACATCCCTGCTCTTGTAAGTTCAGACTTATTGCTCTATTAAAATATAATTAGGGCTGCCGGTGTTAATTATATTAGTAAGTGAGTAATCTACTAATTATTGCTGCAATTATATGAATTAATTATTTACTCATTTTAATTTTCTTTAAAAGCCAAATCATAAACATAGGGCTTCGCTGGTGAATAACTGCACTGTGCAAAGTGTAAAGAGTGACCAGGACAGGAAGAGCACAATACCTGGGTGATGCTGATCCACGGTTCTCTCTTATTTTAGCTCATTTTTAAGATTTTTAAGAAATAAAAATGGGTTCTATGTGCTTTATTTCTCTAATCCAGCTCAGTGTTCACACGGTATCTACACCTCGTAGCTTATAGTTACATATTTCGGCTGATATGAACATTTAAACTATCACATGTTGGCAACAGCAGGGTTAAAAAGTGTTCGTCTTTCATATTTAAGATCAATTTTAAGCTTATAGAAATAAATCAGAATCATGTGCATGTTAACATTCTCGTTTAAGAAAACATCTCTTCTACTTAAACGATGATTGCTGGTTTAGAATCTTGACTAAATTTATCCTGCTTGCTTTAGTAATTAAGACAAATTGACTTTTTAGGAAAGTGAAGTGAAAGTGACTATTCTTGTCATTGTGAATCGCAGCACAACACAACCAAATTCAACCTCTGCGTTTCACCCGTACACACACGTGCAGCAGGGGGCAGCTATTGAAAGCACCTGGGGAGCAGTGATGTGGACAGTACCTTGCTCAAGTGTAGCTCAGGGCAACCTACGGGTGAGGGAAATCGAACCCACAATTTTCCAATACAGGGACAACCTCCTGTCCACTAGGTCACCACTGCCCCGACAGGAGTGGGCAGCACTGGTGGAGCGTTTAGGCCCCACCCAACCAGCAGGTTGTTCTGAGCTTCTGCAAGTGACCGTCCCCATCACTGCTCCCTGGATGCTGAATATGGCTGCCCACTGCTGCACTGCGTGTGGATTAAAAGCAGAGAAGCACTTGGTTGTGGTTCACTGTGTGCGTTGTTGTTGTGTCCACAATGACAAATAGGCACTTTCACTTCACTAAACCAATTCAGCAGGAGGACACACTCCTGTTTGGACGCACGTCTCCGCCTGCAGACCTGCCTTTTATGCCGGAGCCAAAGGAGCGAGTCATCGTGATGCACTCTGATCCTCAGCACTAGGCAAAGTGCTTCTCACTGATTGACTCGATCACACCTCCGCACGTTTCCGCGGTTAAGCGGCCCGATCCGGCGCTCCGTTCTGGCTCACACTCTTCTTCTCCGGAGAGCTACGGCGATAATGCGCCTCTTATTGAAATCCGGCTCCAGTCAATTCAAGGTTATTAAAGGTTGTTCTTGCTTTTGGAGAAGGAAACGGAGCCGGGTGACAGTTCACACTCCGCTTCCCGGAGCTTCTTCACTCGAATGTGAAATTGCAGCGTGTGGGAGAATATTCTCCACTTGTTATGTCTGCGCTCAGGCCTTACAATTCGAGAGTCACGCTGTTGTTTTGCAATTCTATTCTAATTGAATTATCTTGCAGAGTGAGTTCCCCACCAATTACATTTCATTCATTTCGCAGTCTGTCTCCTCTTATTTAAGTCAAGCGTTACAAACACAAAATGTGTCTCTGGCACAAAAAGAAGGATCATTTCTGGCCATATTTCTCCATTGATTGCTTGAGATCTCTGAGATATTGACACAACGCTTTTGTTATCATTGCAGCTTTTAAGTTTTAGTAATCTGTTCTCTTTTCGAGATCAAGCGCTGACCCGAGTAGCCTTTTTAAGCTTTGAACCCTTCAGACGAGAACCGGCATTCATTCTCTTAAAATATAATTCTATTCATGTTTCATATTTAGAAAAAAAAAATGTCCCTTTCTCATCTGTGCCACTTTTTGCTACTTAATTACTTTTAATTAATTAAAAATAGTAGTTTTCTGTAGTTTTAGAAACGCATCTGCATGTCAGATATGGAGACAAATGAGTCTGACTGAGGCTTTGTCCTCTGAAATAGCAGCGATCTACATTTAAGACATTTAGCAGACGCTCTTATCCAGAGGGACAGTCCCCCTGGGAAAATCTGAGGTTTTGCTCAGGGAGCCATGGAGGTGCTGGAGGTGGGATTCAAACCTAGGACCTTTTGCTCCACAGGCAAGTTTCCTACCACTAGACCACCACCACCTGGTGCCATTGATGGTCGAGTGATGGTTGAGTTTAAGATATGAAGCTTTTGAATCTCATCGCTGGTTGTTAATTGAGGTTTCACTCTCAGGCTGAAACTCTGAATGATGCAGGTTTGGATTTCATTTTAAGAAGTCAAACTTTTAGATAGACGCTTTAAATGAAAGCCTTTCTGTTTCACACCAAGTGATGCAACATAGTGATTATGGTTATGGTTATGGTCTTATGGTTATGGGATGAGGTGCCCAGCTCTGGATACAGGAGTGGGAAAGGTTCCTTCACCCACCCACTTCTTACCTGCCAGTCCAGGGGAGCCTTTATGGCATTTAGCAGACGCTCTTATCCAGAGTGACTTCCATGTCATGTTACAGACAGTCCCCCTGGAGACACTCAGGGTTAAGGGTCTTGCTCAGGGACCCAGTGGTGGTAGGGCCAGAGGTGGGATTCGAACCGGGGACCTCTTGAGCCACAGGTTCATAGGCAAGTATCCTACCACTAGACCACCACCACCAACCCTTCAGTCCCAAGCCCTCCTCTCTAACCAATAGGCCACAGCTGCCCCAGGACTGTGATGTCCTGAGTCGGTGATGTCTTTGATTATCCAGCACTGAATTTATGTCCTTGCGCACAACTCAGCGTGACCCATTTGTCTGCGCCCTGAGCGCTGTATATCAGGAGCTGCGGTGGCAGGAGGGCTGCGCTTCTGTTTTTTAGGCTCGAGCCAAGCAAGCCCAATAAATCACCCTTAGACTTTCAGGCCAGTGATGAAACCCCCCTGCTTTCTATCTTGTTTCAGAATGGATAGGTGTTCGATTTGTAATCCTCGGGCTGCTGGGAAGCATCCCATGAAGGATGCAGAGGTGAGCCGGCGCTATCTGCCATCGAAACGAATGTTTACCACGAGTCAGCGCCGCAGCAGCTTAGACAAGGCCACGTCCAGATACGATCTGCTGGGGCCTCTGTTTGAAAAATGTTATCAGCTGTTTGGAGCCGCTCTCCGAAATGGTGTCAGCGCGAGTTCCGGGCAGCAGCTGTGCCAACCGGTTCCCCCTCTCACTCATTTCTCATTTTTTTGTCGCTCCCTCAATCTCCTCACCCCCCACTTTCTCATCCTCTGTCTTAGAGCTTGTTTGAAATGGCCTTTCCAGAAAGAACGCTTTGTTGTCTGCATTGAGGTCACGTTCTTGTTGCTCAACAATTTGACAGACCGCAGCACCTCACCTGAGTTACCTGAACAGTGAGACCTGTTCCAGCGAAGTGGAACCAGTACCGGATGCTGTAAATCTGTTTGTAGGGTCTAACATAAGAAGAAGACATAAAAATGGTGCTGCAAAATGAAAATCAAAGATGTTCTCATGCATAATGCACCATCGCTCCTCCACTTTGCTTTTTGACTTTGCTTCTTTGGTTGTGAAGAGGCTGATGATGTCATCACCGGGAGTATATGAGTCTGGAGTGTGTAACGATGACATCATGCTCTTCCGATGTTTCAGGTTATTCAAGGATTATGAATTTAAAGTGACTTGAGGTGACGCACACTGTTTCAGTGCTGGGAACATCACCCTCTCTCCTTCTCACGTTTAACTCATAGGGTGTATGAAACCTCTCTCTCTCTCTCTCTCTCTCTCTCTCTTTCTACCCCCACCCAACCAACCCCTCCAACACACACTCTGCACAAGGATGGCAGAAAGAGAGTGTTATGGGGGAGTGCTGGTGTTATATATTCATTGTGTGTGTGTGTGTGTGTGTGTGTGTGTGTGTGTGTGTGTGTGTGTGTGATCACAACTAATGTGAGCTGTGCAAGGACACACAAGCCCCAATTACTGTCTGTAAAGCCCCACTGCATTTTTACAGTGCTGATGCTTCTTCCCACATCGCTGTTTTCTCTCAGATCGGGCCCGAGCTCCCTAAAATAACTGTTTTTCATTAAAGGAGAGAGCTGCTTAATCGGACTGAATCCAGTTCAGACATGATCACTTTTAATTACTGTTTAGCGTCAGGCTAAGTCAGTGCGTGGGCCGCCGCTCTCCACACCCTCTGCAGCTCCCCTTGCCTTGGAATCATCGAATGCACTTTTTTTTTGCGTAAATCCTCGCTCGGCCCGTAAAGCAGTGATTGGATTTCTGAGTGTCTGCAGCCCAGGCGACAGTTAAAAACCATACTTGCATTTATGGGGCCTTCGGTTCATGTGCGCATGGGATGACTTATGCTTTTAAAGGCCACTCTGCTCTACCTGCTCCCAGGTTTAATTACGCGCTCCACGTTCAATCTCAGCCACCCGGTGGCCGCGTTTATGGGCACGGAGGCTGAACTGGACGCTGGAGCTCGGGTCTTCAAGCAGGCCGACTTAGTCAACACAGTCAGAGCGGTCAGATCCTCTACAAGGATATTTTTCCCACATGTTAACTAGACATAAACCACTGATTCATAAACATACAGTACAGGATTTTGTGCTAGTGTGTCACACTGGCGGTGCAAAAATACTTTACTTTTTTGTTTACCTGTTTACTTTTTTATGCCTGTCAAACGGATGCCTTATATCTTATTTTTGGGAGATTTAGTCAATTATTATAAAGGAAAAGGAACATGTTTAAATGCAAATGCAAAGAAAATGTGTTTTCATGCTGTCATGTATAAGCTTTGTACCCAGAGAAGACTTTTTTGCACTTACACAATCAACAAAACACGTCTTTGCACTACTGGCGACAGTCCTGACAGGGGGACCTTTCCATGTCTGGGTTACATTTGCCTACAGTCCAAAGACATACTTGTCAGGTGGACTGGAGGTGATAAATTGTCCTCCAGATGTATCCATGCATATGTTTGTGCCCTGCGAACAGACTGGCAACCTGTCCAGAGCGTTTCTCAAGGCTTCAGCACCACTGTTTAGGATAACCAGCTATCAAAGCAATCAGGGGATCAGTGACGACCTTGTCTGATCCGTCCCCTGAAGCTGCAGTGTTAGAACAAGAAATGAGACGGTCTAAATGATAAAACACAGTATGTTTAAGATCACAAGCCTGAAGTGAAATTTAATGCGCACTTACATATCCTGCTCCTGTTAACATGCCTGAACATTCTGTGCATGTTAATTCTGCTTGAGAGAGAGAGAGAGAGAGAGTTAGAGTTTTAATTGGCCGTCCAAAACGCTGGGGAGCTGGTGGGGTTTCCTGCTGTGCTCTCATTGGTCTATTCCCCAGAGAAGAAGTGGAAGCAATTCGACAATTCGTTAACAGTTCGTCTTCTAATGTGCGCTCAGAGGGACCAATCAGCATCCAGCGTATCAACATGCACGCAGTCCCCCAGAGCCACACCCAGCACACTTCAGTCCTGACTACTAACACACACACACACACACACACACACACACACACACGCACGCACGCATGCACGCACACACACACAGTGCAGCCTTCCCCCTAGACTTTGACTCTTGGGTACATCCACACACACACACACACACACACACACACACGGACATGAATGCATGCAGAATGGGAATCCATTCCTGAGGGAAACAAGCTTGAATAACTGGGAACAAAATCCATACAAGAAGCACGGGACTGGGAAAGATGAGTGTTAAAGCATGAGTGTTAAAGTCCACTTTCTCACACGTACGAAGATCATACAGCACAAAAAGTGCAAGTGACTATTTGCGATTGTGAAACCCACAGCACGCAGTGAAACACAACGAAATGCTTCCTCTGCTTTTCACACACCCTGCAGCAGGGGGCAGCTATTTAAAGCTGCCAGGGGAGCAGCAATGGGGACACTACCTTGCTCAAGGGTACTTCAAGGCAACCTACTGGTCTGGGATTCAAATCCAAGGCTATCCGATCCTGGAACCTAGTCCCGGACCACTAAGCCACCGCTGCTCCAATCAACTAGCAATAATTGTTTAACCTCATAGGCTCCAGTACTGCCACTGGACAGAGCTGCCGATACTAGGCAGACTGGAATGGACCGTATTTGCTCCTAAATATCGAAAAAGCTCTGGGCTTGGAGCGAACGTCTCCTGAGCAGCTATCAGGCAACTCCTGACCACTCCAGATATCGGCTCTTAATGAAACAGATGTTCCATGTTGTTTCTCTGCTCGTGTGTTTATGGGCGACAAAAAATCCGGTTGTCCATCTCCAATCACATATTAGATGTGTGCCCAAGTTTCTAACTTGTTGTACATGGTCTTAAGTGTGTGTGTGTGTGTGTGTGTGTGTGTGTGTGTGTGTGTGGTGCTATGAGAGATGAGATGTCATTAGTTAAAGTAGCGTGAAGCCAGTTCTGGAGCCGTTAATTGGGGCCTTAGTGCAGCACTATGAGTAGAAGTGAGTTGCTTTTACACACACACACAAACACACGCGCACACACACACACACACACACACACACACACACACGGACAAAATGCAGAACACTAGCCCTCCTCCATGACACCCTCATTCTGTCACCTTGCGGTTATCACACTGTCCGTGTGTGTGTGATTGCTGAGCTAAGGAGGATGAAGGTGAGTGAAGGAGGATAATGTAAGAGAGAAAAGAAAGAAAGACAAGTTAGAGGAGAGCTACAACAAGAATGATTATTATCGCTGTTTTTGTCAACAACAACAACAACAACAAAACAACAACAATATAATAATAGCTCAAGTATTGTATTATTATATTATGTCATATTAAATTGTAAACATCAGAACAAAAAACCATCATTTGGTCCACCGCGCTGATTGTTGATGAATTAAAGATGACTCGCAAACCGCAGCATGTTCCTAAAGTTCACTCGGCACACTAATGCAATGTTAATGCATGCAAATCTTCTCCCATCATCTCCTACCAGTGACACGCAGAGAGCATGTGAGTCTGTAGGGACAGTGTGTGAGGCTATTTTGGCATGCTGCACCTGTTGTGAGGGATCTGCAGGTCCACGGGGAGCTCCACAGACGTGTGAGCGCGTGTATCGCAGCAGCTCATCAGCTGCTCAGGTGTAGGATTCATGTCGGACAACAGAGGCGTCCCCAGTCGCAGAGCTGCTCCCAGTGTAATCATTTAAGCTTCTCTAATGGCAACAAATTACACTTTAAGACTGAGAAGACAAATGAAATCCCTTAAATTATCAGGGATGGGGGGGATACCGCTCTCATTCTTCTGCAAAATTATACTTCAAACCTGATTCACTACTAAAAGAGTGACTGTAGAAAAGTCTTTTACAAGCTTTAGCTGTCTGTGCTTAATCCAGAAAGACCAAAATGATTATGGTTATTCCATAAACACTATTTTGTAATGATTATTTTATGTATGTTACAAAGTTATTAGAGTAACTGGAACGTGGGCTCATGCTGGTTTAGCTCTTAAATTTACTTTGTATGACCCATGACCCTCCTCACCCCTAGAGAATGGGACCCTTCTGAGCAACCTGACATGATCCAAAGGTCACCATTCCCAGTGCTTGCCATTGACTAAAGGAGTCCAGAGTGATGAATCTCCATCCAGTATCTTTGGGATGAGCAGAGGTGGAGTTTTTAATCCAAAACTAACCCGAAATCAGTACCTAAATCAGTAGCAGGGTTTGATTCTCAGCCAGGCCGGCGTGGATCCTTGAGTGTTTTGCTCTACAAGGTCTGGGATAGACACCAGAAACCTCAACAACTTTGGTTAGGATAAGCGGTTAAGATGATGGACTGATCAAGAACATGGACTGAGCAGGTGTCTACAAACTTTTGGACATATAATATATGTGACGGTAAAACACCACCGAGGATGGGCAGGATTGTGAAGGAGATTATTAGAGAGATGGCTCAGGTTGGATTATTTAGAGGTAGAGTCGGTGAAGATTGAAATACGCAGAGGAGAACTGAGGAGGGTTTTGGGAGAAGGATGTTGAGGATGGAGCTGCAAGGTGAGAGGAGAAGAGGAAGGACAAAGAGAGGAGGATTATGGATGTCGTGAGAGGACATCTAGTCGGTTGGTTTGAAGGTGTGGAGGACAGGAAGAATGGATACGGATGATCCACTTTGATGATCCCTAATGGGAGCAGCTGAAAAGAAGAAGAAGATTTCAGGTCATATCCCTAAACCGGTCTGTCCAGAGGACTTGGAGGCCTGCAGATGTTGCCACAGTACACGAGAGAAGGCCTGGATCAGTCATGAGTCACTGCTGTAAAAGTAAAAGCTTGTTTCATTTTGCCTAACCGGGTTTTATGTGCTGTAGTGCGTCGTTTGATGTTCTGACTGGCATTGTGCGCCGAAACTCGCGGGTGCGTTTTGTAATATTTTAGAATCCCTGTTGACTCCAGCGGATCCAACAGTTTCCTGCCGCTGTTTGCGTGTCACACTTGCGTCCCCATAGACGACTTCCTTTTTTCGCTCTGTCTGTTTCTTTCTTTCCGTCACCGATGCGCCCTCACACACACACACACACACATTCTTTCACTTCCATATTGATTTCCCTCGGCCATACAGGCCTGAGTTTGTGGCCTTTCGTTGCCTGGGACTTCCCATCCCTGAGCATCACTCATTCTGCCTCACACACAAACTATCACACGTCAGAATTAATTTGCACTCTGTCAGCATGAAGAGCAGGCGTGAAAGGAGGTGATAAGTGGGTCTGTGCATGCGTGTGCTGGTAGGGGTGCATTATATTCCATATTTTTACATAGCCTCTGTGATTTTTAATTTCTTTTCCTTTTAAAACAGAAGTGGTCCAATTGGATTGTAAAATATTGTAAAATATTCAGTCTATTTACACACATTGTCTGTTCTAATGCCCCAGCTTACTAAAACCACAGTGCTGTGAATGGATTAGTCTTCGTTAACACTGCTCCCATGGAAAACAGCGGGAAGCAGCTTTGATTTTGTTTAAACTGGCCAGAACATTTTTTTTTTATCTCATCATTAAGCAGGCTAAAATGCTCCTCCATTAATATGATAGGCAATGAAGTACCTATCTGGATCACTGCTGTCAACAGAACAGAGAAAACATCCCTCAGAGAAGCCTCATTCGGTTTTTTTTTGAGGTCCAACCGAGGTCCAACAGTCTTTGGTAAACTGTTGCTGTAGAGTCTGTAGAGTTCAGTTCTGAGACTTGTGCTACAAATTGTAGACATGACCATATCCGTCAATGTCCTTCACCATAGTTTATTACAGTAACCCGTTACCATGGTTACAGTAATTAGCCTGGAACCATCCCCATGAGAGTAAATGTACCGACTGCAAAGGTTTTCAGGGCAGGACTGCACACGGTTTAGGAAGTACTGAGATTGGCCAAAGTAATTTACAGCAGACTTTGGAGCGTGCAATCTCATTGGCTCCCTGATGCTAATTAGATGGACTTGTATATTGAATATTTGAATATTGAAATTAAGCATCGAAGTACTTTGTTTGACAGCTAAAAAGCACAGATTTTTAATGACCACCTCCAAGTCTTAACATTAGATTTACCTCTAAAATGCGTATCAATCAGTTTTACCCATGTCTAGCTCAATTCATGCAGAAAAGCAACCATCCTAGTCATGCTTTGTGTAATCGTATGCTTTATGAACAACACTCCTGCTTATCTCAACTTTAACTCCTTTTATTTTGAAGGAACAATTCACACCAGCTGTCAGGAGCTCAGCCCTCATCAGTACTTTTTTTTTAAGCAATCAATTTAAGCAGGGACTGAACCACCGTGGAGCTTCACATCGGTGGTCCCCAGCAGCAGCAGCCATTTGCGACTGAAGAAGAGAACAAAAGGGTGGAAAATGCATCTTGTCGTTTTCGAGAAAAAAAGCCCTAATATAGCTTGTCTCTGAAAGTATTGAAGATGGTGTGTGTGGGTGTGTGAAGTGTTCTTTTCTGTCACCATGTTTGTTGCATTTCTGATCTTGATGTGTCACATGCTGTATTGGCTGGTTGGAGGCTACTGTGTGTGTGTGTGTGTGTGTGTGTGTGTGCGCAGACTTGTAATTGTGTGAAGAGCAGCACGGTATTGATCAGAGCTGAGCCCTCATCAATGTTTAATGGGCTTCTTCTGTACTGAAACTACCAACCATCAAATATTGATCCCTCACTTCTGAGGCAGAGATTTGCTTTTGGACGAGTGTAAATAAGAAAGAGAGGGAGAGGGAGGGAGAGAGAGAAAGCGCGAGAGAGAGATAGAGACAGGGAGTGAGAGATGGTTTTAAGAAAGAGAGAGAAGAGAGGGGTACGAGAGCTCTTGGGGTGATGGGTCGTCGGGCCCGTTGGCCAAGATGCTGTTGCCGTGGCGAAAGCTGTACCTCTGCTGTCATGGAGACCGTTGCCTTCTGCCCCAGGAAGACGAATGACCTTATTTGCACAGCTTCATTGAAGCCAGCTCTCTCCAGTGGCGGTCTTTGTGTTTTTGGTTAGACGAGAGTGCTAAACTGCAGTGTCATTGTGCTCAGTGTTTTTCGAGGATGCACGATCAGAACAGGCCAGTGTTGCCCCTCAGCTCTTCTGTGTTACAGTTCATACATACTGTTGACTGGTTCGTTAACACAGGCACACACACACACACACACACACACACACACACACACACACACCTGCCTGCAGGATATTGTACAAATAACCGATGCTTTTGTTTTACTGACTGACTCCTGCTTCCAAAGCTGCGATCACTATACATTCTCTGCTGCTCTCTCAGCACTGACCTCCTGACTGTCCACGCTCACGAGGATGCAGGGATTTTAGTGCAATGGTCTTGAAACTGTATCATTGTCTCTTCGTGATTACTCTTTGTATCTGAAGTGAGCTGGAGTTCAATAAAGGCGCTGTATGATTGTTACTTGCGCTTACTCCTTTTCTGAATCCTTTTGCTTTAATGCAAAACCAGTAAAAAAATTTAAGTTTGACTGATACATTCAAACCGTTCTAATAAGACTGATGACACATTTTGTGGCTGAGCTTGGATCTGGGTCTCTCAGTAATCTGCGGTTAACACCTCAGATTTAAACGTGGAAGAAAAAT
>CM029387.1:5122018-5139518 GCA_017165825.1 Hepsetus odoe
GAGCGCTCTCTGATGACACCGTCTCTGGTGGTGTGTGTGTGTGTGTGTGTGTGTGTGTGTGTGTGTGTGTGTGTGTGTGTGTGTGTGTTTGATGGCATGTTTACCTTTGGCAAGATAACTCTTGTTATTGGCTATTGGTCTTTTCTTCTCCTCCAGTGACCAATCACTCACTCAACATCAACATCCGTTTGAGGCCTATCGACAAAATTCTGACTCCTTTTAATTCCTCATAAATCTTCTAATTATTCTTTTCCCACATCTGATTTCCCCAGTATGGTACATTCACTCTGCCACTTTATTAGAAACACCCCTTATTCTTCCATTCACTGGCCACTTTATTAGAAACACCCCTTATTCTTCCATTCACTGGGCACTTTATTAGAAATGGCTCCTATTTCCTTTCCTTTTGTGGCCACTTTATTAGAAACACTTGTTTTTCCGCCCATTGGCCACTTTATTAGGAACACGTGCTGTATAGGGCCGCTAAATTGGCTTGTGAATGTCTCAGACCTTTTCGCTGAACTTCGTTTATCTTTGGTCTAAAGTTGGTTTAGTCTGTTGTTAAAGCTGGAGTTACGCTCGTTAGGATCGGTTTAAGACCAAGCCGAGGCTGCTGGAGAAGCTGATGTCGGTGCTCATGTCGCTGGAGTGAGTTTGAGGTGTATTATACTAAATCATGCAGAAGCATGGCGTACTTTTTACAGCGTGACAGGTAATGAAGCATTGAGAAACACACGCAGGCCTCGGGGGTGTCAGGCGGACCGCTTGGTTTATGGGACGTACTGTAGATCAGGATTTGTGTTTGCTCCGTCAGACAGCCATGAGAGATTGAGAGCCAGACATGAAGTGTCATTTTGCTACCGGGCTGTATATCAGCTTCCTAATCCATCACTGCGCTCCTGGAGAGGCCACCTCACCGCTTCAGTCCCCCGTTATCACTCAGCGGAGAGAAAGGAGGAAAGAAGTTGGTCTGTTTTCACATATTAACACTTTATTTCTGTAATCGCTCACTCTCTGTTAAGGCACAGAGAGTTAAGGCACTGTAAAGGCACTTCCTGTTCCAGTTTAATTTAAAAAAAATAAATCTAATTTAAATGATTTTGTGAAATAAAGATGGAACAGGAGGCTTTGGTGAATATTGTAATAACATGAATATTAATCTTAATATTTAATAAAAATATATCAATTGAAATACATTAAAATTATACCACTGCCCCTCGTAAAATATATATATATATATATATATATATATATATATATATATATATATATATATATATATATATATATATATTTATTCATTTATTTATTTTATGTTATTTAAATGCATATAAATAAATAGCAAATGCATAATATGATATAATACATGTGCATTATTTTAGATTTTAATTATTATGCATGGTTCCTATTATTTATTATTAAAAGTTATGCTTATTAAGCCTCCACTCATTGAATTTGGCAGCGTCAGCTGTGGCTCGGCACTGGCAGGTAGCCTGCTTTCTCTGTTCTGCACTCTCTGCACCTTTACTCAAATAAACAGCATTGATTTTGTAGTTTAGCTGCAAATTCATTTTCCTTGTTTTACACGTCTTGGCTGTGAAAGGAGGTAAAGCTTCAACTCAAGAGAAGGCAACCAGATAAAAAAAATCAAACGATGCAGGAAAACACAATCCTGTCGCAGTGAAAATCATAATCAGTGCAGCGTTTCAAGTTGTAACCATTAGAAAAGAAGACACTACACTGACACTGCGCTGGTACCTCTGGTGTCACTGGGAGAGATTAGATGATGTCACAGGGATGGTCCTCCTGACGGTATGGATTCAGTTGAAAGTGAAAGTGACTTTGTCTTTGTGAAAACAGCACAGACGCTACGAAATGTATCCTCTGCTTATAATCCACACACACCAAGCAGCCGTGTTCAGCCAGATCCAGAGCAGTGATGGGGACGGTACCTTGCTTCAATCCACCATATTCCATAAAGGTGATTTTCATTAACCTGTGACTCTCTTAAATCCCATCCTGGCCCCAGCGCTCTCTATTTCACTCTTCCATTCTAAAATATTTGGTATAATTTGGCCCTTTTTCCAGGGTAATTAAATTATTATGGGTACAAAACTGGGCCTCAAGGACAAAGTTGCACCTTTGCGGGAGCTTTTACACTCTTTGCACCTTGAACAAAAATAAACCTTCACTATACTTTTGTTCTGCCAGCGTACATCCTTGCAGCCTTTGCTGTTTTTATATGGATCACTTCCATGGCTGCTCAGCGTAGTTTCACTACCATGGCTTTGACTGACCAACCAAAAAAATGTATTGTTTGTGTGTGTGTGTGTGTGTGTGTGTGTGTGTGTGTATGGGTAAAAAGCAGAGGTGTAATTTCGTTGTGTCTCACTGTGTGCTCTGCCGTGTTTCACAATGACGAGAATAGTCACTTTCACTTTACTCTCTCCGTCCAAAGACCTGCACGTCAGTTGGACTGGAGATGCTAAATTGTCCATGGACGTGAGTGTGTTTGTGTGTGTCTGTGTGTTTACCCTGTGACAGATTGGTGACCTGTCCAGGATGTGGACAATCCTGTGAGAGTCGGGATAGGCTCCGGCACCTCCAGCACCCCCTGCGACCCTAATTGGAACAAACGGCTAGGAGTGAGTGAGTGAGTGAGTGAGTGAGTGATTGAGTGAGTGAGGGAGTGAGAGAATGAGTGCTCCAAAGTCTAAAGTTTTGAGGTTTTGTATCCCACTCCCTGATCCTGCTCCAGAGCGTCCCATTCTACTAGCCATGCAGGCAGTGGAGCGATTGTTCCACATTCTTCATTTTAAAAAAGAATCATAGTTCACAGACGACCGCTGTTCTTCTTGATGAATCCAGGCCTCACGGTTTCTGTCGCAGCGCCTGGTTTCAGTGCAGCTCCAGAGTAGAACTGGGCAGAGTATGTCTGATTGATTGGACTCTCTACACATGAAAGAAGAATGAATTTGAGCGTCCTTTTATCTTTTCATCTTCTCCGGTGGTCAGTTATTGAAACTCAAGCCGTCTGGACACTGACATCATCTCGTCTTTCACAATACTGCACACGGTCCCTTTAGCACTTGTCTCTTTTCAAGGTTTAGTCTCTTTTATTGGGACCTTATTATGTAGTAAAAGTTTGAAGAAATAAAGAAAAAATGATTCACGTTGGTCTGCGCAGATTTCTGAATATATTTTTCATTCCCACCATTACTGAATCAGATCTTTACATCTGTGAGTTGAACGTGTTCCTCTGCGCTGATCAGCCAAGAGACAGTAACACAGTATTTACGGTATAGTTCCCATTGACTTTATATATGTTTATATAAGCGCCATGAAGCCTTCATTAGCAATACCTTCCCTCTAGATATTAGTCATGAGCATTTTCGCAGATCTTTAGTCTTTTTCACAAGCGATTGTATGGCTGTTGTGTATGAACAGGATGCTGCGTTCTTGGCGACTTCCCTGGCTTGTAAAAGACTAGCAGGCTTTGCTCCTAAAATCTGGATTTCTCCTCGTTATCCCATCTTCACAGACTGAGAGATTTCATCAGGCTTATACTTTTGTTACAAGCCACACTGTGTGACACAGACCTAAGAAACCTGGGTACTACGTCGAGTTTAAAGTGTGTAATCGAAAGCTACGAAGCATCTCAATGTTCAAGCATAAATCACCGTCCATCTGCTCCATTGTAGCTGCAGTCAAAGTTAAACTAGAAGTATTTAATGTATCATGTCAGGCTTTATTCCAGTTGGATGCTTTATAGACTGAAGCAGGAACCACACTAAAGATCAGAGTTTTTGTCCCTTGAATTTTGAACCTCTCTTGGCCTGTTTGAAGTGAAAGTGAAAGTGACTGTTCTCATCATCATAAGGTCACAGCACAGCAGACAGTGAACCACAACAAAGTTGGACCTCTGCATTTAACCTATGCAAACACCGTGCAGCATGGGGCAGCTATGAAAGCACCCGGGGAGCAGTGATGGGGACCTTGCTCAAGGTTAGCTCAGGGCAACCTACTGGTAAAGGGTTCACTCACAATCTTCCGATCCTGTGGCCTACTCCCTAACCACTAGGCCACCGCTGACTTTTCCACTAATAGTTAATCAGATGCACAGGTGGTCTAGTGTTTAGGGACTCGCACCCTATACCGTGAGGTTGTATAGGGTGACCCTGACTACCCTGAGGATCCCCGGACGCTGGACATGGCTGTCCACTGCTAAATTGTCTGTGTGTGGGTTAAAAAAAAGAGAACCTTGTGGTTCGTGCTGTTTTTTTGGGATAAAAAGTAGTCACTTTCACTTCGTTCAGTGTTCTTTGAACCCCGGCGCCGTCTGGTGAGCAAACTGGGGTGGAACCACTGTGTCATCAATGCTGGACTGGCTCCACAAATGAAGTAAACAAGGAGGACATTTCCTCTAATGTCATCACGGTTCCCGATGGTACAGCCGGCAAATCGACCGTTTTTGAAACAGTTTTTTTTTTTTTTTTTTTTTGGGTCTAAATGCTCTGAAAACACAACAGAGCCGATTCTGTCTGCGGAAAAGGGCTAAGCACGCAACAAAAGGCCACCGTTTTGGGGCCAGGTGCAGAGATTTTTCCGCATCTATTTCTCGTGGGTCATCTTTTGTGTGGGACAGCCCGAAATCACACAGTGTGAAGCGGCCATTACAAAGGCTTTTCAACTAGCAAGACACTGAATGTTCATCCATGTGTAGTGGGACTTGTGCTACCTCTCTCTCCCGCTTCCATTCTCTCTCTCTCTAAACAGTCTTATCTGTGAGTGGTCCAGGCTATCAGTGAACAGTCCTCCAAAAGTGAAAGATATCTTCAGTGATAAGCCCTGAGAATAGCCGGCCACTCACAGGACCCAAACACTGAGTCGTTCCGTGTGGATCGCGTTTCTCTCCTTAAGTATGAGGTCTTAGCGCTTCGGCCTGGCCTAGGGTGCCTATTGTAAAATGACTCCAGTGTGAATCCGCACTGGAGGCCTTTTTAACAGTCTGATGGGCCAATTCCAGATGGAGTTCCCTTCAGAGACTGGCTGAACCTGGAGCTCTCCTCTACTGTAGTGCTGTTTCGTTCCTCTTCGCTAGTAATGGTAAAGCAAACCGCTTCAATAGACCCGTGCTGGAACGGTTACTGAATCTGATGCACTGCTGAGGTGAACAGCCAGGCAGGGAGGTTTCCGTGCAGGTAGCCTGTGGGAAATTGGGGAAATTACAAAACATCTATTCATCAGAAAGTTAGTTTCCTTATAAAATACACTTAATTTGAAGTCTCACACTTTATTGATTTGAGTGCGAGTCTTGCAGTAACATGTCACTGTTCTGTCTTTGGTCTTTTTGTTTTTTTTTTTATCCATTTTACTTAAATTGTTTGGGGCGTCCCGAACACGGTTAGCAACGGTGACCGACACTTAAGCAATTTCCTTCAGGAAAAAAGAAAAGTTCTGATTCTAATGATGTCCCTCTCCCTCTCTCTCTCTTGCAGAAACTATTTTGGATACTCGAACTGCCACGGCCGAGCTGGGCTGGACAGCTTACCCTGCATCAGGGGTGAGTAGAGTGTGTGTGTGTGTGTGTGTGTGTGTGTGTGTGTGTGTGTGGGTGGGTGTATTTTTGTGATTTTTTTTCTGTTTTTTTTTGTTTTTTTTTTAATGACCACGGAAATGTCGTGGACTGTAGGGTTCCCTATAATGACAGAAATAAAAAAAAAACCCAAAAAATACAGATGGTGTGTGTGTGTGTGTGTGTTTAGATCTTTTTTGTGAAGTTTTAATATAAAAGCTTTCACCTTAAAAGGTTTAAAATCACTGTGACGTAGACAAAGTCATTACTCATTAGTCATTTCATACAATAATGTGTGAGCTTTGAAAGACTCTTCGGACGTCCCACCACCACCTCCACCGTGAATAACTCTGATTGGGTTATTTCTTCTAAAATGGCCAAACCGATGACTTCATCATTCTGCAGAAAGGGGCGGAATTAAGGAGGATGCAGGTTAATACGAGGTGGAACGGGGCCTCATGCTCTCCAGCATCCTGAGCTGGGTTCGAATCCCAGACCAGAAGGTTCCTCTGAGATTCCCTTTAAGCAAGGTACCGTCATCTTCACTGCTCCCAGACCTGCTGCACGCTGTGCGTGGGTTAAAAACAGAGAAGCATATTGTGGCGGCCCCCTGCGTGCTGTGCCGTGTGTTCAGTGACAAAAAGTCACGTTCACTCGTGTGTTTCTGTGCGTTTAGTCCGAATATGGAAGCAAAGAGGGGTCGTAATTTATCGTTCAGAGCGTTCAGGTATTTGCATGAAAACAGGGATGCAGTATAAGTCTTCATCACTGAAAGAGAGATGGATAGCTTTGGAGAGAACTGATATCCGTCCGTTTATGTGAAGCTGAAAGTGGCACGCTGAAGTAAAACCTAACTGCACCGTGATTTTGCAGAGAGCAGCTTTTATCCTTAATAACACTCCAAAAAAAGAACAACAGCAAAAAAAAAAAGTTTCTGTCTCCTCGCCGGAGCTCTTTATTTATTTACAGCGCTCCAAATCTTGTTTATTTTTCCGCTTTTGTGGGAAAAAAGAGGCGAGCGAGAAGTCGAATTCTACCCTATTACCTCTCACAATACGCGCCGTTTGAGCGAAAGACTTTGCGAGAGAGTGAGAGAGAATGAGTCATTAAATCGTTTCAGATTGGCTTTAAATCACACAGTAAAATGATTATGCTCTCCAGGTGTTGTTATTGCGTCTGGATTCAAATGGAGCGGTATTAGCGTGCGAGTGTGTCTGTCTCTCTCTCTTTTCCTCCCTCGCTCTCTTTTTCTTTCTCGCTCTCTCATCAGAGAGGAACAGAGTGAAACTCCCTGTCTGTTTCATCATAGCAGCCATTATTCTCCATCCAGGCCGCACTCACAGTGGCTTAATGACATAATGAAGGCACTTACGCTGCACAGAGCTTCGCCAAAGCCCTGCTGAAGGAGAGCAGCTTCACTTCAGTCTCACACACACACACACACACACACACACACACACACACACACAGCCCGACCTGAGCAACATTTAGAGTAACCAGGGCGAAGGGATACAGGGAGATTAGCATTTCGAGCCAATATGAGCACAGCGGGTCTCTTACTGTCTCTCTCTCTCTGTCTCTCTCTCTCTCACTCTCTCTTTCTCTCTCTTTCTCTCTATATCTCTCACTCACTTGCTCGCCCGGCCGCCCGCTCCACCTCATCTTTTTCACAGTCTTCGTATTTGTCTCCTCTCTTTCTCTCTTCTCATGCTTACTCTGCTTTCTTTCTTTATTCTTCCCTCTCTTTTTCTCTGATAGACTCACTCTTCTCTCGCAATCTGCACTTTCACTTTCATGTGTTCTCGTCTGTGTTCACCCTATTCGCTCCATCCCCCCATCTCACCCCTTTTGCTCTCTTTTCATTTTCTTTTCCTTCTATTGCTCCTCTTAATCTCACCCACTCTTGCTTCTCTTCACCTTCCGCCCTCTCATGCTTTTAGTTCCGTCTTTTCTCTTTCTATCAATCTTACTTCCTCTCTCTCTCTCTCTCTCTCTCTCTCTCTCTGTCTCTCTCTCTCTCTCTCTCTCTCTCTCTGTCTCTCTCTCACCTGTTTTTTTTGAGAGATTACTAACCTCAGGTAAGTAATTGCTTACCTCTCGTACTTCTCTCACTTTCGAGGTACTGAATTGAACAACAGTGGAGGAATTGAAGTCACATACAGAATTGGAGACTGGCTCTCAGTCCGATCTCTTGCCCCCCAGAGACTAAAAAGAGAGAGCGAAAGTGAACGAGAGAGGGCAAGGTGTAGACAGTCCCTCCATTTTTAAACCGTTTATAAATTGATAATCGATCCTCCGGCTGCACTTTCGCAGCGCTTTAAAGCTACTCCTGCGCAGCGCCGTGCTTTCTCAGGTCCAAGCTTTTGGCTTGACCTCGATTGAAATACACGGCTTGGCATTTGCTTTTTAAGACTTTGTGTACTCCACACCCCCATATTTTTTAACCGGCTCAAAGTCTGATCCAAATTCCCTGAGAAAATACAAATGATTACAAACCAAGGCGTCTCCACAAGGCGTCTCCTACAGTCTATGAAACATTTATTATCAAGTTGATTCAGTTTGGCCAAAAACGCCTTTCAGATCATTTGCTCCCTTTCTTGTAATTTTGAAAGCTTGGAACAGAAGCATTTGAATGATTTATTATTATTTAATCTGATTTAAAATCTGAAGTGTGAAAGCTCCTGTTTTTCCCTCTGGATTCAAACACTGTCCAATCATACAGTCCTCATGCAGTCAAGCATTTATGGTGCAGCCACTGATAGCATGGGTGTTCAGTTCTTCACAAAATGCTTGTATCTCAATGGAAATGTATTGCTGATAGAATAGTACAGTCAATACATTACTGACAGTCATCATCTAGCACCAGTACCTCACCTCACTAATGCTCATTAGGCTGCAATCAAAGTTTCCAGCAATCCAAGAAGAGTAAAAAAAACCCGCCTGATTAATAGCCTGTCTGAAGAAAAAAAAAAAAAAAAGGCCTCTGTCTTACAGCTGTGTGATGTTAATAGTAGGAGCAGCTCCAGGCAAAACAGACACATGCACACTTCACTGCACTCTAAACCACTGAAGGTCAGTGAATAAGACAGGCAGAAACGATCCTGCAGCCCTTCACACACCCTGGTCCAAGTACAAGATGCCTTCAGCTCCATAAGGACATAAAAATGGACTCTTATATGGATTATAGTTAGTTGTTACCACTTTCTTATTTCAAATAGCAATTAATGGCATCGATTTTCTCTTTTTACTTTATTATAATTTAGGGCTAAGTACTTGCCCTCTTTTTACTTTTGAACCTGAAAGCTCCAACCTGATGAGTTACTTAGTTAAACTGTCCTGGATCGCACCGTCATATCCAGTGTAGGCAGTGGTGGCCTTGTGGTTAGGGAATGGGCCCCACCATCAGAAGGCTGTGGGTTCGAATCTCGGACCAGTAGGTTGCCCTGAAGTAACCTTGAGCAAGGTACTGCCCCCTTAACTGCTCCCTTGGTGCTTTCAATAGCTGCCCCCTGCTGCACGTGTGTGAGTATATAGGTAATACGCAGAGGTGTAATTTCATTGCGTTTCACAGTGACAAGAATAGTCACTTTCACTTTAACAAATAATTAATCATCTGTATTAGGGATTAATCCAGCCATTTCTTATAATATTGCACATTTAGCTAACCTTACATCCTCTATTCTGTTGTGTTCTATTCTGTTCTATTCGAGAGGGGCACCTTAAGTTTAAATCTTTCTGAAAGACATCAAATCTAAGATCAACATCCAAAAGGTATATCTGAGCCAAGCTGCAGAATTCTTCATCAGTAACTTGATTTATCATCTACAGGCTGATCCCTAAACAGAACCAGCTGACTGTATTACCATAATGGGCCTGACAGCACACTGGATTGGTGGATTGAGATTTTGTTTTTGCACCAGCCTAAAAAGCTCAACGCTAGTTCTCTATATTGATTGTTCTCTGTGGAGACCATTCTGGATCTCCACCAAAGAAGAGCCACGCCTTTGTGGTAGAGCTAGAGGGGACACGGATGAAAAGGAGTGATGATAATGTTCATCGTTTTTAGTTTTTAGTGACTTGTTGAATCACTTTTACTTGCGTAGAGAATATGTGTGTGCTTTTGCCATCTCTGGTTATAGAAATGCTCAGAAAAGCTTATTTAGACAAAAGTTAATGAAAGTAAAATCTATGCATTGCATGCCGCGTTGTATGTTGACCTCAAGCTGCAACTGATGAGTGTTATTCAAGGCAAAACAGGATTCCAGTGTGAGAGAGAGAGTTTTTGGTAAAGACTGCGTGCTATAAAAACATCCTCAGGATGGATTTTAGGGATTTGTAGACTGAGAGTGCACACGCATATACGTGCACATTTTTAAACACACTCTTTTTTGAGAGTTTGTTTTACCACTTTTTGCGTGTCATCTCCAGCAGGGCCGCTCCTGTTGCATTGTGGGCCCGCTGGATGGAGAAGCTGAAGCGAAGCGACAAGCCAAGGAAGCTCTGAGTCCCTCGCGTGACACAGCACAGCCAATTAAAGACAAACTCAAATGGAGCGAAATACCTAACAACCCCCCACCCCACCCCCAAAAACAGCCTTCTGCTCCTGTACCGATCTGTGGGAAGCTAATGGTGCCGCGGAGACGCTGTGTTAGTCACAGAAGAGCGAACACAAACGGCAGGCGCTGAACGGGCGAGTCGGCAGCGACGTGTACATCAGATGCAATATAGAAAACTGTCGACTTACATTAAGGAGAGAAAGCGCGAACACACGCGCCGTCTCCTGACGCTCGGTGTAAGTGCATTCATGTAAATACACCGTCCCACGCTCGGTGACGATGAGTGCGTTTCCTGGGTCTCTCTTCATAAAGCCTGAAGTAAAGGATGTTCCCATTTACACCATGTTCCTAATTATTATGCAAATTGTATTTAAGTGTCATAAAGATGAAATATTTTGTTTTTGATGGTTTTGTGTCTCAGGGCTCTTTGGATCACTGAGATCAATCTGGGACACCTGTGATAATTAGTTTGGCAGGTGAGCCCAATTAAAGGAAAAACTACAGAAGAAGGACGTTCCACATTATTAAGCAGACCACCATTTTCCCAATATGGGAAAGAAGAAGGATCTCTGCTGCCGAAAACAGTGAAATAGCTGAATGCCTTGCACGAGGTATCAAAACCATAGATATTTAATGAAAACGTAAGCGTGATCATCGTACTGTTAAGAGATTTGTGGCTGAGTCAGAGTACACACGTGCAGATAAAGGCACAATGAAAGTGAAAGTGACAACCCTTGTCATTGCGAGGTCACAGCACTGCACACCATGAACCACAACGAAATTGGACCTCTGCTTTTAACCCATGCACACAAACACCGTGCAGCAGTGGGCAGCTATTGAAAGCACCCGGGGAGCAGTGACAGGGACGGTACCTTGCTCAGGGGTACTTCAGGGCAACCTACTTTTTGAGGGAATCAAACCCACAACCTTCCGATGCGGGGCCAACTCCCTAACCACTAGGCCACCACTGCCCAAGCCTCTGGAGGAAGGTTTCTGCCAGACAAATACATCGGATTCAGAGAGCAGCTGCTAAAATGCTATTACAAAGCAGCGAACAGGTATTTGAAGCTGCTGGTGCCTCTGGAGTCCCGCGAACATCGAGGTGTAGGACCTCCAGAGGCTTGCAGTTATGCATAAACCTTCTATGCTCACAAGCAGAAACGGCTGGGGCCCAGAACTACATGAAAACGAATTTTCAAACAGTCTTGTTCACTGATGAGTGCCGTGCAACCTTGGATGGTCCAGATGGATGGAGTGGTGGATGGTTGGTGGACGGCCACCATGTCCCAACAAGGCTGTGGCGTCAGCAAGGAGGTGGTGGAGTCATGTTTTGGGCCGGAATCATGGGGAGAAAGCTGGTCGGCCCCTTTAGGGTCCCGGAAGGTGTGAAAATGACCTCTGAAAAGTACGTGGAGTTTCTGACTGACCACTTTCTTCCATGGTACAAAAAGAAGAACCGTGCTTTCCGCAACAAAATCATCTTCATGCATGACTACGCACCATCTCATGCTGCAAGGAATACCTCTGCATCATTGGCTGCTATCGGCATAAAAGGAGAGAAACCTGACCTCAATCCTATTGAGAACCTTTGGAGCATCCTCAAGCAAAAGATCTATGAGGGTGGGAGAGAGTTCACATCCAAACAGCAGCTCTGGGAGGCTGTTCTGACATCCTGCAAAGAAATTCAAGCAGAAACTCTCCAAAAACTCACAAGTTCAATGGACTCAAGAATCGTGAAGCTGCTATCAAATAAGGGCTCCTGTGTTAATCGGAAGGTTATGGGTTCAGACCAATATGTCACTCTGAGGTACCGACCCCAACACTGCTTCCTGGGAGCTGGAAGGTTGACTAATCCCTGCTGTTCTGTTGATGTTATGGGTTAAATGCAGAGAATTCTTCTTTTTCTTCTTCTTATTCTACTTTCCGCCGCTCCCGTTCAGAGTTTACCACAGCAAATCATCCGTTTCCATTTCATCCGGTCCTCTGCATCTTCCTCCTTCAATCCGACCACCTGCATGTCCTCTCTCATCAAGTCCACCACTTCTTTGGTCTTCCTCTTTTCCACTTTCCTGGCAGCTCCATGTTCAACATCCTCCTCCCAATATAACCCTCGTCTCTCCTCTGGACACGTCCAAACCAACGCAATCCCGTTTCTCTAACTTTGTCTCCATAACGTCTAACATGAGATGTCCCTCTAAGACACTCATTTAGGTCCATATTTATTATAATATCACATATGAAGTGAAAATGAAAGTGTCTATACACAGAAGGGGGCAGCTACATCCAACGCCTGGGGAGCAGTTTTGGGGACGATACCTTTCTCAAGGCATACTGGTCTGGAATCCGAACCCACGGCCTGTGAGTCCTAGGGCCCAGTCCCTTGCCAGTAGGCCAATGCTGCCCCAATAAGTCACTTCCACGATGGGTGTTTGGCAGGGCTGGGATATTATATATTATATATGCATCATATTTGTGCACTTAAACTGCATTCAGATCTTAAGTCATCTGAGTCTTTCCGAAGAACATATTCCCAAAAGGCCTCTAAAAGCACTCAGACTGTACTTTTTGAAACTGTAGATGCAGCACAAAATGTTGATGAATCTGCAATATGTGACTGAAATTAACATTTGATTTAATGAAACTACAGCTTTTCACCCAAACCCGAAGCGCGTGTCGTTTAAAATATTCGCAAAGTGCTGGTTTTGTGTTTTGGCTTTAAGTGGGGGATCATCAAACCAGTACATTCGAAAGGAGGAATGTACGTTCCCATGTCAGATTTCATTCCTCACGGTTTTCAGTCCCGAGTTACAGTTACTGTTAGACCCCAGTTGTTGCTCAGAGCTTCATCACGTTCCACCAACAAGTCAGGCGTCGTATTTTGTCTTAATTGAAGTGGGTGTGAAGGGGTAGAGCGAGTGTGTGGGGCAGACTTTGTTTAATGTATTTTCTCGGATTCACAGCTGTGTGTTGAGCTCCTCCACCCGTTACTGGCGTGGTGTTAATGGCGTGAATGATGTTATTGTCAGATGTGTTAATGAGCGAGGCTGTTTTCCGCACCTGAGGAGGAGTGTTAATCTGATGAGGGATGTCTGGAGGAGTGCAGTAAAGCAGGAGTGTGTGTGTGATGGTTTCATCTGGACAGTTCTGTTAAAGGCCGCTCTTACACATGTGGCCAGATGTTTACCAAAAACAGTGGAAGTGAATTTCTCTCTCCCTCTGTCTCGCTCTCTCTCTCTCTCTCTCTCTCTCTCTCTCTCTCTCTCTCTCTCTCTCTCTCTTCTCTATCTCCTCTCTCTCTCTCTCTCCTCTTCTCTCTCTCTCTCTCTCTCTCTCTCTCTCTCTCTCTCTCTCTGTCTCTTTCTCCATCTCTCTCTGTGTCTCTCTCTCCATCTCTCTCTGTCTCTCTCTCTCTCTCTCCATCTCCCCCTGTCTCGCTCTCTCTCTCTCTCTGTGTCTCTCTCTCCATCTCTCTCTGTCTCTCTCTCTCTCTGTCTCCCCCTGTCTCTCTCTCTCTCTCTCTCTCTCTCTCTGTCTCTTTCTCCATCTCTCTCTCTGTGTCTCTCTCTCTCTCTCTCTCTCTGTCTCTTTCTCCATCTCTCTCTCTGTGTCTCTCTCTCCATCTCTCTCTGTCTATGTCTCCCTCTGTCTCTCTCATTCTCTCTCTCTCTCTCTCTCTCTCTCTCTCTCTCTCTCTCTCTCTCTGTCTCTGCTCTCCCCTTTCTTTCTTTTTAACCCCACTTTTTCTTCCTCTATCACTTTCTTTCTTTCTTTCTTTCTTTCTTTCTTTCTTTCTTTCTTTCTTTCTCTGTATAAACTCTCTCTTTATTATTCTCTTTTTAAATGCACACTTGTTTCCTCATCAGTCTTCTTCACTCCCTGCTTTAATCCATGAGTTCACACTCATTAAATCTTTCTCACAAATCTCCTCTCTCAAACACACACACACACACACACACACACACACACACACACACACACACACACACACACACACAGAGACGCACAAATGCAGCAAGTGGAGGCGATGAATTAAATATGTGCTGCTGCTGGAGAGGCGGCTGCCCTTTGACCCCTGGGTGAGGGGCAGGGCAGGCAGGCGTGAAAAAGAGAATTACTGAGACGGAGGAAGCAGCTTTAGGAGCAGCCAGTCAGACCCAAGGGCTGTGGAGTGAGCGTGAGTTTGAGTTTACACTTCTCAGACTGAAGAAAATGTCAGTAGGACAGAGCAGGAGAGGGGGATAAGGAGACATCTGAGTTTTAAAGAAAAAAAAAATAGGATGAAAGGCAGAAAGAGGGAGTGCTCAGAAGAAAGACATAAAGGAGAGAGAGAGAGAGAGAGAGAGAGAGAGAGAGAGAGAGAGAGAGAGAGAGAAGAAAGAGAGAGAAGAAAGAGAGAGGGAAGAGAGAAATAGAGAGAGAGAGAAGAAAGGGAGAGAGAGAGAGAGAAAAAGCAGAATTATGTTCTTTGTTTCATTTTTTTAAATCTCTCCCTCTCTTTCTCTCTCCCTCTGCTATCCATTTTCTTTCTCTCTAACCCTTCTTTTTATTTCTCCCTCTTTCTTTCTTTCTTTCTTTCTTTCTTTCTTTCTTTCTTTCTTTCTTTCTTTCTTTCTTTCTTTCTTTCTTTCTTTCACTCTTTGCCTGTGTGCATTGTTCTCCATATAAATTCTCCCCGTTTTCTTCTCTCTATCTTTTATGTCTGTCTTCCATCTTCTCTTTCTCTCTCTTTTTTCGCTCTCATACACACTTGGAAAAGGTAGTTTCACAGAACTACAGAATAGAAAGAATAAAAGTTAAAAGGGAAGTGCTTCACCGTCGGGGGGTCGTTTAGAGTTCACACCTTTATTTCTGTAATTTCTTTATTAAAGACTGTTAAACACAGACTTATTGATTCATCTTTTTTTTACTCAAGTACAACTAAAAAGAATATTAAGAAAGAAAATGAAACCCCTTTAACTCTATAAAAACTAAAGCTACTAAAAACGAGTGCGAACTTCACACGCCTTCTTGTTAAAAACACCGAACGATAATCTGATCTGTGTGTTTTCGTCCCTTTAGACTGAAATGGGTCTTGATGTTTGGAAGGTGATGTAAAATAAAAATCATGTAGAATTCTCCTCAAACTGCAAAAGTCTGTTCAGAAGTAGAGAGTAAAAGGACAAAGTCATCAAAACAGTGCATTAAAATACTGAGTACACACAGTAAAGCACACTCACCCACTTATTTTCTGTGCCGCTTGTCTTGGGCGTTGTTGGAGTCTAACCCAGCTCAGGCGGGGACACACCCTGGACAGATCGCCAGTCCTTTACAGGGCAGACACACAGACACACACAGACCCGAGGAGAACATGTCCACTCCACACGTCCCACCACTGATGCCACACTATAATAAAAGATGAGAATTAAGCAGCGCTGCTTCTTCAGACTCTCCACATTCAGTTCATCACTGGTGTGTTCAGATGGAGTCCAGGAGAGTTCATGGCAACTGACTGAGATTCGGATGTCAGAGCCTCGTTTTGACTAAATTCGGTTCTTTTCGTCTGGATGCCTCCTCGATGGCTGCTGTGGTGTTCTGTGCATGTGTGTGTGTTTGTGTGTATGTGTGAGTGTGTATGTGTGAAGGTCTTTGTGTGTGTGTGCGTGTGTGTGTGTGTGTTGGTTGGCAGGTGTCTATAATACAGAATATGATGGGCTAATAGTCCAGACATCAGTAACCATCTCTGTTGGCTTCACTGTCGGCACACCACAGCAGTGTTCGTGTGTGTGTGCGTGTGTGTGTGTGTGTGTGTGATCCCCACTGACCATCTGCGGACACGTTCATTATTAATGTTAAACCACAGCTGGGTAAACTGAGAGGGAAGGGGAGGCCGAAAAGGCTCAGGGGCCGAAGGGTCACACTCTGCTGGTGAAAAGCAGACGTTCATTCTCATCGATTCAGATTTATTACCGTTATTATAACACAGCGATCGTATATCAGTTTAAATACGGACGGTCCCTCTTTCCTTTTCAGACGATGGGAACGTCCCTGCACAAACACACCCTCCCCTGCAGCTTTTCCCCTCCGAACACACCCAGTCTGTTCATGCTGCTTCGGCAAGCCTTTTCAGGGCACGTCACATGAGCTGCCCTCGCTGGTCACTGTTCTACACTCGTTTCTGAACGCGCCGATCCGCTCTGCCGCTCACCAGCACTCCTTTCCTCATTTGGAGCAGTTCACGCAAAAAAAAAAAAAATGGAACAGTTATTGAATTTGCAGAAATTCCTGAATAGATTGAAATTCGCTCGGCCCGAGTTTGCTACTTTCAGTCTGATTGGAGAGTTTTTTTTTTCTTTTCCCTGAATAAACCTTATCACTTCATCACTTATGAGGAGATTTCTTCTTCTTTAATAACTGTTTACAAAACGGAGAAACGGATCAATAATCCCATTCGGTGTCAGATAATTATGGGTTTGTTTTAAAAACACTTCTAAAAGACAGAGAAGTTCGAGGCTTCTGAAAGTGGTTCTGTTTGGGACAGCACACCTCTATCCTGCTAGCCAAAAAAAAAAATAAACATCAGATTCTTAATTTGATGTGTTTTTGTCACCCTGGTAATGTTAAGGATGTGCAGATTTGTCACACTGAGATCAGTCAGTCATTTTCTGCCGTTTGTCCCAAACGGGGTCGCGCTGGAGCCCATCCCAGCTCACACGGGGCGAAGGACAGGGGACACACCCAGGACAGGTCGCCAGTGCATCGCAGGGAGGAGCGTGATGGGGAGGGCACCTTGCTCAAGGGCACCTCAGGGCAACCTATCGGGAAGGGGTTCGAACCCTCGATCCTCCAATCATGCGGCCAACGCCCGAACCACTAGGCCACCGCTGCCCCCTGTCACACTGAGATAAAATAATAAAAGATTGGCATACAGAAACAAAAGTAGCCAATGATTTCAGTAAACACATCTAAACTCTTTTAAGGCGGCACAGACTGTGTGGTTTTAGGCACCGGCTGTTTTCAAAAACTCCACCAGGAGTAGTTGTTGCTGATCTGAAATCAGTTTTACAATCATAACTATGGAGACATAGCAGCAGAAACTGACCATTGGCTCAGGGAGAGAGAATAATGTACATACTAGAGGATGATTCTGGTCGTACACCAGTCGGTAAGTGTACACGTCACAGCTCTCTGTGATAAATGCACCGAAATGGACAGTGTTAAAGGTTATTAAAGGTTAAACTCTAGTTAAAGGTTAGTGAAAATGATTTAAATGATTCATTCCTCATCATTTTTATTAGTTCTTGTTGAGCGCCCGTAGTGTTCGGAGGGTATTGTGTTGTGTTCGGTATCTCGAGGTGCTCCCACAGATGGCAGGTATCAGCAGGGCCTTCCT
>CM029387.1:5144518-5158959 GCA_017165825.1 Hepsetus odoe
CATTTGTTAAACTAGAATTAAATTTCACATAGCTGGTAATGAGGCAGTTTTTTGAAGAAAAATCTGACTTGGCATGACTGTTGCTAGGTAACTTGGTACTGTGGCTTAAGATACATTTTAAGAGTTTTATATGGTCTCGTTGTTTGCTGGACCAATCTGGGTCTGATTCAGACAGAATTTTGTCAGGTTCTGGCCCGAGTCTGGATTCAGATCTCTCCAGGTGGAGTCGGACTCCTGCAGATATTTCAGGTCCTGGCCAAAATTCCAGGCCTGATGAATGATTTATGATAAGAAGTCCAGACTAGGACAAGGCTGAGGATGTGCTTTTATAAAAATATTGTGGGAACCTTTGCTCTAGAGCTTGTTAGCACATCCGCAAGAAGTGTGTGTTCTATGAAGCCGTCTTCAGACTAAAGTGAAGAGAAGGCACTAGATTTGCTCCTGTACAATAACAGGCTGTTAAACAAGAGAACAAGACCTTCACCGCATCCCAATTAAAGCTTTCTTACAATGCTAAGTACATGCCTCTCTCACCCTCTCTCTCTCTCTCTCTCTCTCTCTCTCTCTCTCTCTCTCTCTGTCTTACCAAGTCCACATTTCTGATGTTTTTGTTGTGTTTACGTCCACCCACTCATTTTCACACACTGACTGGTGTTGTACCCCCTTCCATCCTTTCTACTGTTTCCTCCCTCTTTTCTCTCTCCCTCTGGCATGAGCTGTAATAATGAGATATTTATGCCCCTCATCTCTCTGTCTGACCAGCACTGTGATGCAGAAACAGTGGTGCAGGCTGCTGAGTCTCTCTCTCTCTCTCTCTCTCTCTCTCTCTCTCTCTGTGTGTGTGAGACTAGCTTCAGGCTGTATGACAGGCTTATGAAAGCAGTAGATGCATGTATTTTGTGCATCAGGCAGGAGTGCGTGTAATAGCAGTCCCAGCCAGGGGGGCTTGAAAGGAATATTCCAGGGTTTTATTTCCATTTCTCTGCCACATCTGCAGCATATGCGGTTGATAAACACTATGTTATTCGTACTAATCAAAACAGCTTTGCATTTCTGGAGGAGATAAATTGTGTATGCTGGGCGAATCAAAAGCAAGGAACTTTGGAAAGTCGAAACGTTGCATGATTTAAAACAAACATGAAAAACAGATTATTGTTCTGCTACTTACTAATAGCACTTCACCAACGGCGACAACACGTTTTATTTTTATAGCGCCTTTCACAAACCCAAGGACGCTTGAAGTGAAGTCAACCAGGAAAGAAAGAATGGTGGAAGGAAGAAAGGACGAATGAAACCTGAAATGATGAGGGGGAGGGGGGGGGGGTGAAGGAAGGAAGGAAGGGAGGGATGGAGGGAGAAAGGAAGGAAGTAACAAAGGAAAGAATGAAGGAGCGTTAAGTAAAAGAGAAACGAAGAAAGATAGAAAGAAGGAAAATATGACAGAAGGAAAGAAAAAATGATTCTCTGCTATACATGTTCATACAACAGAGAATGGGTGTGTGTGTGTGTGTGTGAGTGTGTGTGTGTGAGTGTGTATGTGTGTGCGTGCATCGGGCCTCCTACCCCGGAGTGTCACACAAACCCCAGATTTGATTAGGGCGATATATGAGCATGTGTGTGAGTGTGTGTTTCCTGAAGCCAAACACTTGAGACATTATTGCATTATATGAATTCATACGTACACAATAACACACGTATCAGTGTGAGACACAAGGTGCCATGGACCGTGTGTGTGTGTGTGTGTCTGTGTGTGTCTGTGTGTGTGAGTGTATCCTGTGCCCCTGGCGTGGGGCCGGTGAGCGATGGCAGTCATTTGAGCAGACGGAGAGGAGACGCTCCCCAGACGGCTGGCCGCTGGGTCCCAAACTCCGCTGGATTTATGAGAGCCGTGGACGGCGCTGTCTAATGTTGATAAATTAGCATTAGCATGGAGAAGGAGAAGGGGCTGGGTTGGCTAGCGGGAGACAAGGGGAAAAGGCCTTCATTTAGGCCTGAAATTTTCTGTAAACTCGTTTATCACCATGACACTCATCCTCCATTTTTATCCCTCTCATTTTCTCCCTGACTTCCTGGCGGCTTCAGTTTCCCAACGTCGTCTCTTTTTAGCAGTAGGAACCAGAACCTGGAACGTGATTAATTGATTGTTTTATGCTCGTTACATGTTTATACACAGCTTACTTGTTTGGCCTAGTGTTTAAGAAATAAGCCCCATATTTGGAAGGTTGTGGGTTTGAATCCTGGACCAGTGGGCTGTTTTGGGGTTTCCTTGAGCGAGGTACCGTCCCCATCACTGCTCCCCAGTTGTTAGATGTGGTTGCCCACTGCTGCACAGTGAGTGTGGGTTAAAAACAGAGAATGCACTTCATTGTGTTTCACTGTGTTCTGTGCTGTGTTTCACAATGACAAACGGTCACTTTCACTTCACTTTCACTTGACTTATTACGCAGTTATCGCCCTATATTGTTGATTGTCTTCTTCTTCTTCTTCTTCTTCTTCTTCTTCTTCTTCTTCTTCTTCTTCTTCTTCTTCTTCTCCTGCTGCTCCCATTAGGGGTCACCACAGCAGATCAACCTTCTCCATTTCTTTTTCTTCCTCTTTCACTCCAACCACCTGCATGTCCTCTCTCACCACATCCATAACCCTCTTTGGTCTTCCTCTTCTCCTCTTTCCAGGCAGCTCCATCTTCAGCATCCTCCTTCCAATATAATCCTCGTTTCTCCTCTGGACATGTCCAAACCAACGCAACCTTGCTTCTCTAACTTTTTCTCCAAAACATCCAACCTAAGATGTCCCTCTTATATACTCATTCATAATCCCGTCCAACCTCGTCATCCCATCGAAAGATTTTGGAATCTTGAACACCTCCAGCTCTGTATTTCAGGGATATTTTGTCAAGGTGACAGCACAGTTTTTCTCCCTCCACAGTCCTCGAGATGACTCGGCGATCGTTGTCTTGACTGGATTACGGTGGATTTGTCCTCATGATTAGAGCACTGTCTGTTTGTTTGCGTCGTTCGTGCATTGATTTTCTCATTTTGAATCTTTCTGCTGCGTTCATCAGTGAGGCGCTCTGATTATGCACACTTAGCTCAGACGTGCCGGTTTCTGAGCTAAGTCAACTGTGTTTAGGAGCCCACTGTGACTACGGGTCCATCAGTGCTGATCATTCCAAGGCTGATTCCTATATTGTCTCCTCTTTTAAAGCAACACCAAGCGGAAAAAAAAAAAAAAAAAAATCTTTAAGGACAATAGCATGTTTAACATGTTTAAATGAGAAGTAACGATAGTAGTAACAGTAGCAGAAATAGTCATAGTGGCATCAGTTGCATAGTAGCAGCAGTAGTAGTAATATCAGTAGTAATAGTAGTAGTGGTAACTGTAGTACTCGTAGTGGCACTAGTAGTAGTAGTATTAGTAGTAGTAGTTGTAGTAGCAGTAGTAGTAGAAGTTGTAGTAACACTAGTAGCAGTAGTGGAAGTAGTAGCAGTAACGGTAGAAGTTGTAGGAGTTGTAGTGATGCTAGTAGGAGCAGTAGTAATAGCAGTAGTTGTAGAAGTTGTAGTTACACTAGTTGCAGTAGTAGTAGTTGTTGTACTGTTAGTATTAGTAGCAGTAGTAGTAGGAGAAGTTGTAGTGACACTAGTAGTAGTAGAAGTTATAGTAGTAGTAGCAGTACCAGTAGTAGCAGTAATAGTAGTAGTAGTAGCAGTACCAGTAGTAATAGTAGTAGTAGCAGTAGTAGCAGTGATAGTAGCTGTAGTAGCAGTAGTAGTAGTAGCAGTAGTAGTAGTAGCAGTAGTAGTAGTAGTAGTAGTAGTAGCAGTAGTAGTATTAGTAGTAGTTGTAGTAGCAGTAGCAATAGTAGTTGTAGTAGCAGTAGTAGTAGGTGCAGTAGTAGTAGCAGTAGTAGTAGTAGCAGAAGCAGTAGTAGTTGTAGTTGTAGTAGTAGCAGTAGTAGTAGTTGTTGTAGTAGTAGTAGCAATAGTAGTAGTAGTAGTAGTAGCAGTAGTAATAGTAGTAGTAGTAGCAGTAGTAGCAGTGATAGTAGCTGTAGTAGCAGGAGTAGTAGGTGCAGTAGTAGTAGCAGTAGTAGTAGTAGCAGTAGTAGTAGTAGTTGTAGTTGTAGTAGTAGCAGTAGTTGTAGTAGTAGTAGCAATAGTAGTAGTAGCAGCAGTAGTAGTAGTAGTAGCTGTAGTAGTAGTAGTAGCAGTAGCAGTAGTAAGAGTAGTAGTAGTAGTAGTAGTAGTAGCAGTAGTAGCAGTGATAGTAGCTGTAGTAGCAGTAGTAGTAGTAGCAGTAGTAGTAGTAGCAGCAGCAGTAGTATTAGTAGTAGTAGTAGCAGTAGTAGTAGCAGTAGTAGTAGGTGCAGTAGTAGTAGCAGTAGTAGTCGTAGTTGTAGTAGTAGTAGTAGCAATAGTAGTAGTAGCAGTAGTTGTAGTAGTAGTAGTAGCAGTAGCAGTAGTAATAGTAGTAGTAGTAGTAGCAGTAGTAGCAGTGATAGTAGCTGTAGTTGCAGTAGTAGTAGTAGCAGTAGTAGTAGTAGCAGCAGTAGTAGTAGTAGCAGTAGTAGCAGTAGTAGTATTAGTAATAGTTGTAGTAGCAGGAGCAGTAGTAGTTGTATTAGTAGTAGCAGTAGCAGTAGCAGTAGTAGTAGTAGTTGTAGTAGTAGCAGTAGTAGTAGTTGTTGTAGTTGTAGTAGTTGTAGTAGCAGCAGTAGCTGTAGTAGTAGTTGTAGTAGTAGTAGTTGTAGTAGTTGTAGTAGTAGTAGTTGTAGTAGTTGTAGTAGCAGCAGTAGTTGTAGTAGCAGCAGTAGTAGCAGTAGTAGTTGTAGTAGCAGTAGTAGTAGTAGCAGTAGTAGTTGTAGTAGTTGTAGTAGCAGCAGTAGTAGCAGTAGTAGTTGTAGTAGCAGCAGCAGTAGTAGTAGTTGTTGTAACTACTAAAAGACATCCCACAGCAGGTGGACTATAAAATCAAACAGTTCTTTGTTCTTACTTCATTCCTGAAGTGTACTTCACACACACACACACACACACACACACACACACACACACACACACACACTCGGACCCTGTCTCATCCCTCTGTATTGGGGTTCTGTCAGGCCGTTGTGTGGTTCCCTGAGTTTTTAGCCGCTCTCCAGAGAACACGGCGCTCTTTTATTTGTTCTCTCTCTTTCTCTCTGTCTCACTCGGCCGACCCAAGGGAATGCGTTCAGCCGATCTCTTCCAGTCCTGGTTCTGTTAAAAAGACCCAATGATTACCCATGGGGCTCTGCAGTGGCTGGCCCGGTGTCACACTACAGTTCGTCAGCACACACACACACACACACACACACACACACACACACACACACACACACACACACACACACACACACACACACACACACCACACAAACTACAGTACGACCTTGCAGCAATCCCTCCCCGCCAGAGCCGGCCGTGGTCAGAGAGCGTGTCAGCCCGGACAGAAAGCCTAACTTGGTCTAACTGGGACAACAAGTGTGTGTGTGTGTGTCTGTGTGTGTGTGTGTGTGTGTCTGTGTGTGTGTGTGTACAAGTGTCTGCACCGTCTCTCTGCAGCGCAGTGTGTTTTATCATCTGACCGAGACGAGCGGTTCTCATTGGCATTATCGGCGGGGTGTTAATGTGTTGCTCTACGGATCCCGACCTATGGGCTTCTGAAACCGCCTCGTGTCGCTCCCTCACTCGTTCACGTTCGGCACGTACGTGTAAATGCTGCTGCTTTAAACATAAAGATGCTCTCCGCTGCCCTATTTTGCTTTTGTTTCCTGCTAATGTCAATTCGATAGCGCATCATTTGTTACATGATGTTCGAGTCAATTGGCTGCACAGCTCAGTGCATAAACGTACTCGATCAATGACAGGCCAAGCACTAGCAGGCAGGCAGCCACTTGTAGCATGTTACACTGCCAAGAGTGTGCTTGGCCTGCAACTGGCAGAAAAAAAACAAAAAAAACATCAGAGAGAACATGCCCTAGAGTGTACACGGCATTTATTTGAGGTTTAAAGTTTTACAGCCCCTGAAACCCCTAAAAATAAGCACACAGAGAGGGCCAGCGCTGGATAGCCAAGCAATCCCATCACCGCCTAATTCCCACCAACATTTTGGCGCCTCGGTAAATCACTGTACCGTCTTTTGTAAGTGAAAGTGACAACCCTTGTCATTGCGAGGTCACAGCACAGCACACAGTGCACCACAACGAAATTGGACCTCTGCATTTAACCCATGCAAGCACTGTGCAGCAGTGGATAGCTATTGAAAGCACCCGGGGAGCAGTGACGGGGACGGTACCTTGCTCAAGGGTACCTCAGGGCAACCTACTGGTGAGGGAATCGAGTGTGTTTCTCCTCCAGGAGCTCTGGTTTCCTGGTTCCACCGTCCAAATACATGCAGGTCAGGTGGATTGGAGATGCTTATTTGTCTGCCCTGTGGTGGACTGGTGACCTGTCCAGGGTGTGTCCATCCCTGTGAGGACACCGCCCATGACACTGGTCAGGACAAGCAGCTTAGAAAATGAGTGAAAGTGGGTGAGATATGATGTAGATTTAGGATTAGGAAAACAGTCCACCTCTCTGAACAGTGCCTGGGAAGCTGTGGTCAACACATCTCTTTGATCAACAGCCTAATAATCGTGCACGCATACGTAACTTCTGATTCAGGTTGTATTCAGGTTGCAGGGTTTTAACATTTTGGATTGACTGATAGCGCTGGATTTGTTCCAGATTAAAGTTAATCCTCAGAATACCCTTTTGCCTAATAATTGTGCACACAGCGTAGATCCAGTCTTTTCAAGATATCGAGTTTTGCAAGAGGATGGAGAGGTTTTTTGGAAATTCCACTAACATGAATATTTCACGAGAAGCTGAAAATAACTGGAGACAAAACACTTTCAGTGGCAGACCGGATCCCGCTGATGATGACAATAACCCTGAGTATAACTGCGCTACAATTGAAAAATGTAATTCAAGCTAAGGGTTTACAATTTCACAAGAAGAAAATGGAAGAATAACAATAGCAATGATGCCATTTTTAATAAAAGAACTAAGCGTAACCGTTTTATCCAGCATTGATCCAATATCACGCCTAATTTTTCTCCCATGCAGGATGGAAGACCCTTAGCCGGTGTGGCTGAGCCAGTGCGTTGTGATGTGCAGAGCGATGCACAGAATTACTTCAAATATGTATTGAATGGATTTTAAGAATTAACGAGTGACTGAGGCTCATGAGGGCATAAGAATAATTTGCAAATATTTTTAAAGAAATGTATTAGAACAGTGTTAATAAACAAACCCAACGTGCGGTTTGGATAGTGAAGTCCACGAGAAGGCCTTGAAGCATGAAGGATGATTGCTTTTCTCTGCAAACATCCAGATTAGGAAGCTCTTGCTGATTTTCTTGTAATCAACAGCAGAAGCAACAATTCCTGTCTTTTATTCAGTGTCTCTCCTCTTTTATTTCCCTTGTTCATGCAGACATTGGTATATAAGTCAAGCTATTTTTGATTTTGAGTTATTTACCGCCAAAAAAACCTTTTGAGGAGCAATGATTTGCCAATTATCCTTTGATTACCCAGGTCATTTTGGCTGTTTTAAGCAAGAAAAAAATGTCATGCCATTTCATGAAACGAAAACTTCTAGTTTGATCAACCCTCATCAACAGTACTATGGTCTTGAGTTACCACTCAGCTCGTTCTCTGCGAGATGAGCTGCTTCTGCCTCTGAAACTATTTACTGGACTGAAAATGAGAACCAAAAAGTTTGTCCTTCAAGCCTGAAGATCCTTTATTAAAAATGCAAGAAATTCTGGCTCTTTGGAAACAAAACATGTGAGGGGCTCAAGACTTTTGCACAGCGCTGTATGTCATTCTCCTCAGCTAAGCTGATATTTTTTTCTCCATTTTCTTCTTCAGTGGGAGGAGGTGAGCGGCTATGACGAGAACTTGAACACCATCCGCACCTACCAGGTGTGCAACGTCTTCGAGTCCAGTCAGAACAACTGGCTCCTGACCACCTTCATCCAGCGCCGGGCCGCCCAGCGGGTTTATGTAGAGATGCGCTTTACGGTGCGGGACTGCAGCAGCATCCCACGTGTTCCAGGCTCCTGCAAGGAGACCTTCAACCTCTACTACTATGAGAGCGACCAGGTAGGGGGACATTGGTATGAAATTGAATGATGCATGTTCCATGATGTGGGTTTGTAGGGGTTTTACCATAAGCAGTGATCACCAAAACCTCTTCTACATGGTTCCTTAACGTTTACAATTATGGCTTTTTAGCAGAAGCTCTTATCCTAATTAAAAGGGCAGTCTCCCTGGAGTAACTTGGGGTTGAGGGTTTTGCTCACTAAACCAATGGTGGTAGTGCTGGAGGTAGGATTTGAACCTGTGACCTCTTGGAACATGCCCTACCCCTAGACCTGCACCCTTTATCTACCAAACCTCAGCCAGCTAATGTCTGCAGAGGACTATGGATATATGAGGTGTTGTGTTGGGTTGAACTCTTGATGACCACTGCTGTGGAAAACAGAGCATCTGTGGTTGATTTATAAAGTGAATATTTTTCATCTGAACTTCATCTGAGTATCTTATTAGACTTGGATACAGGCATTTAACCTACTTTTTACCAGATGAAGCACATTGCCCACCTCTATGACCAGGTGATCGCCACCAAGGGCACGGCCTTCTGGATGGAGGCACCTTACCTGAAAGTGGACACAATCGCGGCCGATGAGAGTTTCTCCCAGGTGGACTTTGGCGGTCGCCTCATGAAGGTCAACACTGAGGTGCGCAGCTTCGGACCTCTCTCCAAGAACGGCTTCTACTTGGCCTTCCAGGACTACGGTGCCTGCATGTCCCTGCTGTCCGTCAGGGTCTTCTATAAAAAGTGCCCCAGCGTGGTTCAGAACTTTGCTGTTTTTCCCGAGACCATGACCGGGGCAGAGGGCACGTCGCTGGTCATCGCACGTGGCATGTGTATCCCAAACTCCGAGGAGGTGGACGTGCCCATTAAACTCTACTGCAACGGAGACGGGGAGTGGATGGTCCCTATCGGCAGCTGCACCTGCAAGGCCGGATTTGAACCGGACAATGGAAATGTCTGCAGAGGTAGGAACCCTGAATCTGTCTTGCTGCTTCTCTGTCTGTCTCTCTGTGCAGTGGATGTTGATAATGCTGAGCTTGGTGAACTTAGTTCTTGCGCTAGGAAGAACGGTTGCAGCTTAGCCAGGCTCTGCAACAGTGAAGGCAGTGTGTAGGTTGAGATGGAAACTGAATTTTCACCAGGTGAGAGAGGTATGCACCCTGGGGTTTGAGGGTCTGGTCATGATTGATGTCTTTTTGTAGTTGCTCTGAGAGTGGAAGGATGGATGGTGTCCACTTTCAGGTAGCGTGACTGGTGGCACGATAGGGCTCCTGGATTTGTTGCGTTGAAGTCTTTTTACGCTGTATAGTGTACTGTTGTGCTGTCATAGTCTTGTCATGGTCCAGGAGGAACGTTGTTTCAGTTCATGGTGAATATGGTTGAAATCACAGTAAAACCTGGACTTGACTTAACTTGACTAAACATAGGCACTATCTGTGGTCCTAGTCCAACTTTTTCACAGAATGTTTGAGGAGTACCGTAACTGTGTTGGCTGCACTGTGTCTGTTCTGTGTTGTTTGTCTTTTGCATCGTATGTTGTCCTGCGTGTTGCACCTTGGCCTTAAATATTGTTTTGGGTTCACTGTATGCTAAGTGAAAGTGACTACTCTCGTTATTGTGAATTGTCACGGTGCTTTGCCATGAGACACAACGATATTCAACCTCTGCTATTTACCCATACATACCGTGCAGCAGGGTGTAGTTATTTAAAGCACCCGGGGAGTGACGGGCACGGTACCTTGCTCAAGTACCTCAGGGTAATCTGCTGGTCTGGGAAAATGACAGTAACCCCTACTAGAAGTGACTTGTCTCTCCCCTAAACAGTATAAAACACTCAGTCAGTCATTTCTGGGCCGCTTGTCCTAATTAGGGTTGCGGGGGGGGTGCTGGAGTCCATCCCAGGTCACACAGGGCGAAGGACGGGGACACACCCTGGACAGGTCGCCAGCCTATCGCAGGGAGGAGCGAGCTGATGGGGACGGTACCTTGCTCA
Organism: Hepsetus odoe; assembly: GCA_017165825.1. Classification (NCBI taxonomy): domain Eukaryota; kingdom Metazoa; phylum Chordata; class Actinopteri; order Characiformes; family Hepsetidae; genus Hepsetus; species Hepsetus odoe. Next base: position 5,154,674 of record CM029387.1, read on the forward strand.
CAGTATAAAACCTACAAGCAGTTCACAAAACTTAGTACTGTGCAAAAGTTAGACTTCCTTGTATTTGAATGTATAGAAACAGTTCTCCAGGCTTCCTGAAGGACAAAGTTTTGGTCTCTCATTTTCAGTCCAGTCCCTGCACTTGAGCAGGGGCAGAAACAGTGTGAGATCATCTTGATCAAAGCAAAAGGTGGCCGAAGTCCAGTGAAGAACCTAGGAATGTCCTTCAAGAAGCCTGGAGAACTATTCCTGTGGACGGCTTTAAGAAAGGGGGAAAAAAAAGCTTGTCTAAGAGAGTTGAGGCTGTGCTGAAGAAGAATGGTCAAAAGAAACACTAGCTGGTAACAAGAAGTGTACAGACTGTGTTATTGATGTTTTTGCATGTGGGGTTGAACACGTTGGAGAAAATGAACCTATTGTCTTATTTTCTTACGGATTTAAGGAAACGAGGGGCGGCTCAACACGTTGTATAAAAACCATGTGATCACAAGTAAACACCGCTCGTCTTTTCACGTGACCACAAGTTTCCACAGATGATCCTTTTCTTTCCACGTTTTTATTAAATGTGACAGTTTTTTGTAGAATCCCAGTTATATAAGATGCTTAAACATCTCCCTTTTATTATTGAGGACATACACACACACACACACACACACACACACACACAAACACACGGCAAAAGAAGTGGCGCTGACTCACTGGCTCTTACTCAGTGTTGAACTCTCCCCAGTCTCTCAGGGTGTCTCTTCTCTCTCTCACTTTGTCTTTCACTTTATATCGCTCTCTCTTCCCCTCTGTTGCTCTTTCTCTCCAGCACAGACTCTCACCCACCCACACTCACTCACAGTCATATTTGGTCTCGCCAGGTTGTGTGATCATATATCTGATCTGGTTCTGCCGTAGTTCCCCAGGGCTGATCGAACTGAGCATGCTCAGGACTGATAAGATTGACTGACAGGCGTCTGCTGAGATCAGTGCTCTGATAGAAATTCAGGAGATTCAGTAGTCCTTGGACGGGATGCTCACACACACACACACACACATGCACGCACGCACAGGCATGCATGCACACACACACGCATTCAAACACAGCAGCAAGTGTCTAAACTATTGGAATGCATAAAGCTGGTGCAGTTCTTAGCTTTCTGTGTGTGTGTGTGTGTGTGTGTGTGTGTGTGTGGTATGTGTGTGTATACACTATTTTATGCTATTTTACAGTAAATTCTCTGGTTTTCATGTCTGTTGGCCAGTGGATTTGGAGTTTGTTAGTTTGTTTGCTTGTTTGTTTGTTTGTATTTACACTTATTTATGGTATGTGGGTAAGTACAGTATCCAAACCAACACTGGTGTTTAGTGGGTGTCTGTTTATTTTGAGCATAGCTGGAAGCTATTAAGCGGTGTGTGTGTGTGTGTGTGTGTGCGCAGTAGGCTCTGTGCTGTTGGATTAATGATGTTTTGCACAGAGAGTCTTCATTAATTAGTGCTGCTTTGATCTGAAGGCTTGTTTAAAGGCGTTTGATGGTCTAATGTACTGCAGGCCGTCCTGCACTGGAAACGGTGACTGAAGCCCCAGCACTTCACCGCCTAACAGCTTTAATAAAGAGAACCTTTAATAATGATCAGCCGTTCTCCTGCACTCCTTTACTCCTGCCTTCCTCAGCACACTCCTCACTTATCATCCTTTCATCCTTTTCTTTCTTTGATTCTTTCTTTTTCATTTTATTTTGTTTGTTTGTTTGTTTCTTTGGCTTAAGTTTCTTCACATCTCTCTCTCTCTCTCTCTCTCTCTCTCTCTCTCTCTCTCTCTCTCTGTGAAGACAGTTACACTGATGTGTAGTTGATGGTGGATGAGCTTAATTGGTCATTCAGGTTCATCTGAGTCTCCTTCATTACTGAAGGCTTGGGTTTCAAACGCACTACCATCTGCACAAACTGCTCTCTCTCTACAAATAAAAGGTTCTAGATAAAGGGACTCAACCACTCAGTGTTCAGCATCAGCAGTGAACTAATCACCTGATCATCTGGAATCATCTGCACCTGTTTCATCACTGCTTCGTGTCTTAAATTAGACTTTGTTCTGCTTGAAGGTTCAGACGTAGATCACCGTGTGGATTAACCAACACAAAACACTCAAACTGCTCAGGAACAGAGACTGGACTGAAAATGAGAAACAAAAACTTTGCCTTTGAGGAAGCCTGGAGAACGGTTCTTCAACAACACATTAAAAATGGCGGTGGTCTAGTGGTAAGGGTACTTGCCTACGGACCTCTGGATCACGAGTTCGAATTCCACCTCTAGCACTACCACCACTGGGTCCCTGAGCAAGACCCTTAACCCAGAGTTGCTCCGGGGGGACTGTCCCTGTAATTAGGACATGGAAGTCGCTCTGGATAAGAGCGTCTGCTTAATGCCGTAAATGTAAATGTTAAAAATACAAAAACTTTTTTACAAAAGACAAAAGACTTTTTGCTAGAAAAATATGAAGAAATGAGGGGTAGCTCATGACTTTTACGGAGAAGTGGATGTTGTCAAGATTAGAATTTTTCCTTTTCTTTTGATTTAATGTAATTGAAGATAAAACCATTTAACTCTGATTGGAAAGTGGTCCTTATTGCTCTTCTCAAGCCTAGAACAAGTAAAAGTTTTATAAGATTATTCATAATTGATTATTAATATGTGTTTGTTAGGATAATCTAATAGCAAAAATGGTTCAAATGCTCGTCCTGAACGTACTTCACGGCAACAGCGGGGGCAGAATTTCAATCCATCTCTGTCGGCTCCTGCAGCCCAGACAGCTACAGCTCCCCCGTGGATCAGCCATGTTGGCTCGGTCCGTTCTGTGAGTAATGGGCGGCTCTGTAATGGGCCGTGTCCAGCCAGCGTGGCGGCCAGCAAGCAGATGTGAACCTGACACTGCTGGACTCTGGCGGCTGCCCGATTAGTGCGGTCAGGCTGCCGGCTGGTCGTATGTGCCGCAGGCGTACTGACCAGACTGAGCACAGGGCCAGAGGCCACACACACCCCAGCATGTATGGTGTAATTCAATGAGATGCCTCTCGCTGCAGGAGCTCTCCATTGTAACACACACACACACACACACACACACACACACACACACACACACACAAACACAAACACACACCACAGAAGAATGATGGAGCTCTGTATATCCATAGAAACGTGTTTAGATATAGAGGCAGCTTCACATGTCCAACTCATTGAGATCTGAATCAGCTGAAGTGCAAGTGATGGAGCTCTACCTCTGAGATGAGTTCAGGAGAGCCTAGAATGATCATCCAACATCAGGACCTGACCTCACTGAAGCTGTTTAAACCTTCTAGTCAAGTCAAATTGAGTCAGCTTTATTTCTTTAAAGCTTTTTACTAAAGTGACAGAGGCAAAACTCTAAAGCTGGAGAAAGAAACCATGGAGGACAACATGACAAACATGGAGTTTTGTTAACGCAGTGTTAAAGCACTATGGGTGGGTGATATGAAAAAATATAGAATTCATTTGGGAAAGGGACTGTTTCATCATTGTGAACACACAGCCATATGGCAACCATATCCAGCACCCAGGGAGCAGTGATGGGGAAGGTATCTTTCTCAAAGGTCCATCAGGGTACAGGTCTGGGATTCAAACCCACATCCTATTGATCATGGTGCCTACTCCCTCACCCTTAGGCTCAATTCTTTAATAAATATTCAGTATGCAGTATGCCTTCTTTTTTTCCAGACAAGGAAGAACCAGTAGTGCCACAAAAATACGGGTCATTTTGTTATCAACATCTCACACACTAGCCTGCACCAAATCCAGGTAAACTAATTCTGCTCAACATGCAGCTTATCGGTTCTTTACTGCTGACAATATCAACAATAAAAGCTCCACATTGTCCAGCTCTTCTAGTACCATTCCCAGCTGTACTGTCAGAGAGAAAGGTACATTTTTAAACCCAAGTTTAAATGTTTTCTCAAAGGTATAACACGTTCCTTGAAGTCCAGTTTAGAACTATAAATATGTTGGTGTCTGGAGAAAAGGGGCAGATTTGCACTTTTTCATCTGGGACCAACAACCTGGATCCTGAGGTTTATTGGCCTGCATGTTTAAGTAGCTGTTCAGCTGATCTTTGGCAAGGTCTTCGGTAAGGAACTGCTCCAGGACACACACACCATGACGAGCAAGTGAGCCTTATGGAGGCTCCTCTAATCATCACTACAGAGAGAGAGGGAGAGAGGGAGAGTGAGAGAGAGAGAGAGAGAGAGAGAGAGAGAGAGAGAGAGAGAGAG
>CM029387.1:5159459-5166959 GCA_017165825.1 Hepsetus odoe
TGTGTGTGTGTGTGTGTGTGTGTGTGTGTGTGTGTGTGTGTGTGTGTGTGTGTGTGTGTGTGTGTGCAGGCTCAGAAGCAGAAGGCAGCGTCAGCGTCAGTTGGGCCGGGTCAAAAGCTGTCTGTCAACCCCCACCACACTTGCCCACACCTTCACACATTCTGTTGCGTGCGTGTGTGTGGTGGGAAAACCTGTGAACCAAATGTTTCTTTCTCATTTCTTTCTCTTTTTTTCGTCTGATTCCAGCTTCCATGTATTGCATCTTCTTGTGGAGAGACAACCAAGCATCACTGGTCACATGTTGTTACACACAGAGGAAGAAATCTCATCAATGCCTCACAGATATAGCTGTGAAGACTTGTCAAAAAAAACAGAGGCTTTGTGTTGGGAGTGATGGACAGAATTTGGAACGAGAACATTAGATGAACAGCTCAGGTTGGTTGGTTTGCAGGCAAAGTTAGAGAAGCAAGATCGTGTTGGTTTGGACATGTGCAGAGAAGAGACGAGGACTGTATCAGGAAAAGGACGTTTAGGATGGAGCTGTCAGGCAAGAGGAGAAGAGGAAGGACAAAGAGGAGGTTGCGTTGAGAGAGGACGTGCAGGCGGTCTGTTTGAAGGTGGAAGATGCAAAGTACAGGAAGAAATGGAGATGCTGTGGTGTAGAATAAGTAAACTGACAGAGGGCAACAGTACCAGATTAGTTATTGTGGTTAGTATAGTTGTGAGCCAGCACTAGCAATCCAATGATGCTGTTGGTTGTCGACCAATCAGAAACCACGTTACTGGCTCTGATCTCAAACAGAATAAGATCCCCACTCTCCTATCTACAGATCTTTATTATTAGCAAATGTAATAATAGTGTAAACAAAAAAAATAGCATTATAATAGAAGGGAGAAAGATAAAATTAGGAGAAAAGAAGGAAATGCGGAAGGAAAGTATCCTTGATTTGGGGCCTTAAATTGCTACCACTAGGCAGCGGCGGCCTAGTGGTGAGGGAGTTGCCCCGGATCGGAAGATTGTGGGTTCAATTCCCTCACCAGTAGGTTGCCCTGAGGTACCCTTGAGCAAGGTACCGTCCCTGTCACTGCTCCCTGGGTGCTTTCAATAGCTGCCCCCTGCTGCACGTGTGTGTATGGGTGAAACGCAGATGTTGAATTTCGTTGTGTTGTGCTGTGCTGCGTTTCACAATGACGAGCATAGTCACTTTCACTTTATTAAAATTTGTGATCCCTTCACTTGTTTTTGTTTCAAAAGAACAGACTGTGGATGCTCCCTTGAGCTTCTAAAGCCAATGTGGTCACGTTCTGCATAGCGGGGCTAAAAGGCCTCTGTTAAATATTTAACTGGATAATAAAATTTGATCTGCCCCCCCAGAACCATGCATATCTTCTTTTTTTTTTGTTTTAATGAACTGTAAAACGTTTAATTAAATCTCAAAAGGCTCGTTTGGGCTGAGAAAGAGGGATGAGTTATTCCTCTCCTCTCTCGTTAAAGACACTCCCCCTTTCCCTCTCTCCGTAGGCACCATCCATCTCTCTGGTCACTCGCTTTTCTCTTTGTTTACTCTCCCCCTCGCTCCATCCATCTCTAAGAGCAAATAGACGTGTGATGAATTAACATATTAATCATGCATGCCCCTCCCCTGCATCTCACGTTATGCATATTAACGAGTGTGGCTGTAACGGATAATTGCTGAAATTCTGGACTGCGTTGATTTTGGGATTTGACACTTATTCGGTCGCTGGTAAAATGAAACGATAATTAACTGCGGTTCCAGACGAGCGGAACTGCTCAGTGTATAGAATATGTTTCCACTAAATGAGCCAAAACGAAGAGTGGAGGTTGTGTTTTCTTCCCATTGGATCTGCCGTGCATCCATATTTAGGTCCTCGTTAGTATGGAGGTCAGTATAACCATCTGGAAAACCCGGGTTCGGGAAGTTTGCATGCTTTTGGGGCAGCGGTACCCTATCGGTGAAGGACTAGCGCCCCAGGATCAAATGGTCAGATCAGTTGGTTGCCCTGAAGTACCCTTGAGCAAGGTACCGTCCCCATCGCTGCTCCCCAGGTGCTGAATATGGCTTTTTCTGCTGGATGTCTGTGTGGTTGAAATGCAGAGGGTGCATTTCATTGCGGTTCACTGAGCGCCGTGCCGTTTCGCAGACAAATAGTCACTTTCACTTTCAGTTAAATCCAAAAAACCAACCATGTTAACGTTTGCTATGAAATGCCAAATGATTTTCTTTACACATATTGGGAGTGTACCCGTTACACACTGGCGGAATTTGTATTCCTGTCTTTGTAGGACGCTTCCATTACTTTCTCTGTAGCTAAATGCTGTCGCTGGCAAGGACCCTCGGTGTCTGTGGAGTCTGGATTTGTATGCTGTGTCTGTCATTGGCATACTATGATTTGGGAGAAAATAAGTTATTTCATCCTTAAATTCAGCTGTGAACTCTAGCCCATTTCCCCCAACCCCTCTCCACCTCTCTGAGGAAGTGTATAAGTTTATATTCATACTTTTGACATGCTGCAATTTTTCAGAAATGACTGTTCCAACACTTACTCTCTCTCTTTCTCTCTCTCTTTCTCTCCCTGCAGCATGTCCTCCGGGGACTTTTAAGTCAAATCAGGGCACGGAGCTGTGTCTGCAGTGTCCTCCCAACAGCAGGTCCACATCTGAGGCTTCCACCATCTGCGTGTGCCGGAACGGCTACTACAGAGCCGATGGAGAACAGCCGGACATGCCCTGCACTAGTGAGTCCTCAGCACAGAACCACTGAGCAACCCCAGTGTTTTGAATGCCTGTCCTGGGACGTTTGTTTTTTTTTCGTTTTTGAGATTCCTGACTCATTGAAAGAGTTGATTTTGAGCTGATTAGTCCTGATAAATTGGATGAATCAGAGCAAGGAACTTGGATATAGAAAGCACTGCATTATTCTAGCTGTGGCTGCAGGTCGTTCCTGACTTTATTGGATTATTCCAGTCAAGTGTTCGGAGGTTGAAGGAGGCCAAACCGAGAACTCCTCAGGGGTGCAGGAAGCCAAACAGCAGTCTTCATAAACTGCCTTTTCTGTAACATGTTCTCTAAAGATTTCCACTCAGTCCACAGCTTTAGTATTCAAGCTCCTCTGCAGAGACCATACTGGGGATCCCCTAGGACTAGGACTAGTCGCAGTCATGACTTGGACGAGGTTTATCTTTTAGACCCTGGGCGCTTCTTTTTTATCTTGGGACACATAAAGTAAGGCTGGACTGGACCAGGGAATCGCTTTGGTGGAATAAAAAATACCATGATCTGTCAAAGTGCCTTAACTTAACTGGCACGTTGAGTAGATTAAATGAAAGAAATGGGAACAAAGGATTTAGGCTGCAAAGTGCCTAAAGGTACAAGGTTCTAGATAAAGGGGCTCCAACCTCTAATCACCTGGAATCATCTGCACCTGTTTCTTCACTGCTTCATGTCTTAAATTAGACTCTTTGGTCTGCTTGAAGGTTCATACATAGATCATTGTGTGGATGAACCAACAGAAAACTATCCTACTGCTCAGGAACAGAGACAAAAACTGTGTCCTTCAGGAAGCCTGGAGAACTGTTCCTCAACAACACATTAAAATACAAGAAATTCTGACTCTTTAGAAGCAAAATACAAAACTGAGGGGTGGATTATTATTGGTTCCACATCCTTGTCCTGGAGTCTCCCCTACCTTTCATGTTGAAGCACAAAAAAAGCAGAGCAGAGTCTTTATACGTAACCCTAATTAAAAAACTCACTGTTAAATTACCAGTAGGACCGGTCCAATCTTTGGGGACACAATTTAAGTCCATAGTTATGTTTTTCTTCCAACTTGAACCAGGTAATGAAGAGCTAGTTGGGCATCCCCTAAGAATGGATGGGGAACTTAGATTGAGTATCCATCACTCAGAGAGACAGAGCAGGTCTGGTAAATCTATCTTTCCCACCTAATGAGACCATGGCCACAAACCCAGTCATAGATAACACTGACTTTACTGGGAAACAATGTCTTAAATGGCTGAACAACTCACAGATCCATCTTCTGCACAGTGCAACACTTCAGCCGTGCCCTATTACCAGCTTTATTAATCGAAGTCTTGGGGACTCACTCCACAGTTTCTCTCTGTTCAAGCCTATAAACTGGACTAAACAAGAGCTAGCAGGCATAAGAGCAGGGAAATCCCAAACTGGGCTGGACATCAGTCTTCCGGGCCCACCAGTTGACTCTAGCCCTCCAGGGCCACAATGGAAATCCATGTTCTACAGTGAATCCTTCAGTTCCTACCAGCCTTCCCAGTTCTGTCCTTGGGGACTCCCACCCTGTCCACTTCTGTTTGCTTAAAACTCCAGGTATGGGCTGGAGAATGCTCATTACCTGCCTCCTGTGTGTGGGGAGAGCAGAAACGTGGACTAGATGTGTGTCCCTGAGGGCTGAGCTAGCGTTAGCGGCAGTCTAGCTTCGAGCTTATATGTAGGTCAGGTGGAGTTTCGTGCCATTAATGTGATGGAGGAGTGCTCGCCATTGGAGCAGTTATGCGGAGAAGTGGGTCAGACTCTTGGCTCTCGCCGAGGCATCTGGAAGATCAATGAGGGAGGAGGAGGAGTGTCGGGTTCAGTAATGCCGCCTGGTCCAGGAGTTGTAGCAACCGGATATCACCTTTGTCTCCCGGGACGCTGAGCTGTCAAGTCCTGAGAGGTTGGAAATAGATTGTCCACCTCTGAGATAGTAAATGAGCATGTTAACATGGATGCACAAGTTCATTTTTTTCTTAAAATAGTTCACCAGCATGCAGCCGCAGGAAGGTGCCTGACTGGTTGGATTGATTGACGCACCCTTCTTTGCTGTAAGCTCCTCCTCCTCTTGAACAGCCACCAGGGAACAAAGGAAATGGTCCATGCTATGTAGGTCATGAGAAAAGCAATTTCTCCCTCTCTTTCTTTTCACTCCTTAGAATCATTCATGAAAAAAAAGTTTCCTTTTTTAATCTTTGTTATGAATGAAAGATTGAAGCCATTACTGCAGTGCTGCAGGGCTCCTGAGATTGGTGTGTGATGAAAGTGATAACACTCGCACGCATGTTAAAACACAGCAGCCTTGTGTTAAGCATCTGACTGGCTCGCTGTTTGTGCGTCTCACCGTCAGGTCCCCTAAAGCCTGGACACGAGCGGTCAGACTGACCTGCTGACCTGAAGTAGAGAATCTTCAGCAACACGACTGGGCAATCAGCGACAGGGCATCCTATCATAAATCTAGAACTGTATAAATCATTTACCAACAGGACCCTCAAACGAGTGTCTGGACTCCAAGATTTGTAGTGAAAAAAGACAAAAAGATGAGTGTAAAAATAAAGAGCTCTTCCCTTGAGTTTGCCCTCCATGTTCTGTCCTCCCATTGGCTGCATTTTATCACCGGTCACACGCCACAGGATTTGGACGTGCCTACAGGTTCGTCTTTAGTCCTGCCTTTAAACTGGGCGTCCAAAAACATTTGGCCAGTGGAACATCAAGGCAAGAACCGTATTGTGTGACACTGAGGCGTCACGTGACGTCTGGTGGACACACAAAATACCATCATGGCAAACACATTAAAATGTTGAATAAATAAATGTATACATACATATATATATACATCATATACTTCATGTCAAATGGATATATTTATTTCAATATTTCATTATTTAATTAATCATTGTCCATTTTAATAATTAATTTATATATATATATATATATAGGCTGGCGACCTGTCCAGAGTGCGTCCCCCGTCCTCGCCCTGTGTGCGCTGGGTTGGACGCCAGCACTCCCCCGCGACCCCGTTTGGGACAAGCGGCAGAAAATGGATGGATGGATGGATGGATTTGAAACATTTCATTAAATAGATTTATTAAATGAAACCACATATTTATTTTATGTATTTTATTTTTGCATATTTGATTAATTATTTGATGGTTTTGTAATACATCATCTTTTAAAATATGGACTATTTAATCCATTTGTTTATTTGCATATTTCTTTGCTTAATTAATCTAGAGTCATTGTAATGATTTATTTATAGACATATATATTTATTTAATATTGTCATCGTCCATAGCAAGCAGGGTTGAGTTTAGCTGCTGTTATAATCAGCCAAGTTGCCAAGTTTCCGTAGGAGAGGGAACTGTTTTGCCGGATCCCAAACAGTCAGAAACTGAAACGAATGCCATCGTGATTGGCCCAGCGCTGGGCTTTAGCTGTGACTCTAGAGTAATACATATGGATTATGGGATCATTAGTTAAAGTCTCCAGGCTCTGATCCTTACGGCCATAATTATTTTACTAATAACGTCCCTTCCGCCAGCAGAAAGTTAGTTTGTTTTGGACGGGAGTTTTCGGGAGGTGGCGAGTTATTGAACATCCAGCTTGATTTAATTCACCCTCAGAGGGAAATGGAGGGTGTTTGTGTGTTTTGCCATTCATGGATTCATTAGGCTTTATTTATTCATGGAGCGGCCACCCTAATTGGTTTCATGAAAGGAAGAGTCCACACTCTTTTTTTTCTATTTCATTCTCCCTTTCTTTTTTTCTCTCTCTGCTCCTTCATTCTCCCTGTCCCTTAAACTCACACACATATACAACCTTTCTCCTCTCTCTTGTCTCCAGGGCCTGCTGTGAAGCAGAACTTAGTGTGTGTGTGTGTGTGTGTGTGTGTGTGTGTGTGTGTGTGTGTGAGAGAGAGAGAGAGAGAGAGAGAGAGAGAGAAAGAGAGGTTGTGAAACGAGGCTGATTAGGGCAGTGATGGATAGGAGAGCAGGGAGTGTATCAGCAGGATTCTGGAGCTCCGCTGCCTGCTGCCTGGCCCAGGACTAGTCGACCATCCACACACACACACACACACACACACACACACACACACACACACACACATACACACACACACTTATTTCATACTTCCCTCTTCTACCCCTCTTTTCACTCCCTTAGGGGACTGATTGATATTCTCTCTTTCACTCGTCCTCTCAAGTTTGAAGCCACCTCTCTCTCTCTCTCTCTCTCTCCGGAGGCCCATATGCCTCTCTCTGGTCTCCATCCGTTCTTGTCTGTGGGAGACTGAGTCAGTGAGGATGGCCTAAAGAGCCTGGAGTTTTCATCAGAGCCTAAATTATTCCCTTAGAAACTTTCACAGTGTGCGTGTTTGTGCGTGTGTGTGTGTGTGTGTGTTTGTGTGTGTGTGTTTGTGTGCACTCTGACAGTCTTCTGGTTAATTGGATGAAACAATGGAGTTCAGAAATGATTTAAGGTGGTGTATAGCGGGTATTGTTTTTCACTCTTTCCCATTACGGCAGTAATAGAGGAGAGGAGGTGTGATTGTGAGTGTTATGGCCTGTTTTCTGACTATAACGGGGTGTTAATGTGAGTGGTTTGCTATTATTTGGATCTGAGTACAATTTGTGATTCCTATCAGGACGGTGATTATTATGGGATGTCATATTGTATGTTAAATGCTTAGT
>CM029387.1:5171959-5184459 GCA_017165825.1 Hepsetus odoe
GGGCGACTGTTGAAAACGCCCAGTGAGCAGTGATAGAGACGGTACCTTGCTCAAGGGTATCTCAGGGCAACCTACTGCTTACTGGTCTGGGATGCAAACCTACAGCCTTCTGATCGGGCCACCTTGCAATAGGCCACCACTAAGCTCACTCTATATATGTGTGTGTGTGTGTGTGTGTGTGTGTGTGTGTGTGTGTGTGTGTGTGTGTGTGTGTGTGTGTGTGCGTGCGTGTGTGTGTCAATGTGTATATATGAACCTTGGAATTTATTAAATATTTTCATTGATTTCTGTATTCATGAAATTATTATCATGTAAATGATTAAGGAATACATACTAATATCATCTCAATGTTCCAGACAATACAAAATTGACATTTTTCTCAAGTTTCACCAGGGTCAGAGAGGAAGTCAAATATCAATTACGTTCTTAGAAAGTAAAATAGTTTGCCCTAACATGTGGTGAGGAAGCTGACATTGTCGTTGTGAGTTCTCAAGGCGTTGTCAAAGTTACCTTCCAGAATCGGAAGGTCATGGGTTCGATTCCCGGACCTGTAAGTTGCCCTGAGGTACCCTTGAGCAAGGTACCGTCCCCATCACTGCTCTCCGGGTGTGCCTACTGCTGCACAGTGTGTGTGGGTACAAAGTAGAGGTTGCGTTTGGTAGTGTTTCACTGTCACTAATAGTCACTTTCACTAATTATACAGTGATTTCAAGCTTTTGAACACGAAAAAAATACTATTGTGGAAAAGTTCTTTCCAAAACCTGCTCCTACTTCCCTCCCCAGGCGTTCCATCCGGGCCCAGGAACGTCATCTCCATCGTCAATGAGACGTCAGTGATCTAGGTGGCACCCCACCCAGCAGGCGGGCGGCGGGATGGCGTGGTCTACAACGTGTGTAAGAGTGCCGGGCGGACCGGCGGTCCTGCTCGCACTGCGACGACAACGTGGACTTCATGCCTCAGCAGCTGGGTCTCACCGACACCAGGGTGGTGATCAGCAACCTGCTGGCACATACCCTCTACACCTTCGAGATCCAGGCGGTTAATGGAGTGACCAATAAGAGCCCGTACCCAGGCAATCTTGCGTCTCCATAGACATCACCACCAATCAGGCGGTAAGAGCACAGGGCTTGGTGATGCCCAGCTATCCTGATTGGCTGCGTACTGTGCAGTGTTTCAGTGTGGATGGACATGTTGAAGTGCTGGCCGTGTATTTCATGTAGGATTTTAAAAAGAGCTGCTTAATGACAATATGGGGAAAGAACAGGGAGCGGAGGTGGCGGAAAGTCCCCGAGAAAACCTGCTCACTTCATCCTGGTCTCACATTTAGTCCCTGATCCAGTTTTGTCAGTAGAGGCTATTTCATATTCTTCAGCTGGCCCGACATATTCAGGTTATTCATCCCGCTCTGGAGTTTGTGTGGCTTCACATCAGGATTTCCTGCCACAGTCACGCACCTCAAGGCTGGAGTTACAAATATAGACTTTCCATCTCAGAATGAAAGGCAGCCTAAAGCGCTGCACAAATTATCTTTAACACTTCCCAATTAACATCACAGTTTCACCAGTAAGATGACTTCAGTCTCCCAGTCCTCCTTCTCCTCTCCTCTCCTCTCCTCTCTTCTCTTCTCCTCTCCTCTCTTCTCTTCTCTTCTCCTCTCCTTTCTTCTCTTCTCTTCTCTTCTCTTCTCTTCTCTTCCCTGATCTTCCCTTCTCTTCTCCTCTCCTCTCTTCTCTTCTCTTCTCTTCTCTTCTCTTCTCTTATAGCCTCTTCTTCTCTTCTCTTCTCACTTATCTTCTCCTTCACTTCCTCTTCCCTAGATCTTCTCTTCTCCTCTCTTCTCTTTACTCTTCCTGATCTTCTCTTCTCTTCTCCTTCCTCTTCTCTTCTTTGTCTCTTCTAGAGTCTCTTCTCTTCCTTCACTCTCTTCTCTTCTCTTCTCTTCCCTTCTCTTCTCGTCTCTTCTCTTCCTAGATCTTTCTTCCTCTTCTCTTCTCTTCTCTTCTCTTCTCTTCTCGTCTCTTCTCTTCCCTTCTCCTCCCCTCTCTTCTCTTCTCTTCTCTTCTCTTCTCTTCTCTTCTCTTCTCTTCTCTTCTCCTCTCTTCTCTTCTCTTCTCTTATCTTCCCTTCTCTTCTCGTCTCTTCTCTTCTCTTCTCTTCTCTTCTCTTCTCTTCTAGTCTCTTCTCTTCCCTTCTCCTCCCCTCCTCTTCTCTTCTCTTCTCTTCTCTTCTCTTCTCTCTCTTCTCTTCTCTTCTCATCTCTTCTGCTTGTCTCTTACTCTCCTCTTCTCTTCTCTTATCTTCTCTTTCTCCTCTCTTCTCTTCTCTTCTCTTCTCCTCTCCTCTCCTCTCCTCTCCTCTCTTCTCTTCTTGTCTCTTCCTCTCCTCTTCTATTCCTGAGTCTTTCTTCTCATCTCCTCTCTTCCTCTTCTCCTCCTCTTCTCTTCTCATCTGTCATCTCTTCTATCTTCTCTTCTCTTCTCTTCTCTTCTCTTCTCCTTCTCTTCTCTTCCTCTTCAGTTCTCTCCTCACCTCCTCTTCTCTCCTCCTGTCTTCTCTTCTCTTCCTCTTCTCTCCTCTGCTTCTCTTCTCTCCTCTTCGTCTCTTCTCTTCCTAGTCTTCTCTTCTCTTTACTCTTCTCTTCTCTTCTCTTCTTCTCTTCTCTTCTCTTCTCTTCTCTCTTTTTCTTCTTCAGTTGTATAAAGCTGTAATGTCAGCGGTGTGTGTGGATCCACACGTCCACAAATCTCTTCTTTAATCCAGGATGAAAGGGCTGGAGGATCATCATTGTGTTGAACCATATATAATAACTTTTTACCCTTCAAAATGAGGCCAGCTGGTTCAAACAAACTTAAAAAAGCTTTAGACTTTGGGGAGACTTTGGCTTTTCGCTCACCCTCTTCCTCGTCTAAGCAGAAGCTCATGGATAATTTAGTGTGCAGAGGGATTCCTATCTTTGCCAGCACGGCAAAGTTCAGTCCTAAACCAGAGAAAAGTGGCATGCTGTTGCCTGCGTTTACGTGCTGCTTTGTAGTTCCTTTTTATTTACGCTTCGAGAAGGCTTTGATAAGAGAAAAAAAATGGCAACATGCGATTCCAGCATCAGAACTTTGCAGAAATGTGCTTACTTTTAGAAAATGGACCACAGAGTGCGTCTCTGGCCATGTCTCACTGTGTCTGTCCCGGTTTTGAGGTAAATGTGGATTTTATCTGAGGAGATACACTGAGACGGCTCCAGAACTTGTCCATCCTGTTTGGAATCTCTTTTTTTTTTCAATCACAGAGCTTTGTTTTGTGAAAGATTGGAGACGATGTTTAGAGGCAGGCCGATCAAGCGACCATGATTCTGAGACTGAGATTACAGCAACACCAACAGTGTGAGTCATCAAAGCACCACGAGAACCACACACACACACACACACACACATCTATCTGTCTGTCTGTCTGTCTCTGTTCATCTCTCTATCTATCCATCTGTCTATCTATCTATCTATCTATCTATCTATGTATCTATCTATCTATCTATCTATCTGTCTGTCTGTCTGTCTGTCTGTCTGTCTGTCCATCTCTGTTCAATTGTCCATCCATCATCATCCATACATCCATCCATGCGTCTATCTATCTATCTATCTATCTATCTATCTATCTATCTATCTATCTATCTATCTATCTATCTATCTATCTATCTATCTATATGTCTGTCTGTCTGTCTATTTATTTGTTATTCCTTCATGCTTGTCTTTGTCTTCCTTCCACACACACACACACACACACACACACACACACAGACCCGCGTCTGAAGGTTTCTGTTTTAAACGCGCTGCTGCCGTTTGTAGGTTTTAGTTGAAAAGTGGAAAATCTGAATGAGGCTTGTTTTTTTTCTTTAGCTTTTTTTTTCCCTGACGGTGAAAGACAGCTGTGGAGGGAGTGGAGTGCGGAGGGAGCGGGTTGGTGTGTGCAGGTGGTGTAAGCGCCACACTCACTCTGTCAGGGCTCTTACTGATCACATTGACAAGGTGTTTCTTTTGGCCCATCTGACTCAGCAAGCTCGATCTGGATTGAAGAGAAAGGAAGTAAAATGAAAGAAATTAAAAGCTCAAAGTGAGTAAGATGTTTTTTGTTTCTCAGCGCTGAACGCACTGTGTTTGTCTTGTGAAGAGGGCGACTGTTCCAGCTGCATTCGCTGGTCGGTCTGTTTGTGTCGGGGCAGGTAAATTGAAGGTAATTGCGTAATAGCTGTCCCAGCTTGACTGGCTTCCAGTTACAGACAGTTCAGCCTTAACCACGGTCATGCCGTCAACCGCTACATAAACACGCCGCCACCGGGACGAGGGGAGAGAGGACGTGGCGTCGTTAAAGAAAATCTGAACGCGTTAAAAAAATCACATTTAACAACTGCACTAACTCGCTGCATTGGAAAACATATGACTGGTCATTTTTCACACATTTGCATTTAAATAGAATATTAATTGATTTCATTCTCATTTTTTTGCCAACTGGTCCCTAATTCTTTCCTAATTCCTCTTTACTCTGTTTATATTTTGAAGCATCCTCTCATTGGCCGGCGGGTTAAATCCAGAAGAGTGACTTTAGCCTGGAATTCTCCCTCCTCCTTTTCTTTTCTTTTTTCCCTCTTACATTGTAAGCTGTGCTACAAAATCCATTAGCAGCTGGTTTATGGCTCTGCTGTTATAGCCTGAGTGTGTGAGATAACATTAACTCTCAGATTATTCTGCACACACTAAAATAATTCTCCAACTCGTCTGGATACTGGACAGCAAAGCACAGAAACGCGGCACTGCAGACGAAACTGGAAACCCTTAAACTCACATCACAGCAGGATGATTCTGAAGGAGCTGCCATTGGTGTCTAGTGTCATGTTTGAAGATCTGTTCGTTTACTGAAGACAGGCCTGATGAAGGTCCGATGGGGGTCTGAAACACCACCGCTGAGCAGTTCCTGAAGGGGCTTCTTCCATACTCGTGTTAACATTCATGTCAAACTATATTCCGTAGGATGTTAAATAGGATTTATTAGGATGACAAACCAGGTAGGACATTACGACGTACCCAACATTTCGGTATGACCACCGTTATCTTTCAGCGCAGCCTGAACTCTCTTAGGCAAACCTTTCTGTGAGTCTATGAGTCTTCCAGGCTGCCTTTTGTTCTGTTCTCTGTCAAGATGATCTCACCCTTCTGAAGATGGTCAGGTACAGGGACTGCCCTGAAAATGAGAAAAAGAAATCTTTCTGCAGAATACAAGAACGTCTGACTCGGAAGCAAAAGTTGAAGAAACGTGGCTCAGGACTTTTGACCAGGACAGTTTATATAAAGGCCATTTTTGCTATTATAATTGCTTTATATAACATGTCCATTTTCCTTTTCTATGCTATTTAGACAAAAAAACACACAGCATGCAGGCTTCCTTTGCGTTAGAAAAGAGACAACATCCAATCAGTGATCAACATCTAATAAAGATGAAGCTGCTTTACCTTTAGTTTAGCTGAAGAAGTAGATGTCTGCTGTAAACATGTGAAAATCCACCAAAAATGAACATTTGCAAAGTAGCTACTAATTAGAGACCAGACACATCATGTCCCAAAGATCTTCCCCGTAAGACGCTGAAGAACCTCTTTAAAAGCATCAGGCTGCGGCCTGTTGGGCACCAGCTCTCCTGAGGACATCTATAGGTGGAGACAAATCAAAGTGCACTTGTGTTTGTCTTCATTATACACCCTTTTAAATCGACATCTGCCTCCCCCTCTCTCACTCTCTTAAAGCAGAGTGATAGAGAGAGAGAGGGGGGAAATGAGTGAGTGAATAACCCTTATTATCAGGCAGCTCTAATGGCCGCCACTGGCGTGTGTGTCACGGTCTAAATGGAGCTCCTGACAGATAGATGTTTAAGAGCGACGCTTGCCTCCATTGTTAGTGCAGCACAGCTAATGACTGTTCTGCCTCTAATCTGCTCGGCCCGCATTTAGGGGGCTTTATAGCCGATGCTAATTGCCCTGCTCTCGTTCCTGATGGGGATACCTGCCGGAATTCAGAGAGATGGACCTTGTGGGGTTTACGGGTGCCAGGCTTTCAGGCCTGTAGGGTTGCGTGGTTATGCATAAGTCTGTACACCCGTACAGAATAACCTTATAACGATTCCTCGAACAGCCGGGGATAGCAAAATGAAGGAAAATGTACCCAAATTCTCATCATGAATTTAGTTTGTTGCTATGACAACAGTATCAAACTACTTACACATTTCTAGGGTTTAATTTCCTGCTGTGTTATTTCATCATAAAAGATTATATTAAACTCAAGCCTGACCTTGACCTTAATTTTTTTCTCTTTTGGTTTCAGCAGATAATTTATCACCAGTGAAAGGATCTGTAGATCATATATAGTGGTACATTTAAAAAAAAATCTGATTTTTTTTTACCCCAAAAATGCTAATTTAGCAAAATTTTTATTCCAGGGTTAGGGTTAAAAACAAAACAAAGGACCAGCCATATTTGTGCCTGCTTTCTAGGATGGAAAAGGACTGGGTTTGAAATCTGACCTTCAGCCAAAATGTCAACTAATTCATCATTTCAGATCACCATGAAAATCAATTATGCTGATGATTGTTCTGTCTGGGTCATCTCAGGTTTCTCCGCTGATGTACATGCAAATAGTCGCCCTGCATTTACATATTTACACTCGATTTGCAGCAGAAACATTGGTGTAACATCTTCTGGCCCGTAAACACAGTAGATTCCTGTAAAAAGCTGCATTTTTGGAGAAATCTGTCAAAGTAGTAGAAATAAAAATATTGCCTGTTGGATTTTACAGTAATTAGCCATTAATTGTAAAACATACTGGGAAAGTAACGCGTACGTCTTGAGGAGTCTGTATCTGAAAAATATACTGATTTAGAGCAGAGCTTTACAGCATCTGAAGTTTGTGCCAAAATTGTATTATTATTATTGTTGTTGTTGTTGTTGTTGTTTTTGTTGTTAAGCTATTTCTATTTTTCGAGAATAAAGATGATGCACAGAGCTGTAGTGACTATAGAGGGATAAAGTTGATCAGCCGCAGCATGAAGTCATGGAAAAGAGTCGTGAAAGTGAGGTTAAGAAAAGAAGTGAAGATAAGTGAACAGCAGTATGGTTTTATGCCGAGAACTCCAGATGCAATGTTTGCTCTGAGGGTGTTGATGGAGAAGTACAGAGAAGGTCAGAAGGAGTTCCATTGCGCCTTTGTGGACTTGGAGGAAGTTTATGACAGGGTGCCTAGGGAGGAGTTGTGGTTTTGTTTGAAGAAGTCTGGTGTTACAGAGAAGTATGTGAGAGTAGTTCAGGATATGTATGAGGGCAGTGTGACAGAGGTGTGATCTGTAGTAGGAGTGACAGATGCATTTAAGGTAGAGGTTAGATTAAATTAAGGATCAGCACTGAGCCCATTCTTGTTTGCAATAGTAATGGACAGGCTGACGGACGAAGTTAGACAGGGGTCTCCGTGGACAATGATGTTTGCTGATGATATTGTGATCTGCAGTGAGAGTAGGGAGCAGCTTGAGAAGAACCTGGAGAGATGGAGATATGCTCTAGAGAGGAATGAAAGTGAGGATCAAGACAGAATACATGAGTGTGAATGAAAGGGAGGAAAGTGGAGTGGTTAGGATGCAGGGAGTGGAGGTAACAAAGGTGAAGGAGTTTAAATGCTTGGGATCAGCAGTTCAGAGTGACGGCGAGTGTGGAAGAGAGATGAAGAAGAGAGTGCAGGCAGGTTGGAATGGGTGGAGAAGAGTGGCTGGAGTGATTTGTGACAGACGAGTACCTGCAACCTGATCCTGGAGTTTAAAACCAAACTAACTTTGTACTGTTAGTATACCCAAGGGGGTTGGGTAGCCGGTTGACCTTGGACCCTCAGAGGTTTTTTTTCTCCACATAGTGGAGTTTTTGGTTCCTCTCCTTCGTAGTCGTCCGGCTTTAACATCTATCACTGTAACCTGTTCCATCATCGACCATCAATGTAAAGTGCCTTGGGGCAACTGTGTTGTAAAAGGCGCTATACAAGAATAAATTGAATTGAATTGAAAAGAGTGAAAGGGAAGGTTTACAGGACAGTAGTGAGACCACTACCAGTAGTGGTATGGGTTGGAGACGGTGGCACTGATGAAAAGACCAGGAGGCGGAGCTGGAGGTGTCAGAGTTAAAGATGCTGAGATTTTCGTTGGGTGTGACGAAGATGGACAGGATTAGAAATGAGTATATTAGAGGGACAGCTCAGGTTAGACAGTTTGGAGACAAAGTTAGAGAAGCAAGGTTGCGTTGGTTTGGACATGTCCAGAGGAGAGACGAGGAGTATATCTGGAGGAGGATGTTGAAGCTGTCAGGAAAGAGAAAAAGTGGACAAAAGAGAAGGTTAGTGGACGTGGAGAGAGAGGACATGCAGGTGGTCGGTTGGAAGGAGGAAGATGCAGAGGACAGGAAACAATCGAGACAGATGATCTGCTGTGACGACTCCTAAACAGGAGCATGAAAGTAGAAGATTAAGCAAGTTCTATAAATTGTAAATCTAAAATTCATTCGATTTTTACATTAAGAACTAAAACAACGACAACAACAATAATAATAACCACCATCATCATCATCCTCATAAAAATGATGATTATCATTATCATTGATACGCAGTCAGTCAGTCAGTCAGTCATTTTCTGCCGCTTGTCCCAATTGGGGTTACGGGGGGTGCTGGAGTCCATCCCAGCGCACACAGGGCGAAGGACAGGGGACACACCCTGGACAGGTCGCCAGCCCATCCTAGGGAGGAGTGTGACGGGAACAGTACCTTGCTCAAGGGTACCTCAGGGCAACCTATTGGGAAGGGGTTCAAACCCCCCATCCTCCAATCATGTGGCCAACGCCCGAACCACTAGGCACTAGGAGTAATGTTAATAGGCTGTAAAAAACGGCCTCCTTACACACTCATGATGGAGTCCAACAGGCTAAAGTACAAACCCACTTCCACTACAGGCCGAGGCAGACCCGTGACCTTTTCTTATTCACATCCTTCTAAGGATGAAAAACATGTTTTCTTCCTTTAGATATTATGGCTGAAACAAATGGAAACATTGCATGCAGATGTAAAAGCGAGCAACTTGTTTTTCTTTTTCTTTCTGCCCGGAGAATAAATGCAGATATCAGAGTGATGAGTGTGTGAGGTGGTGTTGGGGTGAGTGCGTGAGTGAGTTATTGTTAGTGGCTCCGGTCAGGCAGTGATCAGAGAGGACCGTGATTGGCCTCAGGCTGCTGCTGCTACCCGACGGCTCCGGCGGCTCAGTGCTCCCTGGTTGCGGGCATGTATTTGTCAGCCTGTATGTTTGTATACGGTGCGTCTGTATGTTCGATAAAATCGCTGTAAGGTAGCGATGACCTTTGCTGTCTGGAACACGGTCCTGCAAAGGCCTTACGCCTTGATTTTTTCCCCCTTTTTCAGCCCGGCGTCACTCCTACCCCCTGCGCTCAGCACGGCTCCACATCACAAACTCTGAAATGAAGCAACGTGTTAAATATCTTATGAATCGCCCTTGATCTTGGGCTGCGAGCCGCAGGCTTAATCTGCTCCGACGCTGTAAGTCGCTCTCCATAAGGCCGTCTCCCTAATGAACAAATGCCAATGTTAACATTGCCGTACAGGCATTAGAGTGTGAGTTATAATCAGCAGAGCGCCCGGCTGTGAATTAGCCCACCAGCTGCAGACCCCATACCTCCAAGAGCCGCTCAGACTTGACTTGAAAGAGAAGTTATTTAACGACATAAAGGTCTCTCCTTTTCATTTTTCTTTATGTGCATTTGTAGCTATTAGCTTCTGTGTTACTAGAGACATCCTTCCTTCCCCTTCTGTTCAAACCATCTTTAGAATTTGTTTTATTTTATTCTTTTTTCTTGTAAACAGTCCTTTGCGTCTAATTGACCATTTCATTCTCTGTTCTTGTAAACAGTCCTTTGCATCTTATCAGTGTGTTCCAACCACCCAGCTGAGTCCACTCACTTACTGGAGCTTTAGGGGACTTTAAAAAAGACGAAAGGGTGAAATGATCAAATTCTGCACACACTGTGAACAGTGAGCAATAAAACTGAGCTCTGCATTAACCACAAACCACACACACCAATTGTGAACACACACACACTCCAGGACCAGTGGGCTTCATTACTTGCACCCGGGGGGCAGTTACGGGGTTGAGTGCTTTGCCCAAGGGCACTTCATTTGTGGATATGAAGTAAGAAAGCTTCGTACATCCTCCCCCACATTTTTATTCCTGGTGCAGGGCATTGAACTGGCAACCCTCCTGTGGCAAAGCCTCCTATCTGACTGTTAGACCAGTCCATCGTGAAACTAATTTTAATTTTAATGCACTGCCATTAGGGATGGAAATCACAGTTACAGTCATGTGCAGAAGTTTGGACAATGGCTTATTTTTTTTTCATTTTTTTGTTGGTGCCATTAGCGTATTAGCACTGTTTGGCACCTGGGTTTGATTCCCAGTCGGGACAGCCGATGGTTCTTTCATTGTGGAGTGTCCGTGCTCTCCCTGCGCTCTCCTGGTGCTCTGGTTCCCTCCCAAAGTGGACTGAAGATGCTCGATACTCAGTGTATCTGATGGACTGGCAGCTCGTCCAGGCTGTTTCTCCGCTTTTCACCCTTTGAGAGCTGGAACTGGCTCCAACCCAACCCCCTACCACGAATGAATAAGCAGCTCAGATAATGGATGGATGGATCGTTGTCGATTTTTATTGAAGTGAAAGAAAAACTGAACATTTTGCAGCAGGTGTGAATAATGTTGATACCCCTAGTCATTTTTTTTTTAAGTGAAAAAAGCATGCACTGTCCCGACCTTTTCAATGCACGATTACTGTTTAACTTTAGAAAAATATTTGGTTAAAAGTTGTTTTGTGCAAATATCATATTTCTTCGTATTTGAATCTGGAAAATGGACTGAAACTGTGCGCTGCAGTTTGCAGGTAAATGCCACATCAAAGTGTAAAAGAAGAATAAAATAGCAAGGGAAGCCTGAAATGGATGTTTATAAGTAGAGGAGGAGAAGTTGTGTGATTTTAAAGAAGTATCATCACTTGCTTTCTTGTGCATCATATACACTAAGATAACACATAGAGACAGAAACAGTAAAAACATTAAAGGGTTACATATCATAGCATTTCCCTCCTTTTTGATCATTTCCGTTTGTTCAGTTCTTTCTGCCTGCAGGAGGGATGAAAAGCTGCTTTAGCTCCTTTAGTTTGGATAAGAGCAGAGCAACAGTGCCAGTCTTCTGTCTTTCGCTGACTGCAGTTAATTTATTACACCTCTTCGTGATATGTTTCATATTTTTCTTTCTTTGGTTTGAGACACATCACTCATCTGCAGCAGGAACATTGTTATGAAAACCGATGCATTAAATCCATCACTCGGAGGAAAATAATAAATCGGCTAATGTGCAGCCAGGGGGATAAAAATACAGTGCACTGTAGCGTTTATACCATTACATCAGCGTTTATATAACTGCCATGGACCGGAGCTTGATTGATTGAATGATTGATTGATCGATTGAGTAACTGACAGACCGACTGACCAACTCACTTATTAAATGTAGTCTGTAGTAAATAATCTGCAATTTGAGAGAATAAAATCTCAGCCGTGCGTGAATATCGAGCTGTTTTAATTTTGGAAGTCTAAAGCTATTGCTGTCGTTTGGCTGCATAATTTACTATTGTGCGCCACAAATTACACAATTAGCCAAACTGATGATGTTTTTAAGTTTTTTTGTTTTTTTTCATTAAATGTGCAGCTGCTTCTGAGATTTATTTTATAGCTGTGATCCTGGGTTTAGATTGATTGATTGATTCATTCATTCATTCATTTGCTCATTTTTTCAATTCATTTATTCGTTAATAGGCCCTGAAACAAAGCTTTCCTTTGATAGAGGAAGAGTTCACACCTTCTGGGTGATAACTGACTGGCCTTTGCTGCGAGAGAGAGTCTGAGAGAGAGTTATATACGGAGTGAATAGAGGGAGACATTTTAGAGGGAGACATTTTAAAAAAGGTCTTACCTAAAGAGAGAGAGAGAGAGAGAGAGAGAGAGAGAGAGAGAGAGAGAGTAGAGATTTGACCTGCTGGACTGTGTGGTCATTAGTGAAGATGGTGAGCTGTGACGTGTGTGTGTGTGTGTGTGTGTGTGTGTGTGTGTGTCTGGGACTAATCGATAGGGCTGATTTAAGAGTTCATTCACAGCCCGTCCCCTCCTGGACAGTGCAGAATGGAGTGCACTCTTCTTCCCTTCAGATTTACTGCCTCCCCTTTTGAGAGGCCCGATCAGACCATTCAAAGCCCATTTATTTCCCTGCTTTCTTTGGCTCTTATGCGGCTGTTTTGTTTGGCGTAATGGTTTAATTCACTCGCTATCTCCATCCCTGTAACCCTAGGGGGTTAAGGAAACATTAGCTGTCTATGAGGTTATTAGGAGAG
>CM029387.1:5191959-5213102 GCA_017165825.1 Hepsetus odoe
TTACAGGCTTCACCCTTATTACGTGAAATCTGTTTTACCCGCTGAAACAGTCGGCTTAGTGCTGCTAATAATTTTGTGTGAGGGGTACAGCGGTCAGTGTGAGGGGTATAGCGGTCAGGGTTGCTTGAGGGTACAGCGTTCAGCTGTTTGAGGGGTACTCGCGTCAGGGCTGTGGAGGGTACAGCGTGTCAGGGCTGTGGGAGGGGGTACAGCGGTCAGTGTGTGAGGGTACAGTCAGGGCTGGGGTGAGGTACAGCGGTCAGGTTGTGTGAGGGTACCGTGTCAGGGCTGTGAGGGTACTGCGGTCAGGCTGTGTGAGGGGGTGCAGGTCAGGGCTGTGTGAGGGTACAGCGGTCAGGGCTGTGTGAGGGGTACTGCTGTCAGGGCTGTGTGAGGGGTACAGCGGTCAGGGGTGTGTGAGGGGTACTGCTGTCAGGGCTGTGTGAGGGGTACCGCGGTCAGGGCTGTGTGAGGGGTACTGCGGTCAGGGCTGTGTGAGGGGTACAGCGGTCAGGGCTGTGTGAGGGATACTGCAGTCAGGGGTGTGTGAGGGATACTGCGGTCAGGGCTGTGTGAGGGATACTGCGGTCAGGGCTGTGTGAGGGATACTGCGGTCAGGGTGTTTGAGGGTACAGCTGTCTGGGCTGTGTGAGGGATACTGCGTCAGGTGTGTGAGGGATACTGGTGTCAGGGGCTGTGAGGGATACTATGTCAGGGCTGTGTGAGGGGTACAGCGGTCAGGGGTGTGTGAGGGGTACAGCGGTCAGTGCTGTGTGAGGGGTACTGCGGTCAGGGGTGTGTAAGGGGTACTGCGGTCAGGGGTTTGTGAGGGGTACTGCTGTAAGGGGTGTGTGAGGGGTACTGTGGTCAGGAGTGTGTGAGGGGTACTATGGTCAGGGGTGTGTGAGGGGTACTGCGGTCAGGGGTGTGTGAGGGCGCCACAAGGGGTGTGTGAGGGTACTCGTGTCAGGGTGTGAGGGGTATAGCAGTCAGGGCTGTTTGAGGGTACTGCAGTCAGGCTGTGAGGTACAGCGGTCAGGGGCTGAGGGGTACTGTGTCAGGGGTGTGAGGGTACTGCGGTCAGGCTGTTTGAGGGGTACTCGCGGCTCGGGTGTGTGAGGGTACTGGTGGGCTGGGGCTGTTTGAGGGCACGTCAGGGCTGTGAGGTACAGCGGTCAGGGCTGTGGAGAGGGGTACTGCGTTCAGGGGTGTGTGAGGGGTACAGCGGTCAGGGCTGTTTGAGGGCTACAGCGGTCAGGGCTGTGTGAGAGGGGTACTGCGTTCAGGGGTGTGTGAGGCACAGTGCCGGCTGTTTGAGGGGTACAAAGGTCAGGCTGTGTGAGAGGGCACTGTGTCAGGGGTGTGAGGTACAGCGGTCAGGGTTGTTTGAGGGCACAGCTGTCAGGGCTGTGTGAGGGTACTCGCGGTCAGGGCTGTGAGGGTACCGCGGTCAGGGCTGTGAGAGGGTACTGGGCGTAAGGGGTGTGTGAGGGGTACCGCGGTCAGGGGTGGTGTGTGAGGGTACCAAGGGTCGGGTGTGTGTGAGGGTGCACTGTGTCAGGGCTGCTTGAGGGTACTGCAGTCAGTGTGTGAGGGTACACTCAAGTGTCAGGGCTGTTTGAGGGGTACTGCGGTCAGGGTTGTGAGGCCAGCGGTCAGGCTGTGAGAGGGGTACCGCGGTCAGGGTGTGTGAGGTACAGCGTCAGGGCTGTGAGAGGGGTACTGCGGCCGGTGTGAGGGTACAGCGGTCAGGCTGTTTGAGGGTACAGCGGTCAGGCTGTGGAGAGGTACTGCGGTCAGGGGTGTGTGGAGGGGTACATGTGTCAGCTGCTTGAGGGTACAGCGGTTGTGGCTGTGTGAGGGTACTGCAGTCAGGGCTGTGAGAGGGGTACTCGCGGTCAGGGGGGTGTGTGAGGTACAGCGGGCTGGGGCTGTGAGGGTACAGCGGTCAGGGGCTGTGTGAGGGGTGCACATGTCAGGGCTGTGAGAGGGGTACTATGTCAGGCTGTGAGAGGGTACAGCGTGTCAGGGCTGTGTGAGGGCACCTGCAGGCTCAGCCTAGAGCACACCCAGTTTATAGGTACTGCTGTCAGGGGTGAGTGAGGTACAGCGGTCAGGGGTGAGTGAGGGGTACTGCGGTCAGGGGGGTGAGTGAGGGGTACTGTGGTCAGGGGTGAGTGAGGAGTACTGTGGCCAGGGGTGTGTGAGGGGTACTGCGGTCAGGGGTGAGTGAGGGGTACTGTGGTCAGTGAGTGAGAGCACTGTGGCCAGTGTGAGGCACAAGTGTCAGGGGGTGAGTGAGGGTACTGTGTCAGGGGTGAGGAGGAGTACTGTGGCCAGGGGTGTGTGAGGGTACCGCGGTCAGTGAGTGAGGGGGGTATCATGTCAGTGAGTGAGGAGTACTGTGGCCAGGGGTGTGACTTGGAGATTGTCGGCCTGTGAAACTCACATGAAGTTCAGCCATTTTTGTATTTGATGCCAAAACTCATTTAATACTCACACAAAAACCCGCGTGTGTGTGTGTGTATGTGTGTGTGTGTGTGTGTGTGTGTGTGTGTGTGTGTGTGTGTGTGTTTAGGTCTTTAGTACTAGAGGGTGGGCTGTTTTGGAGTGAACGTTTTTATACTTCAGAGATTACGATCCTGATATCAATCATGGTCTTGTTGGCTCTCCTGTTTGAACGACTGTTGTTTTCTTTCTTTTTTATTAATATTTTTGAATCGTGACCTTGATTACAGAGTTCAGACTGAAAGCTGATTAACACTGGAACACAAGAGGGACTTAGTTTAAAAAATAACTAAAATTAATAAAAACAGCCCTGCTTGTGGTCGAGTTTTAGAATGACTTTGAGCTCTAGAGGAGCTTGAGTAAAAAACACACACGCACACGCACACACACACACACACACACACACACACACTAACATATATATATATGCTAAACATTGTTACATAGTGTGAAATAATGTAAATATGGCTATCAGAATAATCTGAAATATACCAGAACAGATTTCTAAAATTATTATTATATATTTTTATTATTATTATTTTTTATATTATTATTATTATTATTATTATTATTATTATTATTATTATTATTATTATTATTATTATTATTATTATTATCATTATTATTATTATTATTAATATTGTTGTTACGGTTTATTATTATTATCATCATCATCACTATCATTAATAATAATAATAATAATAGTATAATAATGTTGTTGTCATTGTTATTATTATTATGATTTATAATATAATACTGATTAAAACCCGGATGACTGTTGGTGCTGCTCAGACTGTGGTGCTGTTCAAGGAACTGACAGAGGAATCAGAGATCAGGTCAGATTTAGCATCAGACACCAGCAGCTGAGGGCTTTGCATCATGGGAAACTCTTTTTACACACTCTTCGTTGTCAAGAGCTTAACAACCATTAAATCAGTGAACTAAACAGTTTATTTCTGGGTCGGTGCCACACTGGATACAGAACTGGATGTGATGGAGCTGGTGACTGGATATTATGGAGCTCCGGGGTGTAAATATCCGCATAACTTTCTTAGAAGTGAGGAAGGAGGGCAGCCTGCAGAGATGGCCTGCCTGTGTCGCGCATCTTGAAGAGAGCGAGCAGCCTGTGTTGTGCTGTGGTCACTGTGTCTAAAGCAGAGGGAGCTGTCCAGGGTCCTGACTGTCTGTCTGTGTGTGTGTGTGTGTGTGTGTGTGTGTGTGTGTGTGTGTGTGTGTGTGTGTGTGTGTGTGTGTGTGCAGGAGTCACTGCAAGGTTGTTTAAATACATGTTATATTTTCATATTTCAAACTTTTAATTCAAAGGAAAAGCATTAATTAAAAATCATGGGAAACAAATAGAAATATATTTAAAGAGAGAAGAGACAAACAGAGAAGAGAAGAGAAGAGAAGAGAGGAAAAGAGAAGAGAAGAGGAGAGGAGAGGAAAGAAGAAAAAAGAAGAGGAGACTAGTGGAGAAGAGAAGAGAAGAGAAGAGAAGAGAAGAGAAGAGAAGAGAAGAGAAGAGAAGAGAGGAGAGAAGATAGGAGAGAAGAGGAGAGGAGAGGAGATGGTGGTGGCTCAGTGGTAGACTGTCAGTGAACCTGTGGTCTAAGATATCCAGGTCTGAATCCCACCTCCAGCACTCGACTGTCCCTGAGCAAGACCTCACTCGAAAGGCCCCAGGATCAACCCTACTAGGACGGAAGTCACCTTTCTGAGAAGAGTGTCTGCTAAATGTCAGAAAGGTGAATGTGTAAGAGAAGACATGGCATGAATAAGAGAAGTGAGGGAAGAGAACAATGAAGGAGACACACAAAAATGGAGGAGGGAGGTCCTGTGCACTCAGGACCTACCGAAACAGCAGATGTAGTCTAGTGATTGTACTCTTACTTACACCTCTGTCCAGGGCCTTTAAATCAATGCTGGTTGCTCTAAATGCCGCTGAGCTGGTAAAAGGCCAGGGCCTCCATTAACTGCAAACTGCTAGCACACACTATGTGTAAAGATCGTGGTAGTGTGTATCATAGGTGTGTGTGTGTGTGTATGTGTGTGTTTGCACATTTACTGGTCCAATATCATAATCAACCATATCTGATAGACTATATTCGTATTTATTTACAAACAAATACACACACACAATAATATCATTACACACAATAATAATACACAGACAATACGCACACATTACTAGTCTCATTACGCTCCACTAACAAAAGCCTCTTGTTGCTGCATATCAGAGTCACCGTTAACAGGCCACCACCCTGAAGGTGGAGTTTATTGAGTTTGTTAATAAGCATTGTTTGAACCCTTTGTTGAATGTATAGGCTCGTATCGCAATCATGGCTCGTATCAACCATGGGTTCGGTATCAGCAATCATGGGTTCTGTATCGCACTATGGTTCTGTTTCACAACCATGGTTCGCAGCGCTCAAACCGCGTCTGGTATCACAATCATGGCTCCTGTATCGCAATCATGGGTTCTGTATCGCTAATCGCGGGTTCTGTATCGCAATCATCACTGCAATCATGGGTTCTGTATTGTACTATGGGTTCTGTATCGCAATCATGGGTTCTATAATATAACCGCGGGTGCCAAATGTAATCATGTGGCCTTCATCGCAATCATGGGTTCTGTAATGTAATCATGGGTTCTGTATTGTAATCATGGGTTCTGTATCGCAATCATGGGTTCTGTATCACAACTGCACACGTCATTAGTGTTATGACTTACTCAACAATGAGTTCAAGCAAAGTCCCTGAGACTCGTGGGCTCATTGCTTTCATAAGCGTATTTGTTTGTGTCACCTGTTCTTACTAATCTGACAGCTTCCTCTCTCTCTCTCTCTCTCTCTCTCTCTCTCTCTCTCTCTCTCTCTCTCTCTCTCTCTTTCAGTCTGTGTGTGTTTAAACGAGAGAGATGGGGGGTCAGAGAGAGGTAGAAAGCTGGAATTAATGGCTGACCCACGACACCCGCCTCAGAAGATCAAAAGATCTGTGATCAGGAACGTGCATTAAAATGCAGCAGGGTGGATGTGAGCAGACTCTACTGATCCATTTACCAAATTAAATTATCATACGGGGCTTATCTGCTCTGCGCTGACGTGACGGGAAGCGTCTGCTCCTGTTTTATCTCCATCCCATTCCTTAAGAGAGCTTTAATGAAACCAATCCTGAAACGTCGCTTTCTCAAAAGCCGTCAGCTGCACTTAGTCACGGTGTGTGTGTGTGTGTGTGTGTGTGTGTGTGTGTGTGTGTGTGTGTGTGTGTGTGTGTGTGTGTGTGTTCTCGAAAAAAATTTGCATAGACACCACCATCCAAAACAAGGGAACTCCTGCGCAGAGATTGGTTTGATTATGGGAAAAGAAAAGGAGAAATTCCTTTTTTTTTTTAAATTAGGAAATTTTAAAAATTGCTTCCCAAACCCTCATACTTTTCCACTGGACTTTGTGGATGTTTTGTTTTCCTCTGCTCGATTTAATCCTTGCACTCTGCACTGCTTTGTCACATGGCTTCGTCCACCATACTCCTATATCTCACCGCCTCTGCTTTGGAATCGGACGAATGTTCTCAGTTGTGAATCATCGCCTGCTCTATACGTTGTTCTGTCTGCACTTGTTGAGTCCTTAGTCCTGGTCCTGTTCTACGTCACGTTCTGTGTTGTCTCAGGTGTGGCACCAGAGTCCTGGAGGAGCGTTGTTTCGTTTCACTGTGTACTGTGTTCATGGTTCTGTGAGATGCCAATGGCGGTTGGCATCTCTCCCGTCTGATTGATCAAGTGACGGTAAAAGAGAAGCCGGAAAGACGAGGTGTTTCGATTCAGGTTGGCTGTGCTGTGTGGTTCCTGGAGCCGGTGGAAAAGCCCCGCAAGCTTGATACTGTCATTCAAACACCAGCCTTTATGATGCACAGCATTAAAGAGAAAACAACCATCTTTTCAAGTGAAAGTTAAAATATCAGTCCTTGATATGCGGCCATGGATGACTAGACATGTTCTAGATATAAAACATTAGAACTGTAGATATGAGAGCATGATCAAGCTTTTCTAAATATATGAAAACAAGTGTAGAAGTACAGACAGAAGTAAACAGAGCTCCAGCGACCACCGCTGTCTAAAATCACTGACGAACTAGACGAAAGATGTGGAGATTCAAATATCAATCATTAAAAATCCGTTCATTGTTATAATTGATAATGTATTCAGTAATGTTAACTTGCAACAATGTATGCTTATGCAGTAGGCTGTGTTTGTTAAAAAAAAATAAGTGCAACAATGGATAAGATGATTTGAGATGAATATTAATCGCAGTGAAATGTTTAATTTCATATTGTAATTCATTTTAGCCAAATGAAATGGGGATGATGTCCGAGCAGCGTAGCCCTCGTGAGCCTGTGCAAGATCTGGAAGTGTGTATTGAATCTGGAGCTGCGAGGATGTGAGAAGTGCTGTAATTTGTAAACAGGACTATTTTTGCTGTTTTAGTGCTGTGTTCTCTATTTGGCTCTCGAGTGCACTTGTTCCAATTCTGTTCTGAGTGTGGATTTGAGCCACAGCCCCTCTGCTCGGCCAGGTGTGCTTGCCATGCTGCAGGAGGCTGGCGTGTGCCTCCAGGGTGGGGGATGTGGCACACGTATGCCACTCGAGGGACCACAGCCAATGCCAGCTTTGCTGTTTGCGATTATGTGTGTGTGTGTGTGTGTTGCTTTCTCAAGCATGTGTGAATTGCAGCACGAGCTGTTTTGCTAGTCTAGAGGTGACGCCAGTCCCCTGCTGGACCCCTCCTACTGCTCCCATATTTTACACACACAGACCCCTGTCTCTCCTGCCATGGCAAATGCTCCCGCAGGCCGGTCGCCACGGCCCCTCCCATCCCTGCTCAGAGGGGGTGGAGGGGTAGAGGGAGGGCTTTGTTAATCCCCATTTGACTGACAGCAGGAGAGGTCCACTCCTGGCTGGCTCGCTAAAAAGAAGCACTGCCAGAAAGTGTAGCAAGTCAGCAAAAAAAAACTGCGACATGTGGCCTGCTGGCACGATTTCATAACAGTGGTCCTTCTCACAATGTCTTATTTTTCAGTTTTGAATTCAGAAGGTCCACCGGGCAGTTGGGCTCTATGAAGAATATGCTTGTTGTTGCCAATCCCATAATAAGCAACAAAAATGTTATGCAAGCTGTATAAAAATTGGAGTTATGATAAAATTAACATCAGCTTATATTTAAGAAGCGGTGATAAAATGCAGCGCTGTAACGCTGGGGTGGTGTGGGTAGGACGTTAACGCATAGCCGGGACGCTTGAGAATATATTAGTGTAGTTTTTTTTTTTTCCTTTTAGCCTAGAATAATCTGTCGTTAGAAAGAGTGTTATGCAACAATGTATAGAAAGGTGGTTCATGTCAAAGTAACCTTCATATGAATGCCAGGATCCAAGGTTTCCCAGCAGAACATTGTCCAGAACATCCCACGGCATCCATCATCTCTGGTTCTTCCTGCTCTGCACTTAGAGCAGATAAATAATCTAATGCATTCGTTATTTTGGCAGAAATCGTTCTTTGATGTGATGCATGTGTATTTAGCATTTGCCTTTGAACCTTTGAACCTTTGAACCTTTTAGCTAGGCGGTGGCATCCAATAGGTTGCCTTGAGGTACCCTTGAGCAAGGTAGCGTCCCCACCACTGCTCCCAGGGTGCTTTAAATTGCTGCCCCCTGCTGCATGGTGTGCGAGGGTGAAAAGCAGAGATTGAATTTCGTTGTGGTTCACTGTGTGCTGTGTTTCACAATGACAAATAGTCACTTTCACTTAATTGATCCTTCTAAAAGCAATCAATTTTGTGAACGAGATATGTAGATATGTATGAAGAGACGTTTTGAAGTATGAAGAACCTTAACATGATGTTAAGGTTCTACTCCAGCTCCAGCTTTTTTCCATTGAGCCATACATCCAAGAACTATTCACGATTCATCACTTTTAAGATCATTAATTTTTCCCTGCTGTTACCTGTTGATTTTTAGTGTCATTGGGTTGAAATGATGAGATTTTGCTCCAAAAGTTCCTTAGAAACTTGCTTTTCTGGTTAAAAGGAATCGTAAATCCAATGGCATCCATAAACTGCATGCTAAGGATGATCAGTTCAATAATTTACAGCGGGTACTGTGCCAAACTCTTTCCCAGTTCAACTTAGCCAAGCTTTCTTGTTAAGTCTTCTTCTGCAATAGTTCTCCAAGATTCTTGAAGGACTTTCCAAGGCTGCCTTTGGTTCTGTTCTCCGTCAGGATGATCTCACCCTGTTTCTGCCTTCTAACTGCTCAGGTGCAGGAACTGCAATGAAAATGAGAGTCAAAAACGTGGTCTTCAGGAAGCCTGGAGAACTGTTCCTCTATACATTAAAAATACAAGAACATCTGATATGAGGGATGGCTCCAGGCTTTTGCACAGCACTGTATATATTTGTTGTTGGACAGAATTGAAGATTGTATCTTTTCTAACAGGTGTAAACTTGTCTTAAACTGAGTCACATTGTGAATCATTCTCTTGTAACACAAGCAGGGTCCTTCAAAAACTAGACTTCTCTCCCTGCGTCCACTGTGTGATGTTCCATATGGCCTAATGCTGTTGATTACTGCTGGGGGTCAGTCATTAATGAACCCAGCATGAGCTGTGGGCAGTGAACAGACTTTGGAATGAAAATAACTGGAGCTCATTTAGAGACCTTATGTCATTCTGTCAGCTTCCTCTCAAACTGTTCATTTTTTCTGTGTTCTTTGCATATCCATTCTTTTGGCTATTACTGGTATTCCTCTGGAGGCTGCAGTCTGAAACCTAGACCAGTAAACAAGTATATCAGCCAAAATAACTGGCTGTATGACCACGCAACTCATTGTCTGCGGTTGTCTTCAACATGGCTTCCACAGTCGAGTGTTCATCCTGCTCAGACACGTCTGATTCAGCTCATCAGGAGCGTAATCATTTGCTAATGAGTTGAATTGACTGTAGAATCAATCAGACCTTTTTCCTGGGCCAAAACTGACCGTCCCTTGTCCAAAATTATGGATGCCATCATAATCATGATTCATTAGCATTCTGACCAATAAGCCAAGCTGGGGACACTTAGGAGAACAATCTCAGACCATTATGTCCAACAGCCAACTCCACTGGTTGAACACAACACAGCGGTTGAAAGTTTCTCATTGGTTCTGATCTTGGGTGTATGGTTCTTGTTTAAAGGGCTGAATAGTTGTAGAGGCTTAACATCTTGTGGGGCTTATATCATTTCTGAAATAAAGTTTTATACACTCGCATATAACATTTAGAAAAGATGGTTCTTTAGTAACATCAATTGGAGGTTTTTTGATGAAACCAAAAATGGAAGCATATATTTAACATCTTGTACCTACTTTTGTCTTGACCAGCTACCACCTACTCATTAGGTCTTCTCCTATCTCATGATGCTAAACGTTACTGAAGCACTGTGCTTTTCTGCTGCTTCTCGCCCAATGGCATTGGACGTCTTGGAGTACATCTTTAAAGGCCAATTCTTTTGAAGTAAAAGGGGCTATTATTGAATGTGAACACACAACACAGCACAAACAGAGCCACAACAAAATGCATTCTCTGCATTTAACCCATCACAACATGCAGCAGGTTTGCAAACTCAGTTTGTAGGGCAATGTTAGCCTAGTTTTCAGGGACTAGTCCTCATATTTGGAAGGTTTATTTCTCCAACCAGTAGGTTAGCCTCAGGTACTCTTGAGCAAGTTACCGTCCCCATCTCTGCTCCCTGGGCTCAGGATATGGCTGCACCCTGCTTCACAGTGCGTGGGTTAAAAGTAGAGGATGCATTTCATTGTTTGTCAGTGTGCTGTGCTGTTTTACAGTGACCAATAGTCACTTTCACTTTGCATGCTACTTGCTAATCTGATCCTGCTTCCAGAAATGAAAAGTCCAGAAATGCCCACATCCTGTTATGTATTAGTTCAGCTGCCCAGAACTGGCCACAGGATCTGACAGCAGCAGTAAAACCAGAGAATTATGCCGTCTTGAGCTCTCCACAAAGTTGAGAGTGATGATAGAGCCCATGCATAGGCGGCCGGGGCACTCTGGAGCTTTGCATCAGCTTTTGTGAACTCAAGTAGGTGTGACATGCCAAACAGAATAGAGTCCTTAGGACTACCTTTGGGCTTAGCCAGGAATGTATGTATGTACTTGTATAGTGCAAGATGCATGGAGTTCTCCTAACTGGCCACATGCCTGCCCAAAAAAAGGTGTAATAAAACCACATTCAGTTATTAATCATGGGTGGTGCAATGGCAGAGGTGTCCCTCCGACTGTCATGTCATAGCTTTGTAAATGTAATGTGTTCGGTACCCATCAAATGAGGTCCACCCATGGGCTTGTCAGAAAACAGCTCAACATTTCTCCGACAGTAGTTATTTATTGATGCCAGTTAGGTCAGCACTGTGAGTTTTTCCCCCAGATGATGCATCATTGATGTTATAGAGCTGTCATAGGGTTTAAGACCTCCAGGTGGAGGATTATATGTAAGGTGACATCTGCAGCATCAAGGGTAGTGATTGTTAAAGCTGTAAATTCACACTTGAGGCCAGAGTCACAGTTACGGCCTGGTCCACAATGACCTATTTCAAGCATTTCATGGCAGTCCAATCTCAAGAAGCGTCCTGCAGGCCATGCTTCCTGGTTGTGGGTTACGATGGTAGGGTCAAGACACATGATGCCACTGTGATGGGGCCATAATTGTTCATCCAAATTCAGGATTGGTCATGATTGCAATTGAGATCATGACAACGTGTGGCGATCCCTAACCTCCTACATAATGACTGCCGTGAAAATAAGGTCACAGAGGTGAGATAAAGACTTACCGGAACTGACGCTTTACCTTTCCAGAAAACCTGACATCTAACAGGAGTGGGCAATAGGTCAAATATATAAAGATGTAAGGCTGCAAAGACATTTTTTCAATACAAAGCTGCAATGATCTTATGTTAAGGATCAGAAAAGGCCCTGGAGACATGGCCAATGCACCTTTCACTTCGTATACCATGAGCATCAGGATCTGGACGAGGCACATTTGGACAGGGCATATTTGCATTAAATTGAAAATGTAAATGCACCCAAAACAACAAATTACATTGCTCAGGTCTCTTTAGGAGGTAATCTGAGATACATTTCAACCACATAGCTTCCCAATGCATTGTTGCTCCTTGAGTTCATCACCTGACTTGACTTTCCCATCTTATTTTCATTTTGTAGTCTACTTTCCCAGCCTTTGGTTTGGCTACATCTTAGAAAAGCACCAGTTTGGTTAAACAGCACCTCCTTGTTTTCACTGTCAGGTTTAAAAAAAGTCTGTCAGCTATTTGCCAGCTAAGACACATACTTAGAAAGTCTTTCAAAGAAGTAAAGATCTACACAAACATATGCTTCAAAAATGAGAAACATGCCTCAAAACTAAGTGCGGTGTGTTTTTTTTTTGAGGAGAAAATGTTGAAAAAGTATGAGTGTAGAGCTAGTTGGGAACAGTTAGTCCCCTTGAACAGATGACACTTGAATACAGATGGGACTCAGCAGCTCTGACCTCAAGGGGAAGTTCATTCCACCACTGAGGAGCCAAGACTGAGAAGATTATTGATGTGTGTTGTCCTCTTCTTTTGAGGAACGGAGGGTCAAGACGAGCGGTGCTTGATGTTCTGAAGGGAGGAGAAGAGACACATTGCTTGATTAGTGCTGTCAAGTAGTAGAGAACATTTTGGACAATCGCCTGGTTGTATATGATTATCTGAATCCATCTGTATCCTAAAACCAGACAAAAAGTAGCCACAACATCGTCAGCTTGGTGCTAAGATAACGCTGGAACTCCATAGATAGACTAGCAGAAGTGAGGATTAGTGTAGCGTCGGTCTGTGGTCTGAATTGGTTTTCAGATATCTTGTGTCATTCGCCGGGACAGTTTCTCACAAAGCTACCCTATATTGTGTCATAAAAATGAGCTTCTAACTGTTTTTCTCAAGTCTGCCTCATATTCCCCACTGATCATGAGGTGAGAGCCACGATTATGGGACAAGGACATGGGTGAGTTTTATTTGGCATCACTGTCCACTTTGCTGAGCTCTGTTGTGCCTGCCTGTAGAACAGCTGAACCAGAGGGGAAGCTGCAGGCGGAATCCAAAAAAAATGCTTTTTTGACAGTTTACAAACGAGCGAAACCGATGTCATTTATTGTTACACAGCAATACATTTCACTAAGAAGCACATCAGCTGAAGTTTTTATGAGATTCAGATTGATGAAGAGCATCGACGCACTCCTGAATATATATATTTATATTTATTTTTTATTTTTTTTCCCCTTTGCTTAAATTATACAGCATTTTAAATCAACTGGATCCATTCCTCCACTTCCATTAGGTTTTGCATAAGCAACCCAAGATCTAGCTGCTATACAGTGGCTGTGTGTTGAGGAATACATACCGCAAGGGAAACAGACTTATTTATAGACTTATTTTTATCTCTGTCATCTTCCCGTGCTTGTCTTGACAACTTCCATCGCTCCTCTCCTCCTTCTTTGTCGCCTCCCCTCTTCTCCATATGCTCTTTTTATCATCCGTGAGGGATATTTTTTTCCGTATTCCATCCCTTCTGTTTCATTACCGAATGTAATGTGGAGCGGAGGTGCTTCGGTAGAGCGATCTGTCACAGAGAAGTCAGCTCACATTAGAGACGCTGCCAAACGGCCGGCTCTCTGGGAAGAGAGGAAGACAACTATGAAAGAGCTGACATGGTATTTGTGGCTTGGCAACAATAACTGACTGATAATCAGTTGTGGACTAGTGTTTAGGGAATAGCCCCCAGGATCGGAAGGTCTTGGGTTCGAATCCCAGACCAGTGGGTTGCACTGAGCTAACCTTGAGCAAGATACCGTTCCCATGACTGCTCCCCGGGCACTGGTCATAGCTGCCCACTGCTCCATGGTGTGTGTGGGTTAAAAGCAGAGGTTTCATTTTGCTTCATGTGCTGTGTTTCACAATGACAAATACTCACTTTCACTTTGCAGCTCTAGAAGGTACAAGAACATACAAGAACATCTTACTCTTTGGACACAAAATATGAAGATATGAGGGATGGCTCCAGGCTTTTGTACGAGAAGGTACTGGGTCCAATTGCTGCTGGGATGGCTTGATTAATGGCTTGGTTAATGGTTTTAATGGTTACAATCTTGAGAGATTTTGTGCCTTGTCACCCCTCATTCACATAAAAAAAAGTTCAGCTTAATGTTAATGAAAATACATGTAGTATACGATGATAAGTAGGTGGATTTTCTTTTTCAGCATCACTGTAGATCACAGCCCAGGCTGCGATGTTATGCCTGAGACAGATGAGTCCAGGTGGATTACTGAAGACATGTCCTGCTGTGGTCCCAGTGCTGTTCCATCATGAGCAGAGTAACTTCATTGTCTGGACAACTAATATTTCAATGTTAATACGAAATCCAAATAGACTGGTTGTTCATGCCGCGCAGGAATCAGCTAAACCGATTAGCCTGCCGGCCGTCTCTCTTCGTCTCCGTCTCTCAGCTCGCTGGACGATCGATTGAGGATGGACACAGCTTCTTCACCTGGACAGTTTCACAAGAAACAGCCCTTTGAAGCAGTTAAAAATGATTTGCGCTTTTAAATACTCTCCTTTAAATATTTTCTCTAAGAAAAGTGGTGAAACCATGAAGGGATGGTGGTGGTTTTGGGTTAATATAATACATTCTCCAATATTTAAATGATCCAGGCCAGTATTAAAGTTGATATATTGCTCACCCCTAGATTCTACTCCACCCCAACCCAGCAACTATCTGTCTCTTTCACTGGATTTTCTATTTTCTGTCCAAATCTCTGTCTCTTTGTGAAATATGGCAGGTTTACCAGGCGTCACATTAGCTTTCCTTGCATGTATGTGAGAGAGAGTGAGAGAATGAGAAAATAAGTTCGAGTGAGAGAGGGAGAGAGAGAGAGAGAGAGAGAGAGATCTACACTATTACAAATAGCAGTCTACATCAGCCTCAGGCAGAGCCATTACTGCAACAGCGGGGAATGCTGGCTCGAGCTAACACCAGTGTCTGAACACACACACACACACACACACACACCCCATTACACAAATCCATATTGCATTTATATGACTGTCCCAACCAATCTATGCACTCACATAGGCAGATAATGAATTTTAGATCTTAGGTATTTAATGATGACCATTGCTGCAGGGTTCTCCAGCACGCCTCCTGGTGATTGGGCCTCCAGTGTTGAGCTAACACACCTGATCAAGCTAATCAAGGTTTCATGTCCCATCTGAATCATTTGAGGCAGGGGTGATACATCAGAAGTGGAAAAAAACCCTGCGGGCGGACAGATTTCTGGGAAGTAATAAATGCATATTTGATGACTTCATTGAGTGTCATGAAGGTAACATTAAGCTTCATATCCCAGGCTAAAAACAAGAGGGGGTGGTAGTGAAAATACATCATGAAAAATTTATTTATGACAGATATATTTCATTTTATTTCAATTCAAGTATTTTTTTAAAACCATTTTACAATTACATATTAGATTATATAATTATATAGATAGGACGTGGTGAGAGAGGACATGCAGGTGGTCGGTTGAAGCAGGAAGATGCAGAAGGTCGCTCCGCTGTGGTGACCCCTAAACGGGAGCAGCCGAAAGAAAAAAATAAGAAGACAGACAGACAGACAGACAGACAGACAGACAGATAGATAGCTATATTTATTTATTAATAAAAAATATTATTAGGAAATAAAATGATGGCTACCTTTCAATCACATAGTCCTTCTGCAGGATATGTATGTTCGTTGTTTACTGGCTATTGTTGTTTACCCATTTTGTTTACATGTTTCCTATAATGACACTTTTTTATGAAACATATTCACGGTAATGCTGTGTTTGATTTATTCATTCTCAAAAAAGCACACTGGGGTTAATTATCTAATAGCGATATCGTCGTGCAGCTCTGTTTGACTGTAACATTTAAGAAGATGTGAAGATTTTTCATTCTAAAGCAGCGATCTCTTTTTTCTTTCTTGGGAAGCAGAACAATGTTTGTGGAGTGATATTTGATAATGAGTTAAAGGAACACCTGACGCTGTAAGTGTAGATACTAACAGAAAGGGAAGCAGGATGTGAGGTTTACTGTTTGGAAGTGCAGCCCAGCGGTGGGACTGATATTAATAACATAATGGTAACGAAGCTTTTCTCTGCAGTGTGGCTTTGAATCAGTGCCGCTTTGAATCAGTGCCGCTTTGAATCAGTGCCGCTTTGAAACTGATTTGTAAAAATGTAAAAAACAGAAAGAAATCTCTCATGAGGAGCAGCTCTTCTGTCCGTCGTCACAAGAACACATCACGTCACACATCCTGTTAGAGGCAGCACTGCATATGCTCACAGATCCAATCGTAGTTCTGATTTTGATCTAAAATTAGATAAAAACATGTCAAACAAACTAATGTGTCTGAAGACCATGTGAAATAAATTCTTTCTTTTTAGTGCAAGAAACCGTGTGCTGTGACAGGATTATAAGAACAGTGTTTAGGAGTTTTAACATTTGTGTTTTATTTATTTGTTTGCTCAGGTGATGGATGGATGGATGGATGGATATAAAGTTTTTTTTTTTTCTAATCTTTATGAAATGGATCTTAACGATTCTTTGGATGGATAGATGGATTGATTAATCTAAAGGTTTTTTTTTTCTATTTTTTTAATGAAACTGATCTAAAAAATTGTGTGGTTGCATGGATGGATGGATGGAGGGATGGATGGATGGATTGAGGGATGGATGGATGGGTCGAGGGATGGATGGATGGATGGAGGGATGGATGGATGGATTGAGGGATGGATGGATGGATGGCTGGGTCTGTGGGTGGGTGGGTGGTTGGATGGATGGATGGATGGATCGAGGGATGGAAAATAAAGTCATATATTTTTTATTAGCATTAAAACCTTGTGTGTGAATCTAACTGTGTGTGAATCTGACGTATAGATTTTTATATAAAGTATATGTGTAACTATCATTTCTGACCTCACGGTGTTCCAGTTTCATGAAGACGTGCAGGAATTCAAATGTAACTTGAAAAGATTTAATTTGTGGGAAAAGTTACAATTGCTCTCATTTACATACAGTTTTAATTTAGAGCTAAAACTTCCTGCACTCATGGTTAGATGAGTGTGTGTGTGTGTGTGTGTGTGTGTGTGTGTGTGTGTGTGTGTGTGTGTGTGTGTGTGTTTTATGGGACCGCTAGGTATATCATGTGTGTGTGAGTGTGTTCACACACCAGAAATGGAGCCCCGATTAGAAATGGACTCATTTCCTGTCTAGCAGTACAGAACAATCTGTTGGAACAGCGGCGGCTGAGAGATTTTACACCCATGGAGTGTTTTGCCCTTTTTCTTTCATTCCGGCACGACTGCATTTTCCTCTTGGGAAATGGGCTACGCATTCATTTCACACAGCGTTATTGTGCTCTGAAGCGGCGAGGAAAGAAAAGGAGCAGCAAAGTATTGTTTTTTTTTTTTTATTTGTTTATTTGCTCAATACGTTTCTCACCTCGGCACGATGGAGGAGTAATAATGCATTAATATCTGAAACGGCACCGTGCAGCTCTGTCCTACACTCGGGTCACTGAAACCATCTCAAATGGATGTGAAACTAATTCTGAAACGTTCGCCTCCTCCGTGTATGATGTTTTCTTTCTTCTAGCAGGGACAGTTTATAAGTTGGGTACTGTTCTGTTAACCCTTAAACGTCTAGTCATGTTGCTGTCTATTTAGTTTAGTTAATTTAGTACATACTTATATTAATTATGTATTTAGCTTTAATATAGTGCAACTGATCTTTTTGGATGGATGGATGGATGGATGGATGGATTTGAATGTTTTTTTGACACTGGGACATCTTTGCGGGGAAAAGCAGCAAGCCAGAAGAAAGTGAAAGTGACTACCCACGGGGCGGGTGGGACGGGTGAGTGGGATCATCCACAATGCTAGTTGCTTTGCGGATGCAGCGAGTGGTGAAGATGTCCTGGACAGAAGGCAGAGAAACACAGATGATCTTCTCAGCTGTTCGCAAGTCCCGTTGTAGGGATTTGTGGTCTGAGACGTTGCAATTCCCATAACAGGCAGTAATGCAGCTGCTCAGGATGCTCTCGATGGTTCCTCTGTAGAAGGATGGAAGGTGGGAGGTGGGCTTTCCTCAGTCTGTGTAGGAAGTAGAGACGTTGCTGGGCTTTCTTAGTGATGGAGCTGGTGTTGAGGGTTGATGATAAGTGGAGTGTGGTCCCGACGTGGTCTCCTAAAGTCAACAACCATCTCTTTAGTCTTGTCGACGTTCAGAGACAGGTTGTTGGTTCTGCACCAGTCCGTCAGCTCTTGTATCTCCTCTCTGTAAGCTGCCTCGTCTCCACCGCTGATCAGACCCACCACGGTTGTATCATCAGCGAATTTGATGATGTGGTTGAAGCTGTGCTTGGCTGCACAGTCGTGAGTCATCAGTGTGAACAGCAGTGGACTGAGCACACAGCCCTGGGGGGCTCCTGTGCTCAGCGTGATGGTGTTGGAGGTGCTGCTACTGATCCTGACTGACTGGGTTCTCCCAGTCAGGAAGTCCAGGATCCAGTTACAAAGGGAGGTGTTCAGGCCCAGCAGCCTCAGCTTCTCACTCAGGTGCTGAGGGATGATGGTGTTGAATGCTGAACTGTAGTCGATGAACAGCATTCTGACATAACTGTCCTTTCTGTCCAGATGAGAAAGGGCCAGGTGGAGGGTGGTGGAGATTGCATCGTTTGTTGAGCGGTTGGGACGATACACAAACTGCAGTGGATCCAGTGAGAAAGGGATCTGAGACTTGATGTGCCTCATGACCAGCCTCTCAAAGCACTTTTTGAGTTATTGAGGCAGGAGACAGATGATTTCTTTGGCACTGGGATTATGCTGGTGGTCTTGAAGCACCTGTGAACAACAGTGGTGCTCAGAGAGATGTTGAAGATGTCAGCAAGAACATCTGCCAGCTGTTCTGCACATCCTCTGAGCACACGACCTTGAATGTTGTCTGGACCAGCAGCTTTCTGTGGGTTGACTCTCAGTAGAGATCTTCTCACCTGTGCCGTGGTCAGACAGAGAACCTGGACATTTCGAGAAGGGATGGTCTTCCTCATTTCTGTTTTGTTCGCCACATCAAACCGTGCGTA
Source organism: Hepsetus odoe (assembly GCA_017165825.1). NCBI lineage: Eukaryota > Metazoa > Chordata > Actinopteri > Characiformes > Hepsetidae > Hepsetus > Hepsetus odoe. The sequence continues at coordinate 5,210,718 of CM029387.1, forward strand.
GAAGCTGTTCAGCGCATCTGGGAGGGAGGAGTCACCGTCACAGGCAGGTGGAGATGTCCTGTAGTTGGTGAGGGCCTGGATGCCCTGCCACATGCGTTGCATGTCACCGGTGTTTCTGAAGTGGCCATGGATTCTCTGTGTGTGAGCTCACTTGGCTGCTCTGATGGCCCGAGACAGGTTTGCCTCAGACTCGTCCCCTGGCTTGAAGGCCTTGTCCCGGGTCCTCAGGAGTCTGCGCACCTCCGCAGTCATCCATGGCTTCTGGTTGGGTCGTGTTATGATGAACTTGGAGACAGTAACATCCTCAATGCACTTGCTGATGTAGCCAGTCACTGAAGCTGTGTACTCCTCCAGGTTGATGGAGTCACAGTAGGTTGCAGCCTCCCTAAACATGTCCCAGTCGGTGCGTTCGAAGCAGTCCTGAAGAGCTGAGATGGCTCCAGGTCTTCACCTGCTTCAGGGTGGGCCTCACGCGCCTGACGATGGGTCTGTACGCTGGATCAGCAGAACAGAGATGTGGTCTGAGTGTCCGAGGTGGGGGCGGGGCTCTGCTCTGTACGTGCCGGCCATGTTTGTTTCTAGGGTTTTATGTGTGAAGGGATGGTCCTCCCTCTCCCCTCATCCCCCCAATCAGCATGGGCTTGCCTGATGTAACATGAAGGACAATGTGCATTCTCCTTCTTGCGTGTTGAATGTTTAATGTGTTTCCTAATTGGGCAGAAAAGTGGGCAAAAATTGTTAACTAGATTGTGAAACGGTTAAAAAGGCTCATATTTCTTTCTCTCATTCTCCCTCAGGACCTGACAGAAGCAAACTCCACTATCCTGAGAAGTCAGACAAACACGGCCCGCGTGGACGGCCTCAGGCCTGGGACGGTGTATGTGGTGCAGGTTCGGGCGAGGACGGTCGCCGGCTTTGGCAAATACAGCAGCAAGATGTGCTTCCAAACTCTTACAGATGGTAAGCAGCAAAGTGCAAGAGTCTTCACATCTGGAGATCATTTCATTATGCACACATCACAAAAGATATTTAATAAAGGCTGTTTTTCAGCTTAGAAGAACCACAGTACTGTGCACAACCCTTGAGCCACCCCTCCTTCCTTTCTGTTCTGTAGGAATCATCTTATTGGTGCAGATGCACTAGTTTATTCCTGTTAAACTGTCTTATCTTTTACATATTCAGTAAATGAAATAAAATGGGAGAAGATGTTTTAGGACAGGTTGCAAAGTGTCTTAAGATACAAGGTTCTAGATAATGCGGTTCCACCCACTAAGCATTCAGCATCAGCAGTAAACGAGTCATCTGGAATCATCTACTATTGTTTCTTCACTGCTTCATGCCTTAAGTTAGACTTTGTTCTGCTTGAAGGTTCAGACATAGATCACTGTGTGGATTAACCAACAAAAAACACTCAAACTGCTCAGGTACAGAGACTGGACTGAAAATGAGAGACAACAACACTGTCCTCCAGGAAGATCTGGAGAACTGCTCAGGAACAGAGACTGTACTGAACATGAGAGACAACAACACTGTCCTTCAGGAAGATCTGGAGAACTGTTCCACAACACCACATTAAAAACACAAGAAATTATGACTCTTTGGTGGAAATGTATGAAGAAATGAGAAGTGGAGAAAGATATTTGGACTGGATTATACTGTGTACTGACTACGTTGTTTGCATTCTACCAAGTCTTTCAGTAAGAAAATGAGAAAAGCAATTCCATACCTTCAGTCCTTTGAAAACAGATGGGGCTGAATTGAATCTAATGCCACAGAAGGAAACAGAATTGGATTAATCCGTTCAAAGTAGCAGACTGGTACAGATCTGTACCCCAAAACAGATATTCTTTGTTGTTTTTGTTTAATTGCAGAGCTTCCTACTATAGATGGTGAAGGTTAGGTCATAAAGTTCTGTATTTTAATGGAGGCACTGAAAGGCCTCACAAGCATAGTAATACAGGCAGGTCTGTAGGGAGGGGGGGCTTGTGTGTGGAGTGTGTGGAGTGTAATGTTTATGTTGGGCTCCATTGAGATGCTGTGAACCTTCTTTTTGGGTACATACACATAAACATAGATGTCTTTGTAAGCGAGGGTGGTCTTATGGTCCACAATTTGACATAATCACCCCATCTGTTTGCCTCACTGCCTGCCACACACACTTGGACTCCGTGTCCACGTCCCGATTGTTCTCTGTCCAGAATGTTCAGCTAATTGGTTTTTCATGAAGGCTGTGTGTGGGGCTGCAAGGCTTTCCCAGAATGCTTAGCAGCAATTACAGACTGATGTGATTAATTATCAACCATGAGGTGTAGTGTGTGTGTGTGTGTGTGTGTGTGTGTGTGTGTGTGTGTGTGTGTGTGTGTGTGTGTGTGTGTGTGTGTGTGT
>CM029387.1:5213602-5216102 GCA_017165825.1 Hepsetus odoe
TGTGTCTGTATCTGCTGGTGTGTGTGTGTGTGTGTGTGTGTGTGTGTATCTGCTGGTGTGTGTGTGTGTGTCTGTATCTGCTGGTGTGTGTGTGTGTGTGTGTGTGTATCTGCTGGTGTGTGTGTGTGTGTGTATCTGCTGGTGTGTGTGTGTGTGTGTGTGTGTGTGTGTGTGTGTGTGTGTGTGTGTGTCTGCTGGTGTGTGTGTGTGTGTGTGTGTGTGTGTGTGTGTGTGTGTGTGTGTATCTGCTGGTGTGTGTGTGTGTGTGTGTGTGTGTGTGTGTGTGTATCTGCTGGTGTGTTTTGTACTGTAGGGCTGCTGTTTTTGCTTATTCATCCAGAAGAGCGTTTGTGAAGTCAGGCACCGATGCTGGAGTGAAGGCTTTGCTCACAGGCTCCTTTTTAGTTCCTCCCAAAGGTGTTGAATGGCGTCAAGGTCAGGTTTCTGTGCGGACCAGTCAAGTTCTTCCACACCAGACTCACCCGACCGTGTCTTTACAGACCTCGCTTTGTGCACTGGGCTGAAGTCATACTGGGACAGTAAAGGCCCTGCTCTGTTATTTTACCCACTCTGCCGTTTTGTGACTCGGTTTCTGTTGTGAACGCTTCCACTTTGCAGTAATTCCACTGACAGGTGACTGTGGAATATCTAGCATGGAAAGTTTTGGCATATTTTTTGTAAGTTGTGACGTCTTATTGGTTTTATAAATCTGTGACTTCAACCCCTGAATTCAATTATTAAGACGTCCCAATATTTTTGTCCACATTGGGAACATATACAGCACTCTTGAGAAATCATATATTTCATATATTTTATTAGGGAATCGCCTTTTTGGTGCAAAAATACCATTTTATGCCTTTCTAAACTTTGGCATATTCAGGAGATTAAATGAAAGAAATGGTAACCAACGTTTTAGTTCCAAGCTGCAAAGTGTCTTAAGATCCAAGGTTCTAGATAAAGGGCTTCCAACCACTCAGCATTCAGCATCAGCAGTGACAAATCGCCTGATCATCTGGGATCATCTGCTGCTGTTTCTTCACCGCTTCATGCCTTAAGTTAGACTCTTCGTTCTGCTTGAAGGTTCAGACGTAGATCACTGTGTGGATTAACCAACCAATCAAACGGCTCAGGAACAGAGACTGGACCTCTGTCTGTATGTGTGTGTGTGAAATAATAACTGAGCACCTTAAAAAGTCAACAACCCTTTTTATTTATTCTTTTTTATTTTTTTTTTTTTGGGGGGGTGTCTAATAAGCATCTGATGGCTTGTTAGTTATATTAGTCTTAAACCCTGAACGCAGAGAAGCAAAAGACAACAATCCTGTTTTCTCTGATTAATGAAATTATAAATAGCAGCAAATTGTGCAAATGACATTTTTTTATCAAACTACTCCTTTAACAGGAGCAGAATGAGATAAAGGACGAGTGAGAGGAAGGAGAGCAGGGTTATTTGTGATTCTCCGTGTTTGTGGAGCTGCTGTGTGACGGTGGGTTATTGCGCCGATCTGCTTGAATAGACCCCTCCACCCCAACCCCCTTTGCTGTTAATTACTGAAGATCTGCATAGCTGCCTTCGTCAGACAGCCATGAAAATGCTATTACCATCATCCCTCGCTCCCCACCTCCCCACAACCCCCTCATCCTCTTCATCACCACCCCCCCCCCACTCTCTTTTCATCGCCTTCTCCCAGTACATGCTGTGCTGGGGTTTGTTTTTGTACCAGAGTGGGACAGAACCAAGCAGAAATGGTCGGAGGGAAGGGAGTATGGGAAGAATGGAGAGAGGGAATAGAGAGGGAGAGATAGGGGAGGAGAGGAGAAAGGGAGGCTAGTTCTGAGGCCTGTGGGGGGTGTGGGCAGGGGAAGTGGAGCAGCTGTGCTCCAAAAGCTTTGCCCAGAAGCCAGTGACGCAAAACTCCCAGCCTGCACTGGGGGAGACCTTTTCTCTCTGTTTCATCACTCTTTCTACACAGAGCTCCAGTCTGGGAAAGGAGAAAGAGGGAGCCAGACAGAGAGAAATGGGAGAAATGAGTGGAGGAAAAGAGAGAAAGGAGGAAAAAAGACAGAAGAAAAGGAAGAGAAAGAGAGGAAGTAACAGGAAACAGAAAAACGAGAGAGTGAGAGCGTGAACGAGTTAGCTGAGTCAGAGCAAGACTGAAACCAGGGGTCAGGGGTCAACCTTCTTTAATGGGGCAACATGAACTCCTAATAAGGAGACCCATACACACGATCTAACAGATAGCGGTCATTTCCAGTGCCTGGGGAACAGTGATGGGGAAGGTACCTTGCTCAAGGACGCCCTACAGGTCTGGGACTCAAACCCACATCCTAGTCTCTAGTCCCTAGGCCACCACTGTCCCACACAACTGCCTTGTTGGACAGCCTAGCCTTGATGTATGGACTGTGTTACCATGGTAACTTTTGACATGTCAGTAATGTTGAACTGCTACGCTGAAGACGTTCTAGCTTAACATCTTTTTTAAAGTACGGGCCCTTTAAG
>CM029387.1:5223602-5265143 GCA_017165825.1 Hepsetus odoe
AGAAATTTCCAAAACGTCATGGAATGGAAGGAATTCGCTGAATGTACCTGCTTAGAAGCTGCTATGGCACATCCAACAATAAAGGCAGCATGAAGCTTCTTTTTTTCAGTGAACGAAGGGGATAAACGTCTCTGCATGTATCTCCGATGATACTTTAGCGAAGATAGGTTCACTTTTTCATCCAAATGCTATGTCCGTATCTCATGTCGCTCCAGGCCATTTACAGCTTTTCTGAGCCTTGAAAACTTTGCCCTCATGGACCTCAAAAATCTCCAGCCCAGTGTAACCAAGCCTTTACATAGTCACCTGATTCTACTCCTTTACTCTTTCCTCTGCAGTCCATCTCAGCCACTGCTGGACAGGTCCATCCCTGACTTCAGCACCTTCAGCTCAGTGGAGGACTGGCTGGCGGCCATTAAGATGTCGCAATACAGAGACAACTTCCTCAACTCCGGCTTCACTTCCCTCGAGCTTGTCGCTCAAATGACCTCCGAGTGAGTCTTCGGCCTGACATAACACCGACACGCACGTCAGAAACACGGTGGATTGTGGGGTGCTGTTGTTGTGGAGCGGCGGAAATTCAAAGATGCTCGGAGAAGCTTGATGCAACAGCCTCGGGCTGATAAGGCAAAGCTAGTTTGCTCCTAGTCTGTGATTTCTCTCATTACACTGAATGATTCATCTTGATGAGAACAGGCAGATGGTAGTTATTAATAGGCAGAGTGTAGCTGGGGCTGCGGGAGGTGTGGGGATTACCCATGCATTTGACAGGAACATCATGTGACTGACTGTAAAACGACTTGAGAAGATTCGCTGAAAAAAGAAAAATACAGGGCAAGCTGTGCTATTTGGAGAGGCCGGGTTTAAACAGGAGCTGAACAGGAAATGTGAACGCAGCTTCCGTTCCTGCCTGCACTGTGCAGACATGTGGTGGAGTTTACGTCTCACTCCAGAAAAGCCCTTCCATATTTCACTGTTTACACTGTTTAGGAGCCACACACAGAAACTACACACCGCGCCAGATCCGCTCCAGCAGAACTGCTGCGCCAGCATCTTTTGATTCTTTCAGTCTTTCACTTTTGGTTTTTGGACCAGTTAAATCCATTCATCATCTATCTATCTATCTATCTATCTATCTATCTATCTATCTATCTATCTGTCTATCTATCTGTCTGTCTGTCTGTCTGTCTGTCTGTCTGTCTATCTATCTATCTGTCTATCTGTCTATCTATCTGTCTGTCTATCTATCTGTCTATCTATCTATCTATCTATCTATCTATCTATCAGACTGTCTGTCGGTCTGTCTATCCATCCATCCATCCACACATCTATCCCTTCATCCATCCATCCATCCATCCATTTTTTCCATCCATCCATTCATGTTTTTCTATATGTCTGTCTGTCTGTCTGTCTCTCTCTCTTTCTCTCTCTCTCTCTCTCTCTCTATCTATCTATCAGACTGTCTATCCATCCATTCATCCATCCATCCATCCATCCATCCATCCATCCATCCATCAGACTGTCTGTCTGTCTGTCTATCCATCCATCCATCCAGCTTTATAGCTCATTTATGAATCATCACTTGAGTGTGATTAATAAGTTTTCTAACGTGCTGTGAGACTCTACAGCTGCTGATGAGACACACACACACACACACACACACACACACACACACACACACACACACACACTCGTCATCTTTTCTCAAACAGCATATTTCACTTACATTAAAGTGGCATTTTAAACTTTTAAGAGTTTTAAGTATTAAAGCCACTACATCTTTTAAAAAGTACCAAAAACAACATTAAAATCAGGTTTAGTCTTCAGTCTTGTGTCACATGCCAACTTGATGTCGAGTGACATGAATCACGAGTGTGGTGGAGTGAGCTCCTGACTCGTCCTGATGGTTTGCTAGCTGGTTTAAACAGGCCAGACGTGCAGAATGTGTGCGGCTCAGATGTGCAGAGCAGGGAAATCAGTAAAATGTGCACCAGGATCATCAGGACTGATGTGGAGAGCGCTCCCTGCTGATGAAAACAAATTCTGTGAATCACTTTCACGGTTAAAAAAAAAGTCTCAGGAAATACCTCTCAAACTAACAGGCCACTGGAATCCGTTTACCAGCGTCACAATTCACATTTCGCCATGTTTTCTCCTGCACTCACCTAAACCTTGAGATTCATATCTGATAATAAGGCTGCTCAAGGACTAAGATACTCGATGGTCAAGTTTGTGTAAAGAGCATTTATTTATTTATTACCAGACACTTGCAACCGCTAGCCTTGAGAAGTTTAGCCTTCAGGTCTCTTGAAAATGCTACAAACACCAGTCGAGCTCATTTCATAGGCCTTTTTATTACGCAGTGGGTTCAAAATATGATCCGCCATTCTTAGGTCTCTCATAACGTCACAAGAACTCACCACCATATTGGCCGTATCGCTTTCAGTCAGACCGTGTCCTAGAAAAACTGAATTCAAGTATATACACTATATTCCTCGGTCCCAGGACTGGAGGTTCAAGTATTCGAACATCAGACCAGTAGGTTGCCCTGAGGTTCTTTGGAGCAAGGTACCGTCCCCGTCACTGCTCCCTGGGACCTTGACATGGCTGCCCACTCCTGCACAGTGGATGTACTTCATTGTGGTTCACTGTGTGTTGACTATACTGTTTGACAATCACAAATAGTCACTTTGACTTCACTTTCGTTTAACAGTGCAGGCTCCAATCACCTGTGGGATATGAACTTGCTGTGTTCTCTGAAAGTGAAAGTGACAACCCTTGTATTGCAAGGTCACAGCAGCAAAATTGGACCTCTGCATTTAACCCATGCAAACACAGCACAGCAGCGGGCAGCTATTGAAAGCTGCCTGGGGAGCAGTGACGGGGACGGTACCTTGCTCAAGGGTACCTCAGGGCAACCTACTGGTGAGGGAATCGAACCCACAATCTTCCGATACTGGGGCAACACCCTAACTACTAGACCACCACTGCCTCTGTAGAAGATCCTGTAGAAGAGGAGCAGACAACAGAATGGGACACATGACCCGGGGACCCATTGATCCATACCTGATTTTATTAATGCTCTTGTGCCTGAATGCAATGTAATCCACACAGCAGTGGTTCAGTCTTCTTCCCAGAGAAAGATATTCTGTTACTGAAGTATTTTCTTTTCACTACAACTAAAGACACGTTCAGGTTTCTGGAACGCTGAATGTTAGTAGACTTCAGAAATTTGGTTTACTTGCCATTTAATTACTCACAGGAGCGTGCAGCCCCCCCCCCACATACACACACACACACACACACACACACACACACACACACACACGCACACACACACACACACATACACACACATACACACACACACACACACACACACACACACACACACATACACACACACACACACACACACACACACACACACACATGCACACACACACACACACACACAGCTTTCATCCGCTTTCATAGTCAAGAGTGGGTGGGCGTTTTCCTTTTTCATCTGATGCTTACTCATCCTCTCTCTCTCTCTCTCTCTCCCTGTCTGTCTGTTTATCCGTGTCCCTCTGTCTCTCTTTTTTAAACTGATGTGCAATTACAGTCTCTCTCTTCCTCATCCCTCTCACGGCGCATGTGATATAACATCACATACTTAGTCAGAACAAAGCCCACCCCTCTCTCCTTTCAACTGTAATCACTTGTTTAGTGTTACGCTTTCTTTTTTTTTTTTTTTTTTTTTTTTTTTTTTATAAGCGAAAGCCAGGCTGTGATATGGTCATATTCTCCCCGCTCTTAATTCAGAGCCATTTGAATATGTAAAGCTGTTAGCACATGAATAGATCAGCTCCAGGTGGGCTTTTGGAGTGGTTCCTTGGTGATAAGAGGAGTGGGCCTGATCGGGGTAATGTGTTAGAAACCCTGTGGGCTTATTCCGCTGGATAAAGACTGTTCAGAGTGGAGAGCTCACTGTGGAGAGTTGGTTCCTCCCAAGGTTCCTCCAGTTTAAGTGCCCCAGTCGCCCTCACTCGGGGCTCGGACCCGGATTCTGTAGCTGCCTTGTGACAACAACAGCTGACTTTACCTGACTTGACATAAAAAAAATGCCCCCTATCTACCGCTATCTGATCTATCGCTCTGTGACTCATCAGCTGAGGAAATCAAAGATTGTTTTAATCGATCGATAGATGCAAGATCACATCCTGAAGCTTAACGTCTATCTGTCACATCTGGTGTTTGGTTAAAGAACCTTTTCAGAAGAAACGAGTGCTTTCCTGAAGGTGGGGCTGTGGAGGTCCAGCGGTTAGAGGGGGGAACAGCTGATGCAGAGTAGCAGAGAAACAGGACCGCAGAATGTAACTGTAAACTACAAAAGGTATCTGTATGGTCAGTGGAACTGATATATATACAGTACTGTGCAAAAGTTTTAGGCAGGCCTGGAAAAAATGCCGTAAATAAAGAACGCTTTCAGAAATAGAAATAATGATTGTTTATTTGGATCAATTTACAAAATGCAAAGTGAGCGAACAGAAAAAAAAACTGAATCAGATCAATATTTGGTTTTTCTACCTTTTGCCTTCAAAGCAGCATCAGTTCTTCTGGCCCCACAGAGCCCTGATCTCAACATCATCCAGTGTGTCTGGATTACATGAAGAGACAGAAGGATATGAGGAAGCTACATCCACAGAAGATCTGTGGTCAGTTCTCTAAGATGTTTGGAACATCTACCAGCCGAGTTCCTTCAAAAACTGTGTGCAAGTGCACCTAGAAGAACTGATGCTGTTTTGAAGGCAAAGGGTGGTCACACCAAATATTGATTTGATTTTAGATTCTCATTCACTGCATTTTGTTGAATGATGAAAACGCTGAGCCAAAACGTTGTCCTTCATGAAGCCTGGAGATGTTTATTGTATAATGTATGTGGCTATATGCATGTTTGCACAGCGATGCTCATGCAGGGAAACCCGAAGTTGAAGAATGTGTGTCTCACTCCAAGGCCTGCATTCAGAGAGTGAGAGCTGCAGATTCTGAATTTGGATTATTAATGATTATATGTTTAAGATTTCAAGGCAAAATACAGCTTTGGCAAGGGATGGTGTGATACAGATAGAGCTGATTAGGCTGAAAAAGCCCTTTGAGGCAGAGAGTACACCGTTGTCCAGATTATTAGTTATTAGAGGATGAAACTCACACTGTAGGAAAATGATTGGGTAATTGTTAGTCTTCTTTTAATATGTCCTGTGTTCCAGGAATAATCCATTAGATGTCATTCATCCTGTTTATTTGTTTTGATTTTGAGCAATTAAAGTAATAAGATCGTTTAATCAAAGACTTACCACTGCACTAATTGTAAGGATTCTTTTTTTCCGCACTGTCGCAGCAGTAGCAGGATGTTATTAGCTGGTATTAAGCCGATGACTCAAATCTCAGATTGTGTTTGCAGTGAAACTCTGTGTGTGGATTAGTGCTTTATCCACGTTTTCTTTATTCAGATGTATGTGTTTTAGATGTGGTGTAAACAGAGACCTACTGGCAATGAGGCTGCACCATCAGTGCCTTCATTCTCTCTCTCTCTCTCTCTCTCTCTCTCTCTCTCTCTCTCTCTCTCTCACTCTCTCTCTCTCTCTCTCTCTCTCTCTATCTCTCTCTCTCTCTCTCTCTCTGTCATAGTGTCTTGGATGTACTATTGACCATTCTTATTGTTTCATTATTCTATTTTACTCATAAATCATATTTATTTGTATTATTATATTGTCCTGCTAGTCCATTTCTTATATGTCCCTCGATGTAGATGTCCATTTATTGGTTAATCTGTTAGTCTGTCTCTCCGTCTGTCTGTCTAGTATTTATTATTTATTATACAACACATTATTATTTTGAAATGGTAGTTTGTGTTTTTGATATTTCTGTTTATGCCTGAGTTGTAACTGTTATACTCAAAAACACAAACTCGTCTTCACCGCCTCCTGTCTCACTTCTCTCCACACAGAGATCTGTTGAGGATAGGCGTAACCCTGGCTGGTCACCAGAAGAAGATCCTGAGTAACATCCAGTCCATGCACATGAACCAGTGCCAGTCACCCACTGCTCTGGCATGACTACAGGGGGCGCCGAGCGATGGGCCGGGCAGCCTGCTCCGAGGCCAGAAGCGGGTGAGCCCCATCCCGTCGGAGCGCGCCAGAGTAGAGACTATCATTCTGATCTGAACGACTGGAGAGAGTGGATGTCTGAACAGGACGTCCCCGAACCAGACCCGACTCATCCCAACGCTGGAACAAACAGAGACACGCCTGTACTGATCCGCCCATCTGTCCAGAGAGAACAACACAGGGATTCCTGTCTGTCTGTCTAGTCGTCTGTCCATTTGACCACACATACAGGATCTGTCTGTCATGAATTTGAAATGCAAATCAAGCCATTTGTAATACTGAGGACAGTGTACAGAGATACAAATCCCCCCTTCATTCTCACTGGTGATATTTTTTGCTTCACAGAGGAAACACAGATGAACTGATCACCATCAAGGATGTACTTATGAGAAAAAATACTCCTTTTTTCATTGTTGTTATATATTTATTTTCTTTTTTGTTTCCATCGGAAGACAGCTATACCTCCTAGTCCTTCTGCTTCCCAGCATCACTACCTGATCTCCAGACAGCCGGCTCTTGCCGAAAAGGACGTCTGCCTGACAGCTTCTACGTGTATATCTTTAAACAAATATAAATCTATCTCCAGAGTTAACCTTCATATTGAAGGTGCCGCCTAATGGGTTATGTATGTACATACTTTTCTTCAGCTTGCATTTTTGGCAACAGCGTACATTGAGCGGATGATGCTGGACTCACAGTGGATGCGTTACGCTGTGTGAGTGGAGGATCTCATGGCCGAGGAAACGAACAAGGCCCACGAGGACAATTCTCGGAAATCTCTGGCTCTGACGCTGTGGAAATATGGACTGACTGTGTATAACACACCTGTAGGAAGAACATCGGGGCTCCTGAAACTGGACGATGTTTATTGTAGAAGTTTCAGTGCCCGCAAGGATACACCTGTACAGCTTCTCTTTCTTCTTCTTTCTTTCCTCCTTGCTTTCTTTCTCCTCCCCTTCAGATCCTTCCTGTTAGTATGTCGTTGGAGGGTTTGGGAGGAGCTACGTAGAGCCTGGAAAAAGTAGTGCATTGAACTCGCATCATTTTTACATGAACAAAATATATGAAACGGGCACATCCATTCATTATCTTATCTCTTATCCTAGGCCGACCCTGGACAAGTCTCCAGTCCGGACACACACACTCTGTCAGACTTAGCGGCAATTTAGCATCTCCAATCCACCTCTGCGTTTCTTTGGACTGTGGGAAGGAATCAGAGCCGAAATGGGGAGAACCAACCCCACGCAGTCGGTCCCGGGCACTGCCGGCTGGGGATCGAACCCAGAACTTTCTTGCTGTGAGGCGACAGTGCAAACCACCGTGCCGCCCTGGAAAGAACACACTTCGTATATTTTATTCACTTGAAAAGGATGTATCAAGTAAATTCAGTGCACTTTTTTCAGTGTGCGCGAGCGTGTGTGTGTGTGTGCGTGCGTGTATGTGTGTGTGTGTGTGTGTGTGTGTGTTCACTACCTAAACTCTCCGGTACGTCCACAAGATTGTTATTGCACTGTTAATATGCTGTACTGCTGTTCGTCCAACAGGGTCTCCAAAAAGCCGCTAAATCAAGTGTTTACATTTACAGCAAAACGATCAGGATAAAGTCAGGTAATGCTAGAATGATCAGCATGAGACAGTAGTATGCCAGGTCTCTCTCTTTCTCTCTCGCTCTCTCTCTCTTTCTCGTTCTCTCACACACTCTGTTCATCACGTGTTGAACCATCGTATTGCATCCATTTTACATTTTTAAAACCTTGAGCAAGTGTGGATGTTGGGAGGTGCCCTATCAGTGAGCACATTCTACTTATAAATGAGGCTGTACACAACACAAACTCTCACACACGCACACACACACACACACTCTCTCTCTCTCTCTCTCTGTTGCGTCTGCTTTGGGCTGTGTCTCGCTTCCTCTCATTTGGTTGCCATGGTGAAGGAGGGTTAGTCAAATGAAAGTAGCAACGCCTTGTGCATTCACTTTTCAATGTGTTTGTGTGTGTGTGTGTGTGTGTGTGTGTGTGTGTGTGCGTGTGTGTGTGCGTGTGTGAGATGAATAGGGATGCAGTTTTGTAGTCTGGAAGGTAATGAGGAAGGACTGAGTGTGTTTGATAAATGGAAGTGTTCACCTCCAGAGGGGGAGAAAGATTTTTAACTCTGAATATGTCTCTCACTCTCTCTCTCACTCTCTCGTTCTCTGTCTGTCTCTCACTCTCCATCTCTCTGACTTACCCTCAATGTCTCTGTCATCTGTCACTCCAACCATCTCTTTCTTTCCCTCTCATCTCCATATCTGTTTCCATCTCTCTCTCTCTCTCTCTCTCTCTCTCTCTCTTTCTCTCTATCTCTCTCTCTCTCTCTCTCTCTCTCTCTCTCTCTCTCTCATTCTATCATTATTAACAGTGTGCAGGCTGATAGAGACACAGTCTCTTACTCTCTCTGTTAGGACTCAACGGCTGGCTGTTTAGTCATTATTAACTACCGTCTCCTCCTCCTCCTCCTCTGGCCTGCGTCCAGCTCATTCGTCCTGGGTGTAACCAAGCTGTCGGCCGTCCTGCCTTATGGCCACGCAGCTGAAAAACAGCCCAGCGCTCCACTCTCTCTACACTGTCATCATACAGAGAGGTGGAAAAGGGGGCAGGGCCCTGTGGAGCCTCCCCATGAGCACGGCCACATGAGAGATGGATGAGAGGGAGAGATGGATGAGAGGGAGGGAAAAAGAAAATGAAGAGAACGCAGGCAGATGACAGGGGTAGATGATAGTTTGCATGAATGCAAATGGTGGGATGTCTACAAATGGAAGAAGAGTGGAACTCAAGGATGAAAAAGATTTGGTTTCATGGATGGATGAATAGATGTAGAGGTGGATACGAACGACAGATAAACTCACTCTTAAGCTGGATGGAACTGTGGAACTGTCTCTGCTCTTTGAAAGCACATAGAGAGACTGATGGAAGCAATGAGAAAATGAAAGAATAAACAAGGATGGAACTCAGAATGAAGGATGGATGGATGGATGGATGGATGAAAAAAAATCTATTGTCAAAGCTTTTTAAGAAGAGTAGAAGCTGCAGGGGTTCCTTTTAAAAGCTTTGATTTTAGATGAAATGTTGGATGAGCAGATGTTTACAGTCTTTTGGGAATTCAGTGCATTTCTAACTGCTACGTCCTGCTGCAGCACTGGGACGTCCACCTTGGTGCACTGAATCTGGTGCATTTTCTTTTAAACTGCAGCTAAATTCTGCAGGAGGGCACATCCCCTACAGCACCGTGTTCAGCCGAGCGTTTCTGTGTTTATTCACATGCTGGTTTGATTTTCCCCTCTTCTGCTGTTTCACACTTTCAAGATGAAAAGCGAGTGCAGCTGAAGTATTGGCAATGAGGAATAGCCTCCATCTCCTGGAGGAGCTTCTTGCTCGCCTTGAGAAGGTCAGGTGTGTTAAGACGAAAGTCTAATTTTATCACACTTTGCCTCGAGTGTAGATACAAACACACATTAATACACACACACACACACACACTCATACACAGATGTCAGTGTCGGCATTACATGCCAAAAGGAGAGTGTGTGTGTGTGTGTGTGTGTGTATGTGTGTGTCTGTGTGTGTGTGTGTGTGTGTGTGTGTACACCTGCATGACTCACTCTAGATGAACCCACAGTGGTTTTTAATTTAAATTGCAGTTGGATCAAAAGAGCAAAGTTCCAAATAGGACAACTTTACAGAGGAAGGAAAAGCATCCTCAGATTATGAAAGTCAAAGTGAAAAGATTTTTTTAATAATTCTGGTCCATTTGGTCCATATTCATCGCGCTTTAAGACACAATGTGAAGCTGTGTTTTCAAACGATTCAAAATGTAAAAAAAAATGGAGATACAAGATTTAGTTCCGGCAGCGAACGTGTGTAAAGACATAAACACACTTCCAAACTGCCGCATAGGTCGTGTGTGTGTTCCAAAATATCGTGTCGGTTCAGACTTTTTAATGTACTTTTCAGAGAGAGAGAGAGAGAGAGAGAGAGAGAGAGAGAGAGAGTATGGACACTAGCAGCATGGCATGGACACTAGTTCACACTGTTCTGTATATATCAATCTGAAAAAAGAAGCCCCGTCCCTTCCTGCTCTGTGTCTCTGTATAGTTAAAATCTGTTTCTTGTGCTGAGTATGTCAGAATTTGTAACTGTAACTTTCAGAGAAATATTGTACTAAAACACTCAATAAAGACCTTGGAAACTCATCTAGTGTGAACACGCGCTTCCGTTTCTTCAAAAATGCGAATGAAAAGCTGATTCGTGCTCTTTCCATGTAGCAGTGAAATGAACTAAAGACGTAAACAAAGATGATGTTTATCACAAAATGTGCTGTTGATCCTCAACTCCAGTTGATCCTGATTGAAATGACCAGTCAGTCAGTCAGTCACTGTCTGCCGCTTGTCCCAGACGGGGTCGCGGGAGAGTGCTGGAGTCCAGCCCAGCGCACACAGGGCGAAGGACGGGGGACGCACACCCTGGACAGGTCGAAATGACGAGTGATGTTATCTAATTTAATCACTTAAATATAAAGAATTTAAAGAGTTTAACTCTGGAAAGAAACGCTCGGAGTTCAGGGATTGTCAGTGAAAACCTTGAGAAGAAGAAAACTGGATCTTCCCAGAAGTGGCCAGCCTATCAAAATTTCTCTTAAAGCTCAGTGCCAACTATGGTACATGAAACAACAAAATAATCCAGACAAATTGAGAAACTACTGACCCGGTCATTATGGATAATGTTCGTGAGTCCACCGTTAGAAAGGAGCTGGAGGAAAATGGTTTCCACAAAAGTGATGATTAAAGCTAACACATCATCCCAGAATAAGTGAAGTGAAAGTGACTACTTGCCATAATGAATACACAGCACAGCACTCAGCGAACCACAGCGAAATGCTCCTCTGTGTTTAACCCTTTCACACCGTGAAAGGGGCCAGCCATATCCAGGGCCTGGGGAGCAGTGATGGAGACAGTACCATGCTCAAGGGAACCTCAGGACAACTTACTGGTCCAGGATTCTTTCCCATGACTTCCAATGGCAGGGCCTTGTCCCTCAAAACTAAACCACTGCTGCTCCAAAGAACATCACATTACAGTAAAACATGGCGGTGGTAGTATGATGGTCTGGTTTGCCGCTTTGTTACTTCAAAGCTTGGACTACCTGTCATAGTACAAATAGTGAATTCTGCTCTCTCCACCCTGCCTCTTCATCAGTCCACGATTTGAACCTCGCAATTCTGCAGTCGACAGAAGACACCAGAGGCTCGGATGAAACAAAATTAGGAAACCGAAAACAGAGTTAGAAAACCGACCAAATGGAGGGTTGTATGATCTTTTGTAATTAAGCAAATCTTGCATTTTAATTAAATCTATATTCACTCAATGAATTCCATGGAGCCAGCAGTGAGATAATTAGCAACAAATTACAGCGCACGCTCATCACCAGCCTTATCTGCACCTTATAAGGGAATAAACTGCAGATTTTGTCAGTGTGAAGTGCTACGTGCGGTTGGGAAAAGTTGGTGTGAATTTGAACCCACAATGCACTACGGCAACAAGAGTCTCCAGGCTTCGCTAATTAGCAGAGACCACAGCCTATAAAAGTGACAACATTTAGACAAACCAGCTCAAATAGGCCTGCTTTTGTCTCCCTGACGCTTCTTCTAATGGTCTGACGAAGCTGCCAGAGACAACGTGAATGTCTATGTGCATTATTTAAAGCATACATACCCCCCCCCACACACACACACGATTTTACACACCCATTTACATGTATGCCATCAAGCAGATGTCTTGTAAAAAACAACACTGTGCAGAAGATCCATCCCTCCTTTCTTCATAATTTGCTTCACAACAGCCAGACGTTCTTGCATTTTTAATATATTGTTGAGGAACAGTTCTCCAGGCTTCCTGCAGGACAAAGGTTGAGTCTCGGATTTTTAGTCCAGTCCCTGTACCTGAGCAGTTTAGAGACAGAAGCAGTGTGAGATCCCCTTGACAGAAAATGAAAGGCAGCCAATTTCCAAAGAAGCGTTTTGCACTGTCCTTCAAGAAGCCTGCAGAACTATTCCTAACCAAATATTTACTGGTTAGGACTCTACATCATTCTATCATTTTTGGCTCAAATTAAAGAGTAATAAGATGTCGATGAATAAAATAATTATTTGGCAACCTTAGTAATTCTGTATTTCAATACAGCTAATTACATTCATCAAAACAGCATTCGATTAAATCGTCACCATTAAAATATCTCCTCTTCTGCGTACAGGAACCTCTTAAGTATCTACATTTCTTACCTTCTCTGTTCAGTGAGCTACTAGTGAGAAATAATCTTCATAAATGACATGCTTTTGTTATTGCCAACGATAGCTGTGACCTCTGAGGGTTAACACCCATAAGCCATGTTCAGATGTCTGTCAGAGCAGCAGACAGCGCGATAAAAAGGTGAATTATCTCAACAATTACACTCTCCTCAAATTCACCCAAATCTTTCATTGTTTCAGAACTTCTTTTAAATGACTTTAAAGCACCACATTGTGTGGAAGAATGGCCTTATCTTTAAGACGGCTTCACAAAATAATGAGAGCAATGCCACGTCGTAAAGTGCATCTCAAATCAGTGCAGCTATTCAGTGTCGTTTTTAATCAAACCACAGCAGCCGCTTCGTTCTGGAGCTGCTGAGCAGTCGAAGCTCTGCTTGTGGATTCCACGACGGCTGAATGTTTTCTGGCTAAAAGATGCCAAAGATGATGCACGTGCCCTTTTCCTCAACCTCGTCTCTAACCTGCCAGCACTACATGGGAATGAAAAAGTGTCTAGAAACGACCTTAGATCCTATCCCAGAATGCCTTTCTTCCTCTTCCTCTGCTTTACCCTCCCACTGCATTCCCAGATCACTCGCTGCAGACAGGTTTGACTTCTCGCTTTCTTACAAACAAAGCACTACATGAACTCAGCATCACTCACTCTCACTCACTCACTCGCTCACTCACTCACTCGCTCGCTCATTCACTCACTCACTCACTCACTCGCTCGCTCATTCACTCACTCACTCACTCACTCGCCCATTCACTCAATCACTCACTCACTTGCTCTTTCTTCTGCTCATTCACTCACTCACTCATTCACTCACTCACTTGCTCTTTCTTCTGCTCATTCACTCACTCACTCACTCACTCACTCACTCACTTGCTCTTTCTTCTGCTCATTCACTCATTCACCTACTCACTCACTCACTCACTCACTCACTCGCTCTTTCTTCTGCTCATTCACTCATTCACCTACTCACCTCATCTCTTACTCACTCACTCCCTCACTCGCTCGCTGACTCATTCACTCGTTCACTCACTCACTCACTCGCTCTCTTCTGCTCATTCACTCATACACCCACTCACCTCATCTCTTACTCACTCACTCTCTCTCTCACCCACTCTCTCACTCTCTCACTCACTCACTCACTCCATTGTTTGCTTACTCACTTACCCACCCCATCATTCTATCATCCATTGACTCACTCACCCCCTCACTCACTTATCCACTCAATCACTTGCTCACTTACCTACCTGATTGCTTGCTTAGCTCACCCCCTCACTTGCTCACTCAATTGCTCTCTCATCCGTTCTCTCACTCAGTCATTCATTCCCTCACTCATTCACTAAACCACTAATTAAACCATTAACTAACTAACTCTCTCACTCAGCCACTCACTAAACCATTAACTCCTTCATTCTCATACTCACTATTTTGCTCTGTCACTCGCTGTCATTCACCAAGAATCTCTTCAAAGGTCACACTCATCCAATCGCACCCGTCTTCACTCACTCCTTCCCTCATTTAATTTGCTCCAAAAGTAGCTGAAGTTGTCTACAGCTTGTTTAGGCTGTAACACATTACGCACTTGCTAATTTAAGAGTAAAAAGCAAAATTAGCATTTGCTGGCTTGTGGAAAGAAATGCCATTCCTGCACCAGAGTCTGCAAACTCAACACACACCAGTTACTTCTCACTGGAAGCACAGGCTCTGGTGTACAAGCTGGTTAAGTTCTGGTTTTGCTGTGCTAAACTTTTCGAAGATATGAATAAAGCATGATGGCATATCATTTGAAAATGTACAGTCAGTGTCTAAGCTGCATGCGTCAGAGCAGCAGGGCTGATGTAGAAGATGTGAATAGTCATGCTTTTCATCTGAGACACTTTTTTTTTTCTCCCCAGTATTAATTCTATTATGCAGAACTATGGCCCTTGTTATTCGCGGTGGCAGGTCGTTTTTCATGGCGCCGTTGCTAAATAGGAAAGATCAATGCGTGTTCACGAAGACGCCATAATCGCACCTCTACCATTGCTCTAATTGTCAATTATGCATTTTTAATGCCTATTTATTGGGCTAATTCTGCACGGGGCTGCTGCTCTGAAAGAGCCTTTGTTTTAATTGATGTGTTATCTTTATGGCTGTAATTAAACTGAAAGAAACGTATATGAGCTGGGACTGTGGAGGGAACTGGTAGGATGGTTCTGATCAGTTAAATGTTCTTAACAAGCGCTCTTTTTAAAGAGAACCTTTTTTTCTACATGCCTGGATTTCTGTATGAAAAATGGGCCTCTTGTATTTGGAAGCAAAATATCAAAGTTGTAAATAGTGTGAGGTGAACGTTCTCTTTATCTCTCTCTCTCTCTCTCTCTCTCTCTCTCTCTCTCGCTATAAATATTCACCAAGCAATCACCTGCTGAAGAGGATTGCTTCTCAGCACACTGCCTCCTGGGAGAGGGGGAGGAGGAAAGAGAGGTAGTGGAGAGATAGACAGAAGGCAAGGAAAGAAAGATGCTAAGAAAAAGGAAATGCACAAGAGAAAACATACTTCAGAGGATTCAGTGGAAACACAAATGTATCCCTGTTGTGATAAAACGTTGCATCTCTGAAAAAAGTAACTTTAAATATGTTATGTTTAATGTATGCTAATGTATTGAGATTTAATTCCAAAGAGTGTTGAACCATTCATCATGAAATGGTGTAAAATGTATTGCACTGTGAAATAATCTTCTGCCGTCCCTCATTTCTTCATACTTTTCTTTCTTGTATTTTTAATGTGTTGCTGAGGAACAGTTCTCCAGGCTTCTGGCTTCATGAAGGACAGTGTTGTTGTCTCTCATGTTCAGTCCAGTCTCTGTTCCTGAGCAGTTCTCCAGATCTTCCTGGAGGACAGTGTTGTTGTCTCTCATGTTCAGTCCAGTCTCTGTACCTGAGCAGTTCTCCAGATCTTCCTGAAGGACAGTGTTGTTGTCTCTCATGTTCAGTCCAGTCTCTGAGCAGTTTGATTGCTTGGTTAATCCACACAGTGATCTACATCTGAACCTTCAAGCAGAACAAAGCGTCTAACTTAAGAAAAATATAATG
The DNA here is from genome assembly GCA_017165825.1 of Hepsetus odoe. Lineage (NCBI taxonomy): Eukaryota > Metazoa > Chordata > Actinopteri > Characiformes > Hepsetidae > Hepsetus > Hepsetus odoe. The sequence continues at coordinate 5,239,164 of CM029387.1, forward strand.
AGATGAGTGGTGGCAATAAACATTTGTACTGTAGTGTCCTACTCGGGGAGCAGTGATGGGGACAGTACCTTGCACAAGGGTGCCTCGGGCAACCTTCTGGTCTGGGGTTCAAACCCATGATCTTCCAATCCTGGGGCCTAGTCCCTAACTGCTAAACCACGGCTGCCCCACCACTGTTTGTGGTAGTTTTCCAGTGAAACAGCATGGGGTATGTTTTATTTGAAAGCTTCCTACATAGCAACTTTATGACTCTTGAATAAGAAATCCTGACAAATGAATAAGACATAAACAAGCACTGAATAATGCTTTCAAAAGCAATGTCTTAATATTTAAAAAACAGCTTATATTGCAATTCACAAGATGTTAAAATTCAATGAAACAAATGATTTGGTCTTAGCCAGCCTTATAGTTGGGCAAGGGAAATGAATTCATAAATACATTTATTACATTGTAATAAAGCATCATTCCCAAAAATTGAACTTAAGGTCTTTTTAAGGGCTGATCTGTGAAAGATGCCATACGTGGAATAAAAATGTTATGAGGGCAAAATAAATGAATGAACCAAAAACGTAGGTAAAATGCTGCCATAAGCTTTTCCTAAATGCTCAAATGGGGTTTTATAAATCCAGGATTCAGAGCCTGCGCACGTGCATTGATGCCTTTATGAAAGCAGCCTTCAAAAAGCCACAATATTAAGAAAAACATATTTGCTAAAAGAGAACGAGAGAGGTTGACTGGCGCGGCACTGGTCCATTTTGAACACCCGAACTTGTTCTTCAACCTGCTGCTATCTGTCCAACCAGATAAGCCCTCATCCATTCAGTAATGGCCACCTAAATGCCTCACTCTACTCGATATCTCCGTGGCTGCTGCCTGATTGTGCACTGCAGTCAATGCCAAACAAGCAGGTTGAAGGCACTGATCAGAGCCTGCCTTTATTTTGTTCTCTTTAAGCCCCCAGAGATGTAACTCAGACTTGTGTGATGGTGGCTGTTTTGGCTTTGTCTGAAAAAGAAAGCTTTTTAGAAAGATCTTAAACTGGAAATATGAAGGAACAGCTGTCCCACTGTTATGGGAATCACAGCAAACCCAACAAAATGTACCTTGTCTTTATGATGCCACATCAGGCATTAAATCCAGCACCTGAAGGTTCAACTAATGGGTGGCTTTGCTTATGCATTTTTATCTGGATATCAGGGAAGATTAGGTTGGACCACTTTGCTTTGCCCATTTGCTTCATTTCCATTTAAAAACATGATTTAATGCAACAACTTTAAAATGCAGTGGTGGCCTGGTGGTTAGCGAGTTGGCCACCAGCTCAGAAGGTTGTGGGTTTGAATCCCAGACCAGTAGGTGCCCTTGAGCAAGGTACTGTCCCCATCACTGCTTCCTGGGTGCATTAAATAGCTGCAGCGCAGTGTGTGTTTTGGTGAAAAACAGAAGTTGAATTTCTTTGTGTCTCACTGTGTGCTGTGCTGTGTTTCACTATGACAAAATAGTCACGTTCACTTCTTGCAGAAGCTTTATTCTATCAAAAAAAAACTGAAATTATAGACATTTTATGTGTACAGAAGTTCTGCGAAGACCTAGCAGCCCCTGATGGGTCCCTACTGTGAATATGTGGCTCAAAACTACTGGTTTAGAGTTTTTCTAATTTTTTTTTTCATCCAAGATGAAACCTGGCCCATAGATCAGTGAAGGCCATTTAACGGTGATGTTCTGAACACGTAGAGTAGAAAGAACAAATATTTAAGTCAATGTCATGTTTCGCCTCATCCTGTCTGTTTTCTTCTCTCCAAAGTGAGATTTCTCAGTTTAGACAGATAACTTAAGCCCAAAGTCAAGTCTGACCAATAGGAGAAGAGCTGAAGGATGTTTCAACAGGACAATCATTCAATTTAGGCTTCAGCGGTGGCCTAGTGGAGGGGCAGCGGTGGCCTAGTGGTTGGGCGTTGGCCGCATGAGCGGAGGATCAGGGGTTCGAACCCCTTCCCAATAGGTTGCCCTTGAGCAAGGTGCCATCCCTGTCACTGCTCCCCGGGCGCTTTCAATAGCTGCCTACTGTTGCACGGTGTTTGTGTGCATGGGTTAAAAGCAGATGTCCAATTTTGTTGTGGTTCATGGTGTGCAGTGCTGTGACCTCGCAATGACGAGGGTTGTCACTTTCACTTTTCCACTTTAATTATTTCAGAAATCCAGCTTTGTTAAATGCCCCCCGTGTCTGTTTTGTCATGTGCTTTTGTCTTATCTATGTTTTATGTCCCACTGTGTCCTGCTCATGTCCAGGTAAAGTCCATCAGTGTGATGCCATGTTTTGCTTTGTTTTTAAGTCTTGGACTCGTTGTTTGTTTCTTTTTTGTTTAAAAAAATTATGCTGTGATTTAATCTGTCCTTGTATTACAGTTCATGTAGGGAGTAAAGTAAAGATACCTTCAAATTTTACTTAGAAACCGTAACCAAGTGTTTGCAGTTGATTACTTTCCATCTCAGGTATTCTAACAGCCCATATGTATATAATTCATTAGGCTGCTTGGGGAGAAAACGGCTGAAATATGGATGTGCTTTTCCAGAGTCCCTGGTTAAAGGTGGCTTTAAAAAGATTCTAAAACCCCGCTGTGCTTCATACACCCCAACTACTCCACTACAGACTTCTCTGGTTCTGTTCCAGGGGCTGATGTAACTGTGTGTGTGTGTGTGTGTGTGTGTGTGTGTGTGTGTGTGTGTGTGTGTGTGTGTGTGTGTGTGTGTGTGCAGTCCCCTTCTCTTCTTGTGTGTATGTTTGTTTCTCCTCTGTCTGTTTACTATGGATTAAGTGATTATTACACCTCCCAAAACGAGAGAAGCGCTCAATTGATCAAAACCAATCTCATTTAATCTTATTTAGGCGCTGAATTGACACGGCACCGTGTGCTACTGTGGATATTCCTCTGCATATTGAGCTGAAGGTACGTGATGTTTGGTCTTCCTCTGCCGCATGTCTTGGCGGTGCTGTGGCCATGAATAGACTAAATCCTTCAGAGACGCTGAACTGGTGGTATTTCACAAATGAGTCAAGTTTTATAACTTCAATCAGGAGCAGTGATCTCCCAATGGGAAGCTTCAGATATAGATATAGATCAAGAAATGACATCTAGCATCACAGTCAATTAAAGGTGTGTTCGAAAACAGGTGGGCCATTTGTTAAATAATGAAATTAGACTTCTCAATTAGAGTTTTGTGTTCAAGAACTTTGGCTAGTCAGAAAGGCATTTCATGTGAGAAATGGCATGGCTGTTTGTGTGCTGGCTCAGTGATTGGCTGATTCCTTGTCCATTGTCATAAAAATAGTGTTTTTGGTGCTGTAAAAAGTGAAAGTGACTACTTGTCACTGTGAACACACAGCCAGCACACAGTGAAGCACAACGTAGTGGAACCTCTGCTTTTCACCCAGCAGAGAGCAGCCAAGGGGACTTTGGGGCAACCTACTGGCCTGGGATCCAAACCTGTAACCTTCCAATCCGATACATAGAACCATCTAAAAGCATTCTTTAAAGAAGGATTTTACAGTAATTCTTCTAACATTTAAAAGACTTTTTCATTTATGCAGTTAAGAATCATTGCCTTTACTAAAGAACCACTGAAGAACTGTAGGGAAGTGGTTTCTTTGGTCCCTTTTGTACTCCGGAGAGAAAACAAGCGATTTACTGCAACTTGTGAGTTGAGTAGAGTAAACAGTAGAGAAGAGTAAACACAGTCTGGAACACAGAGATTAGTGTATGAGTTTATGGTTCTAACCAGCTTTAAAATCAGTATTTGGTCACTGTTATGAAGTTCTCCGGGCTTCTTGAAGGACTGCCCAAAGCTCTTCTTCATCGTCTGTTCTGTGAAGATGATCTTTAGAGAGGCTGTATTAAAAATGAAAGCCAAAGACGTCCTTCAGGATGCCTGGAGAACTGTTCCTCAACCATACCTTTTTCCAGAATATATAGAAATGAGGGACAACTCAAGATGTTTGCGCAAGAAAATACAAAAAAAAGCTGTTGTGAAGCTAAATATGAAGAAAAGAGGGACTCAAGCTCAAGGCTTTTGCACAGAACGGTACGTCTTCTGTATTTTGAGATCGAGAGGTCAAGTCAGGCTGAGCTTGATGCTCTAACAGGGTCGTGACCTGTAGTTTGATCATTGCTGAAAGGTTAGACAATGTTTGGATTTGTAGAAAAGCAATTGGTTCAGCCCCTTCTAACCTATCCGTGATCAAACCACAGGTCACAGTGCAGCCACGGGAAGCCAATAAAGAGTCCTAGTAGTGCGATGTTGTGCAAAAAAGTTTTTTGAATCAGGTTTTAACCCGTTAGCTTTAGTCAACTTCTGCCAGTATTGATGACGCCCACCTTTAAACCGAATTATCGTTTTTTGAAACACCCCTCCCGGCAACCTGTGGATGATGTGAGCAATGCATGCATCTAGGGAATATGCTTCACTGTCTTTGTATAAAAGTGAAAACCCCAAACCCCGGTCAGATGAGATTGCCATCCTCCAAGGAGCTGATCAAATTTAATTATGATGCATATAATTACCAAAGCAATCTTCTGTGAGGTAGAAATAATCGTTTTAGGGGAGAAGTTGGCACCTGCAGGGGCACTGTGTAATTTAGAGCAGCGAGAGAGAGTGTGCCAGTCTCCACGTTCGGTCATGGCGTTATTGTTTTCTCCGGGGGAATATTGCAGCAGTTGGCATGGCGAGGCCTGTCGTTTGTCATTGGAAAAGTAAGTGATTAGAGAGAGCAGGACGGGGCGACAGCTTTCTGATTTCACACTCGACACACTTGAACACACCACTGATTAAAAATAAACCACCCGGTTTGCCTCGCATTGCCTTCATTATCCTAAATATGGTCCCGAATCGTTGTAAAAACATTTTTAGAAGGATCGTAACTGGAATAAGGTGCAATAAATGGAACATGATAAAAAAATTACGAATCACAATACCCGATCACATGGAATATGAAGGTCTCTTGAAGTCGTGATCACAAGTGGAAGTAGCTTGGTTTGCAGGTATTTTTACTTTACCTTTTCATCGTGGTTGGGGTAGAGACTGTTTTCTTCTCCAGCATGCAATTAACTTTCTGTAGTCATCACTAATGCAGTTACCTGCTTTACCTGACTCATTACAAACGTATATCCAATATTCAATATGCGTCCACTCTCAGCAGCTACTGCTCTACCCTGGCTCCACCCACTTTTTATACATCATACATCATTCTTTTTAAGCGTATTGTACCCAAATGTATGAATACACTCCAAAACCTCATCCTAATTGTGTTTTGCCAGTTGCAATAACATCTGGAAATCACTGCAAAGAGCATTTTTGAAAGTGAAAGTGACTATTTGCCATTGTGAAACACAGCACACAGTGAAACACTTTGCATCACTATGTGAAACTGTGTATATTCCAAAACATTTAAAGCAATCAGGGAGCAGGGATGGAGACGGTACCTCAGGGCAATCTTCGGGTCTAGGATTCAAACCCACAACCCTCCGGTCCAGTGTTTCTACAAGGGATTTGTTTTTTTCTGAATGAAATTATTTGAATGAAAGGTTTTTCTCATTTTCTCAATGTGAAGTGAAGTTACTTCACCAAAAGCTGGATTTTTTTTTCCTACTGGGCACCTTTTAACTTTAGACGGCAGTGTTTATTTTATGAAGTTTGTTGTGTGGCATTACTGAGATCTGTAATTCGGATTGTGGCAGATGGGTTAACCAGCTTTCAAATGGCTAAACATGCTGAACAAGTCACCCTCTGGCCACCAGTGCATACCAGGAAACTGCAAATGTGTAGCCTGACATTAACTTTCCCTTATTTTCTTTTGCGTCTAGCTCACTCTTACCTTTTGCAAGGCTTTGCCTGGGCATTCTGATATTGAAGACCCTCATTGTGGATTACGATCCTGTATACCTGTCTGTATACTGACCCTTACCTATGTTACTGATCAGTACTGGACGCCACTAAATGAAGAAAAAAAAACACTGTGCGAAACCTCCCAGGTGAGAATCTAAGCCAACATAAGTCAAACTAGCTAGTCTGTTTAATATTAGGTGTCTTAGGAGCCTGAATGAAGAGTGATTCTGAAATTGCAACGAGGGTAAACAAGACCTCGCAGCAGCACTGGTTACAGCCGCATGATCGTCCAGCATGTGTGACTTTCTGCTTAAGTGACTTATTTCACTTCATTTAATAATTATCAGCATGGGAAAATCCCGCAGGGCCTGGAGACGTCCTTGTGCCATCCAAATAATCCAGCAAAAGCAGAAAATAAAGCAGGTAATAGGCCACTCCTAAACAAAAAGTAATAGCCCTCTGCTATTGATGGCTCCATGCTAAGGTGTTGCAGATGAGAAAATAGCCCTACAAGCATTCTAATAGCATCTCTGAGTTTTCTTACAGAACAAGCATCTCTTTATTCCAAAGACAGCTGTGAATTTTTATTTTTCAGCCAGGGACTCTTTCCAGTGTGAAGAACAAAGGCTGTAACCTACTTAATATTTCTTTCGACTATTTACAGAACCATTTATATGATGGTAATTACATGTACATCTGTTTAAAGTAATCATTATGAGTCAAACAGATCCCTATTTATGCCATGTTATTTAATAACAAATGGATGGAGGGACCCCCTTGGCTGACCCCTGCAGGTCCTTTAACCTCACTCTGAAAACTGTGGATATACTGAGGCGCGGGATTGGAACACATTCTTACGTTTTGTTGAATTAGGTTGGCCCGAAGGGGTCAGTGCTGGCCTAGTGGTTAGGGACTAGCCCCAGGATCAGAAGATTGTGGGTTTGAATCCCAAACCAGTGAACCCTTGAGCAAGGTATTGTCCCCATCACTGCTCCCCAGGCACCGGATATATGGTTCCCCCCAACCCTCACGACAAATAGTCACTTTCATTTCACAGGTTGAATTTGTAGGGCATTATTTTAAACAAGCAAATAAAGTTTTGAAAAAAAACTGCCCACCAGACTCCATGAGCAGATGGAGATGGGCAGTATTTAACAGAAACAGAAGCTGCTACGGATTTTTAAAACGTATCAATTATTTATCAATTATGAAATCAGTCATTGAATTTTTCAATTTTTAAACCAATCAACTATTTAAAAGTTCAAAAGTTCGGACTCATTTGTTGGGGTCTTGTTTCTCATTTGTTTTACCCCCATTTACATTTTGATCATTTCTCAGCTCCAGAATGGAACAAAAAAGGTCTCAAACAAAAGGTTGTACAGAATTATATCGTTAGATAATTACATCGTTACATTGAGAATCACGTATATAATGTAACATTTCAATGAGTTAATTGCCGAGAGGATTAAAGGTGGATAACTCTGAGAGTTACAGTAAGGATCTCACCAGCTGGACTCACTGCAGAAAGCAAAAGAACATCTAACTCTGCCAGACGGTGAAAGGTCGACCATGACGGGCGATGGATCGAGTGCTCTAATTGGCTGTTTTCTTGCGGCAGGGGCCGGGTGTTGTGAATTGTTATAGGACAGCGAGGGGGGCACCCTATCCTTCAGCCCCCCTGCTGTTTCTAATCCTGTACTGAGGAGCTCAGAACCCCGCTTGCTTTCGATTCCTTCTCTGAAAAGGAAGAAAATCGATGGAATATTTTCCCACAGAAAATGGCTAAGAAGAAGTCTTCCCTGCTCTCAGCTAATTAAAGCTCTGACAAAAGGCTGCTTTGTTTGTTCTAAAGGGAAGAGGAGGAAGAACGCCTTTTTTGGTAGGGCCATACACATAGCTGCTTCTGAACATCACGCAACAAGCTTGCTCACAACCCATGAGAATAGACCGTTCTTCCAGTCACTGCTGTGTTTGTTACGAAATCATGACACAATGTTAACAGCAGCCAGCATGTTCAAATAACTGAAATGAAGCAAAAAATGGAGATACGAGGTTTTGTTTCTAAATGTCACAATATGTACATGCATCCTGGAATATCCTCTACATCATAAAATCTGCCCAAAATTAGATCAGACATTTGTTTATAACAATTGGAGTGACCATCCTGAGCATTTCTTTAAGCTGCTGATGATTGGATTTTTTCCCATTTTTCCTCATTAAAATTATTTCCCAACTTCATTAGCTCAACTGATTTGGATGCACTTTTTTGAATGAGCCCAGTGCTTCAGGATCTGCCTAGTCTTGGCTTTGTCTCAGCCATTCCTAAGTACCAAATTTCTTTCTTTTCCAAGGTAAACAGATCCACCTTCCACTGATCTCTAGGCCATTGATGGATGACCTGACCTGCACCTCCAGAGTTTCTTGTTACAGTCAAGAATTCCTTGTACTACCCAATCACAAACCATCCTGCTCCAATGACAGTAGTAAAAACTGTAATACTGCCACCTCCATGTAACCTCATTCAGGTGGTCTTTATGAAACTATTCAAAGTCGCAGTAGAGGCTTCCTCCCTGCTGTCCACGCCACTCTTCATCTGCAGTGCAGGAGAGTTTTGCAGATGTGAAGGTGTTAGATTTCATGAGATATTACTCACTTTGCTCTTGGGGTGATTTTTTAGATGAAGACGGTGACAATGGTTTTAAATTCCGTTGCATTTAACCCATGCACACACCGTCCAGCAAGGGGCACCCAGGGAGCAGTGACAGGGACGCTACCTCGCTCAAGGGTACCTCAGGGGTTTGAACCCGCAATCTTCCAATCCTGTGGCCAACTCCCTAACCACTAGACGACAGCCGCCCATGGGCCCTGGGCCATTCATTAACAGATTTATTAATGGATTTAATGAAGAGCAGGGTCACCCACACTCACACTGCTCATCCAGCTGATCCAATGTTCTCTACTGTAATAAGAGGCTCTTTATTTGGAACTTTATTTTTTGCGATTTGTTCATTTCTTAAAATGCCTGGAATTTGACTCTGACAGTTTTCGCCAGTCTACCGTTGTTCTACTGCCCCTAGTGTCCTGTTTTTGGAAAAGCAAATTATGGTCATCCCATTTAAAGAACTGTAGAAGCTTCAGAAGAAATGAAATTAGTTTCTAGCTACTTATCTTGACAATTTGCATACAATTAAAGCAAGCATATTACTTTAGAACTACAACATTAAACACTGGCTGTAGAGACGAGGAGAAGGATGGGGCTGCCAGGCAAGAGGATGTGAAGAGAGGGGACATGCAGATGATTGGTTTGAAGGAAGAAGATGCAGAAGACAGGAAGAGATGGATGTGGTGATGTTTTATTAAAACCTTCTTTAGGCAACCATTAGCGCTTCTTCTGGGACCCTGCTCCAAAAACATGAGTGTAGGACCATCTAACAAGGGCCTATACAGCAGATTACAAAGTGCCTTTGCTTGAGAAAAAGAGGGCAGATAATGAATCCTTTCTGGAGTCCAGAGGAAGACCTTTGAAATGTGCTTAATGTGGCTGATCCTTACAGGATGTCAGGGGGCACGTCGAATGGATTTGCTTTGGAGCCGACGGCCTTTGATCAGTTTTTTAGAGCTGCTGCTAAAAGAGCAAATGGAGTTAATCAGGTGACCATTAAAAACACCCAATAGATGCACATTTCCAACTGAAAAATGTCTTTTCAAACCTCCACCTCACAATAACAGAGACATACACCGGGTTTAAACACGGGAACATTATGCATATAAAATACCACTTCCATCGATTTCCTCCATTTCTGTCTGGGCTTAGTTGGGACTCTGCAGTAACCCTTAATGACTCTTGAATGCAGGAATACTGCAGGGAGCAGAGGGTTCTGCTAATGCCTCTAACATTTGTAAACTGCTGTGGATGAACGGCTTGGCAAAATGAACTTAAATACAGTAGAAATCTTCGAGGAAAAAAGAGCAAACTGCAGCAGTTGTTAATGCTGAGCCCTGCATTGCAGTGCAAAAACTTTTTGTTGAAGCTGATCTTCCAATCTCTCCCTCCCTCCCTCTCTTTCTATCTGTCTATATAATCTCTTGCTATCATTGTCTTTTCCGGTCTTTATTTCTATCTATCTCTCCTTTCATCTCTCACTGTTCATCTCTCTCTTTTCTTTGCTCCCTCTCTTTCTATTGGGTGGAGACGTAGCTACTCTCTCTTTCTCACTTTCCACTTCTCTTACTATCTTTGTATTCCCCCCTTGTCTTTCCATCCATCTGTTTCTATCAATGTATCTCTCTCTCACTAGCTTTAAATATATATATATTAATATACAGTACTGTGCAAAAGTTTTAGGCAGGTGTGAAAAAACGCTGTAAATAAAGAACGCTTTCAGAAATATAAATAATGATTGTTTATTTTTATCAATTTACAAAATGCAAAGTGAGCGAACAAAAGAAAAATCTGAATCAAATCAATATTTGGTGTTACTACCTTTTGCCTTCAAACCAGCATCAGTTCTTCTAGGTACACTTGCACAAAGTCAGGGATTGTGTAGGATTATAGTCGGTGTCTGATCAACCAGTTTTACCAAACAGGTACTGATGATCATCAATGTCACACGGAGGTTGAAACACAGTCATGATTGGAACAACCGACCAGCCGAGTTCCTTCAAAAACTGTGTGCAAGTGTACCTAGAAGAACTGATGCTGTTTTGAAGGCAAAGGGTGGTCACACCAAATATTGATTTGATTTAGATTCTCTTTTGTTCATTCACTGCGTTTTGTTGATTGATGAACATAAATGATGAACACTTATATTTCTGAAAGCGTTCTTTGTTTACAGCATGTTTTCCACACCTCCTAAAACCTTTGCACAGTACTGTATATAGATATGCCCTCTTAGTTTATTTCTCAGCTTCCTTCTATCTATCTATCTATCTATCTATCTATCTATCTATCTATCTATCTATCTATCTATCTATCTATCTATCTATCTATCCATCCTTTCACCCTCTCATCTATCTTCCCTCTTTTCTTTCCCCCACTCATTTCTTCCTCTTTCCTATCTGTATTTATTTTTCACACACACACACACACACACACACACACACACAGAAACACACGCATATATATATATATATAGAGAGAGAGAGAGAGAGAGAGAGAGAGGGAGAGAGAGGGAGAGAGAGTTAGAGTTTCTCTACAGTAGATTGAGTTAAGCCATATTTTTGGGTGAGCAGTGTGAGTAAGAAAATGTGTGTGTGTGTGTGTGTGTGTGTGTGTATGTGTGTGTGTGTGTGTGTGTGTGTGTGTGTGTGTGTGTGTGTGTGTGTGTGTGTTGGGGGGGGTGGGACATCACCCTGCAGCGACATTTCGCCCTGGGCCCCACTCATTGCTGCTGCCGCTGCTCTAAATCTCTTGCTATCTGCGGCTTGACTGGCCTGTCTACTCCACCGAATAGAATCATCACCTGTCAAAAACAACACCAATTACACACCGAGCCATGGCACCACCATCACATCCACCAGCCCGGGTTACATTACAGCAGCCCTGGGTCATGTGACAGCTACTGTCGTCCGCTGTTGTAGCAGCTGGGATGGGGGGAAGCCAGGTGAAACCCGTTATAACCACACTCACAGTACCAGTCAGAAAGACTGGAGACGCCTGCAGCTGTCAAAAGTTTCTGAAATACTTGTTCGACATAACTGAGGATCAAATTTTAGTTAATGAGTTTTCTTTCTTTTTTATTTTAGGTATTTTAGTAAGTCTACGCACTACACTGGTTTGAGGATTTGATTGTATTCAGCCATGAATGATTCTTTCGCTCTCTTCTCCTGTTCATGCCGATAGAGGAAGTTCAGCCAGAGACAGATTACTGCCCTGCACACTAACTAACTTTTCTGCGCACTATTCTGATGACTGCTTACTGACATCTAGCCAGCATCATTTTTATCATTTCTAGTAAAACTCCTGCTGCAGAGATGAATTATTTGATAGAAACATAGGCTGTAATTGTTTCGGAACACGTGTGCCTGTTCTCCATCAGTGCCTTGGTCTCCTTCTCCCTAATTATTAGAACACTTTATTAGATCTGATAGCTGATGAAGGTCATGAAGGTCGATCGAGGTTCGTTCATTCCACAAACACACACTCACGCACCCCCCTCTTTCAACTTGCGATCCTACTTTGTGCTCCTTTGTTCTCCTCTTCAGTGTGAGGCCTCTGTACTGCCTGGGTCTTTTCTTTTCTCTTTCTTCCAGTAATTATTTATTTATATCACAGCCTTCAGTAACGGAGACAGTTCTCTTTGCCCTGTTTGTGTGTTGGTCTGTCCAGTTTCTGAACCCTCCACCTCCAGAATCGTCTGCTTATTGAAACTCATTAAAGGGAAACACAGTGACGAGAAGGACAACATGACATTTAAGGCAATTTAGAAGTGAAATCCGAACTGTTTGTCATTAACAGTTTGGACACAATCTGATAACTCCATGTAATTTCCCATGGATGTACAAACGCAAAGTAATGAGGCCAAAGCATCCAGTCTTAGGCAAAATGTCAGCCTGTTAGCGCTTATTTTCTTTGTAGCCTTTTTGGCACGTCTGTCTCTCTTTGAATGGCTCAGTGAAGCTAATATTCTGCAGAAGGCATCTGACTGTGCCCTGCTTTAATATCCAGATATTTTTGTTAACTCTTGTCCATTTCCATTGACATATGCTTCAGTATCTGGCCATTTTTTAGAAACACCTACCCTGTACTTCCACTGGTTGGACGTTCTATCAGAAACGCCTCCCTTGTCCTTGTGCTTATGGGTCACATTACTGGAAACATCATCTGCCTTCGACTCCATCATTGGCCAATATGAGCTCATAACTGGCAAGATATTTTCACAAGTGGAATGGAAGTGAGTGTAGTGCAGGAATGAGCAGATGAATTCATCTTTTTCTTGCAGGGTCACCTGTGGCCAGAAACTGATGTTTATTGAGCGCTAATGTGAAATACGGATCCATATTTCACGTTAAAAGGTGCAGCGGTGGCCTAGTGGTCAGGGACTAAACCCCATGATTGGAGGGTTGTGGGTTTGAATCCCAGACCAGCAGGTTATCCTTAGGTGCCCTTGAGCAAGGTACCATCCCCATCACTGCCCCCTGGGTGCTGAACATATCCTGCTGTATGTGTAAAAGCAGAGAAATCTTTTAACGGTGGTTCACTTACAAGGACAAGTAGTCACTTTCACTTCACTTTATCACATTATAGTCCATACACCAGTGGAGCCTTAAGAGAGGGGTTTCTAATAAAGTGGCCAAGGAGACTTTTTTGCTTGGCATATTCCCCATTTTGCAGTCTACAGGGATGAGATTTTTGTCACCAGTTTCAGCATACATTGAATGAAGTGAAGTTGACAGTTAGTTCTAGCATTTTATGTTAAAGGAAGTGTTCATATGCATATTCTCTGAGGAGCCCATGCTTCAGTGAGCCTCCACCTGTGCCGCCTCACCCAGCTGACCCTGCAGCAAAGTGCAAGTGTCTGTCAAAATGAGAGAGCGAGGAAGGAAGTGAGAGAGCGATGGAGATGGCCAGCCCAGAGCTTTTCTGACAGCCTGCAAAAAAAATATATCTCTGCTCTTGTAAACCCTGAGCTTCAGGCAATCATAACTTCAGGATTTTCGCTGATCCCACTCCCATACAGTTGTGCCCCACATGTGCCACCAAGCTGGGCTAAAGCAGGTCCAACGTTGACCCACCTATCACCCAACACCAAGGGCAGCAAACCTCAGGGATTTTTACTTAATGAGGCTTAAGCTGCGTCCGTGGCATGGTCTGAAGTCAAGGTCTCCAGCCTAAACCATGTCTCAGACGAGGACTTCTCCTAAAATGAGCTTTTATTCTTCTGGCCTTACTTCTCCAAGTCTGTTAAACATAGAGTTCTGACAAGAGGGAAGAAACAAGGGTGAAAGGTAACAGTTATTGTGCTCTTCATTGTCCTCCTGCAGGTTAATGCCTGTTTGATGGTGATTCTAGGGGTCAGTGGGCAGCTAGCCTCCCTCTTCAGGTGACTGGAGTATTGATAGAGAATGACCCTGCAGCAGGTGAAGTGTGTTTCAAATACAAATAAACTATTTTCTGCAGTAAAAGAGGGAATTTTTACTGTCGCATAAAAATGCATTTTAGAAATGGAGTGTAAAACATAAATAAGAAATATCTTGGCTGTTATACATTTCCATCCCTTCATCCATCATCTGAGCATCTTATCACAACCAGGGTTGGGGGGATCGTTGCTCGAGCCTATCTCAGCTCTGATGGGGCAAGAATGGAGTGAAACACCCTGGACACATCACCAGTCCATCGCAGGGCAGACACACCCACAGTCAAACTTAGGGGTGATTTCTAGTCCACTACTGGTGGTCTCGTGATTAGGGACTAAGCCCCATGATTAGAAGGTTAAGGGTCTGAATCCACAGTAGGTTGCCCTGAGATGCTCATGAATGCTCCCCAGTTGGTGGATTCTTGACTGGCCCATGCTACACTGATGCTGAACGCTGTATGGTTGGAACCTCTTTATCTAGGTTGATATGGCGTACTAATATTTTTGCACCAACAATGAAAATTCATTCGCAAAATCTAAATAAATGCTTTGGATGCAGTAAATCATTTGTTTCCTTAATTTAATCTACTCAACGATAAAACAGGTTTCCAGGCATAAAGTAATATGTTTGTCCCAACAAGGCGATTCCCTGTATATATAAAGAAAAACGAGCTTTTTGCACAGCAGTCTCTGTGTTTCCAAGTTGTGTCTTTGGCTAAACATGGAAGCAAAGGAAAAGAGAACAAGGCACCAGTGAAAGTCTATTAATCCTGCTTGACACCATCCTTCAAAAGCGTTAATAACACAGACTCGGTATGAAAGCAGACACCGGCTATCAGTGAGTCAGACTGAGATGAAACACATCAATCAATGGATATGGCAGCGGTGGCAGATGGATCAAATTAGGGCGTCAGTTTTATGAGGGGAAATTTATACTTTGGTAGCCTTACAAGTCGAATAATAGCTACAGCCTGGCACCGGCTCCAAAGACAATACCAAAACAGCTTGGAGTGATTTAATGACAGTGCTGATTCGCCCCGTTAGCATTAAATAAATTGGGATGAGAATTTCTGTAACGTCCTGTCGCGCCATCAAGGAAGCTGCCTGTCAACTGTATTGTGTCTTGATCTTTGGAGTGTCAAAACAATAGCCATTGTTTAACTCTCAGAGGAAGAGGGGTGGTGTATGGAAGAGGAGAGGGAGCGAGAGAGGGAAATTGAAAAGCTCCTTGGGTGTGGATTGGCTTGTTCAGAAGGAGTCAGTGCACTCTGAGCAGAAGGGACAGCTAAGATGGATGAGGTGTATGAATATGGTAATGTCCATCCTGTTCTTCTAATGGAGAGAGGTGTGATAAACACCAGCCTTTGCCAGGAGAGCTGTTGCTGTAGGTAAGCAAACCTCAGCCTTATTCCCACCATCACACACTCACAGCAACACACACACACACGCACCCACACACACACACACACACACACACACACACACACACACACTGCTATGGAGCACAACGCTATATATCTGATCTTACAGGATGATGAAGCAGTTCATTTGAGGTCTGTAACACAGAGTAACACAAAGAATCTGTTGGAAATAAAGATGAAATTTAATACATATGAGTTGAACCTGGTCTATGATTCGAAAACTAATCTCAAAAGGTTCGTGTGTGTTCGTTTTCATTCTTTTCTAGAAATGTACAAGATAATCTAACTAAGGGAGCTCACATTGATATTGAAATTGTTATTTGAAGTGCTATTTAAAGTGATTTTATACACACACACACACACACACACACGCACAGACAAATTTGTCATAATACACCTCCGCAATATGCTTGACATACAAGACAAACAGTTCCTTATATATTCTCCTACATCAGTGTCAGGTTAATACATTAAAGCACGTTTAGTTAACTGGTGGGTTTGAAGGGATTTATTCCCCTAATTAGTCCATAAAATGAACCAATTACAAAGTAATTATCCCCATAAAAAATGAATAAATAAATAATAAATACACTTTCCTCATTCATTTTGCAAGTACCTAAAAGTTTCCTGCTTAAGCATCAAAGCTGCTCATGACTTAAAAAGAAAGGGGGGGGGGGGGGGGGCTTATTTACTCTTTGGATCTGCAGAAACTTCAAAGCTTGCTTACATTCTTCCATTTCTTTTTGAGGTTCTGAAGTAACCAGGAAACCACGAGGCGTCTAGACACTGAGGCAATGAGAGACCACTTTAACACACACATATCACAGACATAAACACACACTCGTGTGTAACAACGGTGTAATCATTGTCGTGTGGTCTCAGATTAGAAAGCGCAGCGGATTTCTTTCTTTTCAGAGTTTACAGGCGATATTCAGGGACTTACACGGGACTTCGGTATAAAATACTGATTTCTTTTCTGATTGCTGAGGGTTTTCTAGGTTCTCCTATTCAGATTGCTTTCACACATTCTTACTCCATTAAATCTTTCTTTTTTTTTGTAATTAAACAGGCCTTTTTTCAGGTTCGAGGTTTCTGAAAATAGTGACCACTGCAATAAAACGGAAGATGTTCTGTGATGGACTTTGGTGATACAAGAAGGAAGAGCAATTGCAATTAATTGTGTTTCATCCGTCTTGTAAAGCAGATAAAGTGGTTTGCAGGAAAAGCCTGATCACTCTCTTTCTTTCTCCCCCTGTTTGGACATTCGGGTTTCCCCAAAGAGTGACCTCAAATGACCTCAAGCATATAAAACTCATTAAAGATCTCCAGCCTGAAAGGAGGCACCCATCCTTTAGCTTCAGGCAGAATCTTCTGTTCTCTAAATGGCCCTCACTGGTTTAAAATAACGACCCCTCCTTCCGCACTATCTGCAGGCTGAGACAATGGAAAATTTGCACAGGGCCTAGTTACAGGTTGGAGCCAGCTCACGAGCATTAAGTCCCTGAGACACTGCTATAGCGAGGCTGACAACCACCAATTAGCCTACTGTTTTGTAGCCGAGTCATAAAAAAAAATGACCCATCCATTACTGTAATCAGCTTGGGGAAAGCAATTGCTTTAATTTCTGTCTGACAGCATCCTACAGCATCAGTTGGTTCACTTTTCAGAGCAGTAATGCCAGATTTCCAAGGTGAATGATGGACTAGGTCAGCAGACGCATGAACTGTAGCGTTGTGTTTACATCAGGACTTCCAGAATTCCATCCATCCATCTATTATTATATTTATACTAACCTGGCTTACAAGGGGGGGGGGGGGGGGCACCCCAGGCTGGGAATCAAGCCCACAACCTTCTCAATGTGAGGCTGCAGCACTATTCAGCCTTACGGAAGCAACATCAGTACTACAAATCTCCATCTATTTATTATTTAAGTGGCTTTTCCTAACCAGGGTTGCACAGAGTGTCGAAGCCCCTCCCACCCCTCACAGGGCAAAAGCAGTAAAAGTTTACCCGTCCATAGCACACTGCAAATAAATTTAGAAAGAGTCTTGAATGAAAGTTATGCTTAGAAGCACTCGCTTTCTTTATGAATATCTAGGGAAACCCTGTCACTTAATACAATCTCCTAATTAGATCAAACTGCTGGCCCTCAACTAAGAAAAGAAGGTAAAAAAGAGAGAGAGAGATGAGTGAAGAGCTATTTCGGTGGCGGATATAGAGTGTGATAGACTCCAGATGGCCCTTTGTTCTGCAGACAAGCTGTTGTGTGCTTTGTTTTAATGTAAACAGTAAATGTATAATACTGTTTTCTTTTCCTGCTTCGTCGTCTATGCCAGAGCGCCTAGAGGGGCGGCCAAGAACGGTCCCAGTCTCTAAATGAACTGAGAGTTTCAGGTTGTGTAGGAGGCACCAGTTTAAGGAGCAGCAATAGCAGCGATGTCGCTTGCTTGTTGCAGCAATTACTACTAACAAGATGAAGTGATGCAGCACTCACATGTTGGAGTAATCAGAAAAATGATTTTTTGTTTGAGATCCTTTGCTCTGGTACACACACGGTGAGAAGTGAGCAGTAAGTTTGTCCTATGAATTTAAACCATCCAAACACACTGGTAGTGAACACACACTAGGAGCTGTAGGGAACAGAGATGGGGATGGTACCTTGCTGAAGGGAACCGCACTGGTCTGGGACTCAACAGCCCTTCTGATCATGGGGCCTAGTCCCAAACCACTGGGCTACTGCTGCCCCGGCTAGGGAAAGTGAATGTAAAGGTTCTCTCGTTTTGCAATGACACTCAATCACTCACTCATTTTCATGCCCGCTTGTACTAATTAGGGTTGCATGGGGCGCTGGGGGCTATCCCAGCTCTCACAGGGTGAAAGGTGAGGAAAAACCTTGGAAAGGTCACCAGTTCATTGTAATTTTGCAACAATAGTCAATGAAAATCTTGGTAAACGGTTATGTTTCTTAAGCCATATGCACTAAACCATAGCAGTGGTTGATTTTTGGTAAGGAACTTCTGATAAAAGCTGCAAATGTATGTATTGATACTTGCAAGGTGCTTGTCCATCCTCTACACACTCCATTTTTGAGGAAATACAGACTTTTATTTTATTAACATACAAATTTAAAGTCCTCTCTATATCGTGACGTGATCCATTTCCTTTGCACTTCATCATCACACAAGCAGTAAATATAACAGAATGTTATTTTCTCATAGCTTGATTTGTGTTACAAATTTAATTACAAATTTTAGGACAGTAGATTTCTTCCAGTTTCATCTCTAATATTTGTTCTAAATCTAATTTAATAAACCCAAAGCATGATGGTTGATGATCACCACCTCCAAGACCTCCAACATCACCAATGGCTGAATTCTGTCAACTGTACTTGCTGCCATAATCAGGGACCAATACTTTCAGTAATGATCATATGTTGCTAGTAACTGAGCAGAAAGCAGGGATGATGCTTTTATTCCATTAGCTAGCTTTGTTTGGAGCTGACAGCTATCTGTGATTAACAAGATTTAAATAACTGACTTTCCACCAAAAAGACAGACCAGTGCCCGCCCACTAATCACACAATCATAATTAGCTAGTTAAAGAGATGGAGCACATCCAAGATGATTTCTTCTCACAATAACGAGCTAGCTTTGCAGGTGGATGATTGTCCTGCTAGATGTGATGAGTAGGAAAGAGACGATCTGACTTGAAGAAGGCCTGCTGGGATGTTAGAATGATTTTCTTTCTCAGCTAGTTCTGTATTAAGAGCAGTATTGCTATATATTAGCATTTCTTCTGTAAACTGGAACCCTCAAGGTCACCAGGAGTCCAAGAGAGCATAACTGGCCAAGCAGTCTGTGGGTGGGCAATACGGCTCTACCACTTCTCCATCACTCAGAGTGATGGTAGCCAGATTTAATAATGGAATTGGCAGTTAGTGTTCTTCTCCAAGTGTGTAGAGCTGTCCAATAATGCAGTACCAAGAGTAAATCCACAATTTTAATGAATATTTCTGCATAATTCAGTAGTTTGGCTAAATGTAACCAAACTCATTTG
Source organism: Hepsetus odoe (assembly GCA_017165825.1). Taxonomy (NCBI): domain Eukaryota; kingdom Metazoa; phylum Chordata; class Actinopteri; order Characiformes; family Hepsetidae; genus Hepsetus; species Hepsetus odoe. Next base: position 5,258,593 of record CM029387.1, read on the forward strand.
CAGTGCTCTGCTGTGAAATGCTTCACTGAAGAGGAAAACGCCAACAGATTGTTTTTTTTGTTTTGTTTTTTCTCAAAAAGAATCCGTGGTCAGTGTGTCTACAGGGCAAATGGAGTCATTTTATTCATTATCGAAATTGTGATGTTTGTAAGGGGCAACGGTGGTCCAGTGTTTAGGGGCTAGGCACCAGGATCAGAAGGTCATGGGTTCGAATCCCAGACCAGTAGGTTGCCCTGTGGTACCTTTGAGCGTGGTATCATCCCCATCACTGCTCCCTGGACACGTTAAATAGCTGCCCCTGCTGCACGGTGTGTATGGGTAAAAAACAGATTGAATTGTGGCTCACTGTGTCTCACAAAAAAAAAAAAAAAAATCACTTTGTGTGTTTATACCTAATATTGCCAGTAGGAGGAACAGCAGAAGATCTGAGGTTTCTTTGGGCAATGTTCTACCTTGTAACAGGGCTACACAACATATCTGTAAATCATTACCGCAATACCAGCCTCTGCAATATGCAAAAGATCTCCTGACCAATCAGATTTTGACCAGGTGACCAATCACAGCTCAGTTTTGTTTTGATAAATCGATTTCATGTAATCTAACAAAATCCTCATGATTTGACTCTTCTTAACTCTTAAAGGCTGCACCATTTTAAAAGATGCTGTATTTTACATTTTCTTCATTCTTCATGTGTTGTCCTTCATGTTTCTGATTGAAGAGTTTAATCAAATCACAGTCGCTATATACAGCCATTTAATCCCAGTTTCACCCAAATCATGCAGTCTACCTTGTAACACCACGGATGTTCTCAGTCACTATAAATGTTCAAGGCCAAAACCGTTTGCTTCAACAAGAAGCTTTTCAGGCCTTTGGTTCTCATCATCACCGTTATGAACAGTTCCAGAATGTGGCATTTCACATTAAACCACTTTTGCTTGGGCTTCGTTGGTTGAATTATGGGAAAATTTGCAATTCAGGAACGAAAACAGAATATCACTTTGCAACAAAGTACAACATTCAAGAGATCGGATTTGTTCCTTCATTTTGTTTGACTAATTGCTCCAAATTTACACCTGTTTCTTTCTCAATCACTTTCCTTCTCTGCATTTGCCCCCATGGCTTCCCATGACACACACCTGCACACACACACACACACACACACACAAATAGGTGCCAACTACTCTAATCTAGTCTGAGCATCATTAATTACTACCGGTTTGATTATTTAACACAATCGCTTTTCTCTAACTACTGTCATGGGAATGGTGCAGCAAAAATCCATTTTTCTCTGGCTGAACACAATTAAACACCAAATTAATGTCAAAGCATTTGATGATGAAGTGAAGGTTGGTTGAGTTAAGTGAAGTCTTGGCAGAAAGGAGAATCAAATTAACTGAAGATCACGCCGCGTGACATCCACGTTCTGAAAAGCTCCTCAGGATTCTGAATCCAGCTCCTCTGTAAATGCCTGGCTAGTGTGGGGCATTTTTTTTCTTTTTTTTCTCAATATTTTTTTTTTTCACATCCCCTGGTTCTGCAAGGCAGCATGGCTGATGACAAGCTCACAGAAGTGGCAGGCAGTGGAACCGCTGCTGGCCTCCGTGCTTTGGGAGCAGATGGGCTCCTCAATATGCTGTCGGAAAGACTACGTTCTACCGCAAGGACTGAATAATACAGAGCACCAAAAAAGCCTTTTCATCCAGTGACGTTCGGCGTCTGCCTTCAAACTCTTATTGGAAGACGCTTTTTGACTGGCGATCATCCGTCCTTCCATCCGTCTTTGTCTGCGGCATGATCATGAATATGAGAAGCGAGATCATTAATATGGGATGCCCTTGGCAAGCACGGGTCAGGAGCAGCAATTAGACGCATTATACTCGATTAGGTCATAAAAATAAAAGAAAAGCAACATTTCATTTGTTCTTGCCCAGCAGTAGATCGCAGATGCATATAATACACATGCACGTCTGCAGAGGTCACTCTATATTAAGGGTGTACTGATGAGGAGTGAACTCAAGAAAGGGTGGATTGTTGGACAGATACTGTGGGAAAAGCAGAAGCACTGATTCAGCTGATTTACTCAAATAGCAAAGTAATAACTACAGACAAACCATTTGAATTACGAATATTAACTTCTTCACTTTCACCCATGTCTCTACTAGTTCTCCCACATGGACGTCCCACTCACTGCAAGCCTTTTCTCCACCGCTTCCCCGACTTTCTGCTGTAAAGTCTTTCACTCCTGGCTCACGTACGGCCGATGGATTATTAGCTGGTGGGGGGAATTCGGTTCGACTTTATTGAGAAAAATGCAAAATTGTCAAGAGCAAAATCATGCACACTAAATTAGTGGAAGATACTCACAACCTGCTGCTGCACCAATTTAAACCACAAATTTCTCGTTTTCATCGCTTCTATTCATTTATCTCCATACTGCTAATAATAATGCACCCCACTGCTGCTTGTTGGTGTGACTGGATGAAACGATCAGTGTGGGCCTAATTTATTGCTATCATTGCTAATAAATGAACAGACAATACTCTAAACTGCGATTGGTCAGTTGTGATTTGCAGAGCTTTTTCAAACCGCTAAAGGGAGCAAAAGTTTCTTGTGCCATATTTTAACTTTGGAAGTAGCTGAAATGGCCAAATATGACTTCAGCATCTGCACATACTGATCATGACAAAGTTGCTTAAGCTTTTAATGCAAGGATCTGTGAAAAAAAAAAGAGGGAGATTGTGTTGAAGAATAAATGTGAACGTATGAACAAAAAGAAAGAAAAGAATACAGCTTTAGACCAATTTTCCCTGCCCAGAAAGTGGAAGACAGGATACTTGAGTGTTTTCATTCTCTTTGGCCCATCTTCCTTTCAACCCGCAGATTAAAGCCGGTGAATGGAGGGAAACGAGCCGTCAAAGTCAAATCAAAGATGTCTGACATGCGGCTCAAAGCCAAATCTAAAACATCTACATTGAGCACGACAAAGCCGTCTTGCCATGTCTCCGCAGCTGGATAACAAACGGAAGTGTTATTATTCACGAGGACACTCCGGGCCTTTCAACTTATCAGTGTCTTATATTATGAAGAATGGGGGGAGGGTGGTTGAGAGAGAAAGAGAGAGAGAGCAATTTTGTCACCATGGAGACTTATTTTGATTATGCACTTTCCTCTCGGCCGAGCGTCGAGTCAGTAAGCGAGCCAGGCTGGAATCACCATGAAACTTTGTCGATAATGTCCAAGGGCGTTGTAGACCTCCACCTGAATATGAGTCTTTTTTTTATTTCCCTTCTCCAGAATCCACTTCTTTCATTAGAAACAAGCATGATACCCTGCAGACCAGCGGGCTTCTACTCTGAGATAACAGATTCTCTTACTGCAGTTGCAGATTTACTCACAGAAGGCGTTTCAAGCCTTTATCATTGAGTTGAGATCATGAATTCGGAGTGGTTGGATGTGAATATAGAAAGAAAGTGAAAGTGGAAGTGACAACCCTTGTCATTGCGAGGTCACAGCATAGCACACGTGAACCACAACGAAATCAGACCTCTGCATTTAACCCATGCACACAAACACCGTGCAGCAGGGGGCAGCTATTGAAAGCGCCCGGGGAGCAGTGGCGGGGACGGTACCTTGCTCAAGGGTACCTCAGGGCAACCTACTTGTGAGGGAATCGAACGCACAATCTTCTGATTCGGGGCCAAATCCCTCACCACTAGGCCACCGCTGCCCCAGACAGAGTCGGATTTGTTCACAACAGTGTTGAAGCAAACGTCAAAAGGTCCAAGTCTCCTAAAGCACTGGTGTCTGATCCCAGCCGAGGGTCCAAAATCATTGACTCATTCGCTGCTTCCTACTCACTATACGGGCGGGTCTGTGCAGAAAACTTTACAGGGAGTGTAGAGGTTCAACAAAAGTGGCCAAGTGAAAAAAAAAGTGACACTCCTTGGGTCAACATCTCTGGGCCTTTATTCATTGCTGATTAAAAGATACCAGATCAAAAAGGGCTTTTACCCGTTTTTAGCTGTTAAACTGGAGCTCGGCTGATCCGGTTTGGACGTTTGTATCGTTGTCTGCATATGGATTTGGCAAAAGTTTTACACCGGATGCCGTTCCTGACGTAACCCAACCCATTTATCCAGGCTTGGGTCCGACAAGGAATACACTGGCTTGTGCATCCCTAGATTACTTTATACATATGTATGATAATAAATGCTAAGAAACTGATAAAGCATCTTTAATGCATTCCTATATTTATTTTTATTACATTTTTCAAAAAGATTTATGAAAAATGGCTCCCTCCCCATTGCCCCCAAGACCTGTCCAGGGTATTTCCCCGCTTTTCGCCCTGAGAGCGCTGGAATAGACTCCAGCACCACCCCGCGACCCTAATGAGGACAAGTGGCTCTGAAAACGAGGGAGAGTGGTTGCACCCTACTTTTCCCAGTGCACTGTGGGACACTGACACTACAGTGTCTGACCATTCTCACTGCACCTTTGGGCAGCACTCCAAAACTCAATGCACAGTGCATTACATGGTGAGTAATGAATGACTTTGGATACAGCCTGGTGTCACACTGGGCAGATGTTCCTGTTTTATCTCATCTTCCACACCTGATTCCACTCATTAACTAATTAGCAAGCGGCTGGGTCGGGTGTGTGGCGTAGCGAAAGCGTGGGTCAACACTAGGACTGGGAACCTTAAAGGTACCTGAGAGGATGTTATTACACTAAATGTACTCATCCACATTACCCAATTACATGGTTTTATTATTTATTTTATTTTTACATTTCTAACATCACTGTACATATAAACTCATGGAATGTGCACCATTTGTGGTCATTGATAATAAAGAAATGGCTGATTTGCACTCTAGACATAAATTTTAGTTTCATTTTACATCTTCTGTGTTAAATATATATTTTTAATGACGATTATTTTTTAGAGATAAAGTTAGAGAAGCAAGGTTGCGTTGGTTTGGACGGGTCCAGAGGAGAGATGAGGATTATATCGGGAGGAGGATGTTGAAGATGGAGCTGCCAGGAAAGAGGAGAAGAGGAAGATCAAAGAGGAGGTTTATGGACGTGGTGAGAGAGGACATGCAGGGGGTCGGTTTGAAGGAGGAAGATGCAGAGGACTGGAAGAAATGGAGACGGTTGATCCGCTGTGGCGCCCCAGCTGAAAAAAGTACCTTAAAGTGTTTAGCTTTTGGTGTACATGGTAGAATTAAGTTAATATAAAAGTTACTATTGATTAACTTTTGCACAGTAATATAGGAACATGCACAATGTCCATCTCATCGAATATATTTTTAAAATGTCCACAAGAGGTAACATGATCAAACATGCTTCCTCAGGCTCATTCTTATCAAGTTCTTATCAAGTTCTTATCAAGTTCAGAACAAGTTTTCTTGCATAACATATCGGTTGCATATGTTTGTGTAATCAATATTAATAAAATAATGCTTAAAATGGTTTTAGTCTTAAAATACAAAAATGGTATTTATTTACAGACATTTTTTTGTAATTTTACAGCAACTAAATACATTTTGTGATGTATTTCATTTCCATTTGAGTTCATACATGATGTTTGTTTATTTGCATTCCTATCTCCTACCCTAGCCTTCGACTGCTATAGACTGAATGGGTGAATATATGAAACATTTCTATCCCTGCTATCATAACGAAAAAAAATCATGCTTACTTTTCGATATAGATTAATCTCAGGACCATTTTGGGTCAAGTGAAAGTGACAACCCTTGTCATTGAGAGGTCACAGCACAGCAGAGTGAACCACAACAAAATTGGACCTCTGCTTTTAACCCATGCCCTCAAACACCGTGCAGCAGTGGGCAGCTATTGAAAGCGCCCAGGGAGCAGTGACAGGGACGGTACCTTGCTCAAGGGTACCTCAGGGCAACCTACTTATGAGGAAATCGAACCCACAATCTTCCGACGCTGGGCGACACCCTAACCACTAGGCCACCGCTGCCCTGTGTAGCAGGCTGTTTAATATGAGAATTTCATACCTCATATAGGGCAGCTGGGACTTTTCAAAGTACATAAAAAATGTGAAAAGAGACGATTTGATTCGATCACAGAAAAATTCCATTTATGGATTGGGAGGGAATTTTTCCATCATAGGTTTGAATTAAATCGCAACACGATCTTGGAAAAACGAGTCCAAAATTAATTTTTCTTTTTCTTGGTGTTCGGCGATGTTGATGAACTAGAAACCTGGTTCTAGTGAATTTGGTGCTTTGCCAGGAAAACAGGCTGAATGTGGTCCAGCACTTTCATATCGTGTCAGTTCTCGCAGAGAGAGGCTCAAGATGAATTACAGATATGCTCAGCTCTTCCATCGACCACTTCTGTAGAGCCGTGGTGACACTACATAGCGACAGCTCTAATTACCCTCCAGTGCATGTCCATTATGTTTGACATTCTCTCTTGATGCACAGCTGTTGCTTAGTGGCTACATAAATACCACCCACCAGCCCTACAACCTCTCTCCCTCTCTCTCTCTCCCTCTCTCTCCCTCTCTCTCTCTCCCT